>CM054161.1:31845624-31853124 GCA_028751875.1 Rapana venosa | reverse complement strand
GGGATGACAGCTGAAGGTAGGAGGAGGCGGCGGAGTCGTGGAAAGAAGGCGGGGTGAAGGTGGTCTTGGCCGGCCTCTGCACACTCTGCCTGGACGACCCGGGAGGGAAGGCAGACCCGTTCTTGGACGGGGAGGGCGCCTGTCGACGAGGCGGGACCTCGGCGATCTCCATCCTTGCGGGCTGGGAGGAGGTCGAGGCGCCCTCCCTCGGGGAAGCGGTCTGTGCATGCTGGGTCTCGGCGTGCCGGCGGAGGTCTACCTTGCGCTGGAAGGAGCGTCCGCACTGCTGGCACTCGAAGGGTTTGAAGCCCGTGTGCTTTCGGCAGTGGGTGATGAGGTTGGAGCTCTGGCTGAAGGCCTTGTGGCAGTGCGTGCACTTGTAAGGCTTCTCCCCTGCAACAGACAGCGCGGGACGAATGAGGAGGTGAGTTAGGGTGATGACTTGTGTATAGCCTTGACAGCCCGTAGCTGGGTGGTTAAGAGTCGTTCGATTTCAATAGTGTGGGTCAGGTTCACGGGTTCGAATCTTGACGGCGTCTTGGTGGGGATTTAAAAAAAAAAAAAATCATCTCTCCCAGGTCAACTTCAAGTGCAGACTTGCCAGTACGTTAATTCTGTTTGTGTGTGTGTTTGTATAGATAGATAGATAGATAGATAGATAGATAGATAGATAGATAGATAGAAAGATAGATAGATAGATAGATAGAAAGAAAGATAGATAGATAGATAGATAGATAGATAGATAATAAGAAGATAGATAGATAGATAGATAATAGACAGACAGACACACACACACACTCACACACACACACACACACACACACACACACACACACTCACTCACTCACTCACACACACACACACACACACACACACACACACACACACACACACACACACACACACACACACACACACACACACACACACACACACACACACACACACATGCAGAAGATCAAATCTGTACGTTAAAGATCCTGCAATTCATGTCAGCATTCAGAGAGGGTTTCGGAAACACGAACATACCCCAGAATATATCCCCGACGTAGAAATGCCGCCACTTTCAGGGTGTGCAAAAACGGTGGTGGTCATACGCTAAATTCTCCAAAAGCTCTCGAAATGAATGGATGAACTTCGTGATAGATTCCAGTTCTCGTTTGAAATGACGTACTTGCTAGTCAATAAACATCCTACTTGGCTTTGATTCTTCTTTCCATTTGAAAGAGATTTAAAATGACATCAATATTCATGGACCCCAAAAGTCAGGAAATAAGATAGCAATTGAGGGCAGAATAGGTTTAAAAAAAGAGAGAGAGAGAGAGAGAGAGAGAGAGAGAGAGAGAGAGAGAGAGAGAGAGAGAGAGAGAGAGAGAGAGAGAGAGAGAGAGAGAGACTGGAACATTAATGTTAAAAAAGAAGAAATTTTCAAGCTCAGCGTTTTCTAAAGTTATGGATAATAATATTTCTATTTGCAAAAGGTTCCCTGCCTTCACTTCCTAGGTAACTCCCAGAATTTACACTAAAGCCACCCTGAGACGAAGGTATCCCACACTAAACACACACACACACACACACACACACACACAACACACACACACACACACACAAAGCCCAACCAAGCAAACTCTGAAGAGAGAAGAGAAGAAAGCATCCCCTAATGGACCAAATTACTAATAAAGAAAGAAAAAAAACAAGCAATGATGAAGAATTGAACTCTCTCTCTCTCTCTCCCAGACGTTCATTAACCACACCACACACAAAAAAAAGGGAACACACACAGTAGCCGGGCCAATCAAGGAGGTGATGTATCGACTTACTGGCTTGCAAGGCCCAGGGCCTTTAACGGACAGCAGAGACAAGAGAATGTGACAGTTGTGAAATCAGCGTTGTTACCCCACTGGGTCAGCGCCCCTCCTATGAAACCCAACCTCAGCTCTGGGGTTTGGTTTGGAACCCCCCAACTACCACCCACCCCCCACCAGGGATGCTAAGGTCCACGGGGCCACCACCACGGGGCTGCTTTCACACACAGAGACCAAGTCCTCCCCACACCCCCACCCCACCCCCCACCCACACCTCCACCCACCCCTACCGTGTTCATCCCACGAGATCCACTAGTAGTTCTCCTCTCTCTTCCCCCTCCCCCCCACAAGATTTCCCCCACGATTTCCCATGATTCACCACGGCTCTACGTCACTTCCGGTACCAACGGTCCATGATTCACTGCTGCTCCTGGCACCCCCACACATCCATCACGCCTCCGCCAAAAACCTCTAAGGTCCCCCCCAGGGAAGGTACAGGGAAGGGGGTGGGGGCTGGGGGTGAAAGGTGGCGCCCTCGGAGAGCGTCAGGACAAGCGGAAGCCCTTTGGGTGGGGCTGGCCTTGTGGCGATGCCGTTGTTTTGTCCAGCCAGTCTCTCGGCCTTAATTGGGTCAGGTCAGGGTTAAAAGACTGGGAGAGAAGTCGTGCTGGTGGAAACAAGAGAAACTGTGGCCACAAACGGTAGTAGTAGTAGTAGTAGCACCGCCGACACAACCACCCTCCATGAAAACACACTGTGGTGACCTGAGGAGAGAGAGAGAGAGACCTTACAAGAAAAGACAGGGAGAGAGAGGGAGAGAGAGAGAGAGAGAGAAAGACAGAGACAGAGAGAGAGAGAGAGAGAGAGAGAGAGAGAGAGAGACAGGCAGAGAGAGAGAGAGAGAGAGAGAGAGAGAGAGAGAGAGAGAGAGAGAGAGAGAAGAGAGAGAGAGAGAGAGAGAGAACTCGAACTCGAATATTTTAATGAGGGTAATTGGATAAGCCAGAGGCTTCTTTACACCAGGTCCTCATGGGCAAAAAGTGAAACAGAGAGAGAGAGAGAGAGAGAGAGAGAGAGAGAGAGAGCATGCTGGGTTGGTGTCTTCCATAATTATTATTGGCTTACTCTTCCACCAAAGATGGATGGGTTTTTAAGGTGTGCACAAAAATGATTATCACACCTGCGTTCATACCCTAGGACTGGTTTATATTCTGGGGAATGCAGTTAAGTCAAGTCAAAAACACATTTCAGTCAGTCCCAATGTTACTACTATCATTGACAGCATTGATACAACCCAACAAAGCCAGGATCCTGACCAAAAGCCACAGGGTAAAAAGTACGAAAGAAGGACAGAAGATAATATGACAAAACTACAGTACGTGAAGACAAGAAGCAGCTATCTTTAACGACCCGCACTCGCAGAGAGCAGATGAGGATAGACAACAATTTGGTAGGTCAGATGACTGAAATGGAGTATTTAGGCCTCGTATTGAAATCACTGTGGAAATCTGAAGACAGATTAGCTTGTAGAAAACTGTAGACCAATGCGCCCCTCATGCCCCCCCCCCCCCCAACCCCCCTCCCTTACCCAACCACCATCTAGGCCCAGGAACTAATGATGGTGGTGGTGATGCTGGTATAGTGGTGATGATGATGATAATGGTGATGAGGATGATGGTGGTTGCTGTGATGGTGGTGATGATGATGGTGATGGTGGTGACGTTGGTGATGTTGATGATGATGGTGGTGGTGGTGATGATGATGATGGTAGTGGTGATGATGGTGATTGTTGTGGTTGTGGTGGTAATGATGATGATGATGAGATGGTGGTGGTGGTTGTTGTTGGTGTGGTGGTGATGATTATGACGACGGTGATGATGGTAATGATGACGATGACAAAACTCCCACTCTGGATCCAAAAAACGTCACAAAGATGGTGTTTGTTGCTAGGACAAAATTTCTACATGTGTAATCTTCCGCGGCTACTTTTTTGTCCCACCCACCCTCACTCCCTCTACCTCCTCCTCCTCACACGCGTTTTACCAGCTTAAAAAACAACCAACAACAACAACAAACAAACAAAATATGCTGAGTGCTGACTGAAAAGAATGGACAAGAATCCCAACATCTTGGACAAAAATAACAGGAGGAGAAGTAAAGGGGCAATGAGAAAAAGAGAGAGAGGGAGGGAGACAGACAGACAGACAGAACTTGGCAGGGGGTGAGATAGGGTAGGGGGGAGGAGAGAGAGAGAGAGAGAGAGAGAGAGAGAGAGAGAGAGAGGGAGGGAGACAGACAGACAGACAGAACTTGGCAGGGGGTGAGATAGGGTAGGGTGGGGAGAGAGAGAGAGAGAGAGAGAGAGAGAGAGAGAGAGAGAGAGAGAGAGAGAGAGAGACAGAGAGAAATTCTGTTATTTCTGAGGATAATGATTAAGCACACATGTGCTTTTTTTGTTTACATCCAGTCCCAGAGAGAGAGAGAGAGAGAGAGAGAGACAGACAGACAGACAAACAGACAGAGACAGACAAACAGAGCTTGTCAGGGGTGAGATGGGGTAGGGTGGGAGGAGAGAGAGAGACAGAGAGAGAGAGAAAGAGAGAGAGAGAGAGAGATTCTTTTCTTTTAAGCACTCATGTGCTTTTTTTTACATGCAGTCCAGAGAGAGAGAGAGAGAGAGAGAGAGAGAGAGAGAGAGAGAGAGAGAGAGAGAGAGAGAGTGAGAGAGAGAGAGACAGAGACAGACAGACAGACACACAGACAGACAGACAAAGAGGCTGAAGATTGCAAGCAGCCAGCCCTACGTATGCTAGCCACGAAATGAAGCAAGCGCGCGCGCGGTCGGCCTGTCCCCAGAGAGGGCCTCAAGGTGTTTTTAGGGGCCCCACCGCGACGGCCATGTTTGCCGAGCACGAGCGGGAAAGAGACAATTACATTGCTCGTTTTAATCGCTCTCGCTTCATTACTAGGATGCCAAGGCCACGCCCCTTCCGCCGCCACCTCCTTCGCCCCTTGGGGGGGAAAGGGACGCCCCCTAACACCCCCACCTCCCTCACCCACCCTACTCTGCTGGCTTCAAGAGAGAGAGAGGGTAGTAGTAGTAGCGGTGGCTGCGCAGCCAATCTGAGGGAGGTAATTGAGTCAACGAGTCGAGCCGAGTTGTCTGTTCTTATTGCCGCTCCCCTGTCGCTGTAAATCACAGTGCAACACACCTACCCCTTACTTGGTCAGCCTCTCTCTCTCTCTCTCTGTCTTCTCTCTCTCTCTCTGGCTCTCTTTCTGGAAGCCACGATTCCACCCCCACCCCCCCCCACACACACACACAGAGTACAGTACAGAGGCTAGGCTAGGCTATAGCTAGGCTATAGCTTGCTTGCTGATCGATCGTGTCCAGGATTTGCTGGGGCCACTAACTGGGTTATGCACAAGCTCGGGGAAGAGATAAATCGCAGTGCCGTGTGTTCACCGAGAGAAAGTCAGGGAGTCAAGCCCAGCTTCCTTCTCCCCCCCCCCCCCCCCCCCCCCCCCCCCCAAACCGAGCCTCCTCTACTCCTAGAGGAGAGCAAAGAAGCCATTTCAACCATGTTGACATTCTGTGGCAGAAGTGAAGCTGGCTAGCTAGCTGTAAAGCTTTTTTTGTTGTGTGTGTGTGGAGTTCTGGCTTTTCGGGTGTTTGGTGGTTTTCTCCAGTGGTGTGTGTGTGTGTGTGTGTGTGTGCGTGTGTGTGTGTGTGTTTAAACCGGTTTTTAAAAAAGTTTTTCTTCTTAAATAAGCTGTCACTGCTTTCTGGAATATCCCATAATGTTGGTTTTTCCTGTGGATGTGTGTGTGTGTTTAAACCGGTTTTTAAAAAGTTTTTTTCTTAAATAAGCTGTCACTGCTTTCTGGGAATATCCCATGTTTGTTTTTCCTGTGTATGTGTGTGTGTGCATGCGTGCGTGCGTATGTGTGTATGTGTGTGTGTTTAAACCGGGGTTTTCTGTTGTTGTTTTTTTAGTTTTTCTTGAATAAGCTCTCACTGCTTTCCGGGAATATCCCATAATGCTACACCATGTTTGTCAAGGAAATCGCTTAAAAGACACCGTTTCCCAATTTGAAAGCCTAACCTTATGTTAGGCCGTCAGTGCCTGGGCTTTATCACAGTTCTTGATTAAAGCATTGACGCTGGGGGCAACAGCAAGGTGAGAGGCTGTATGACCAGTGGCTTTCCCACTCATGGAACTCCACTTTACAGCTTAAGTCTTTAGTGATTGACCATGACTCTGACTAGGAGGCTTGACTCGCACAGTCCTTATGTGCTGCAGCCCTGGGGACTGGTTGGCCTTTGGAGAACATCTCCAACGCTGACTGTCCTTATGCCCACTTGGCCGAGAGAGTGGGGATGTACTGTGGGCAAGGCATCTCCACTATAATCAAATTTCTGCCCATTTTCCAAAACAGCAGCTGCCTCCTCTGCTGTTTTGGAGGTCATCGGTGTTCTTGAAGTCTGTGTGGGCGCTGGGGTTTGTTCCTTCCTGTCTTCCAGTGGAACCCACCCAGCGCTAATATGAATTAATCTTTAACGTGCATATTTTGATATTGGGTATGTGTATACATACTCTATCTCACATGAAGGAACTACTTACTACTACTACTATTACTACTACTATTACTACTACTACTTCTACTACTACAACTATCACTACTACTACTACTACTACTATTACTACTACTATTACTACTACTTCTACTGCTACTACTATTACTGCTACTACTACTACTACTTCTACTACTATTACTACTACTACTACTACTGCTGCTGCTGCTGCTGCTGCTGCTACTGTGGCATACACGCATATACATGGGAGTGCTGAGGCTTTCACACACACACGCACACACGCACGCACACACACACACACACACACACACACGCACACACGCACACACACACACGCACGCACACACACAACACACACACACACACACACACACACACACACACACACCACATTCAAACATTCCCTCCGAAGCTTCCAACCCCACTCTATCTATCTCTTACAGATAAAACCTTGCTTTCAAGATTCCTTTCTTGTGCATTGTACACACACACACACACACACACACACACACACACACACACACACACACACACACACACACACACAAAAACACAAAAACACACACACACACACACAACCTTTGACATCTAACCCCAAAAGTCCTGAAGTTTAAGTTTCGGCAGCGACTGCTAGACTGAGATAAGGGGTGGGGATATTTGACCATTTCCTGAGTCAACTTTTGCGCATATTTATTTTGGTCATTTCTAATTCTTTTGTGTGATACATATAGCACGTGCACATGCCAAAGATCAAACTATGCACGTTAAAGATCCTATGATTCAAATCAGTGTTTTGTGGGATTTTGTGCGATTTCCCATGTCAGTCAACTTACGTGCATACTCGCCAGTTGTTTTTTTTAGCAGCAGCAGCAGCAGTAGTAGTAGTAGTAGTGGTAGTAGTAGTAGTGATAATAATAATTCTTGAAACCTTCCATATCCACATTCGATTCCCGTTCAAGGGGGATATTTTTCCCTGGAGTTAACATCAGTGCAGACTCCACTCTCCCCAAAAGTCCTTCGGATGAGACAATAAACCGAGGCCCCCGTATGCGAACGCACGCAGAACATCTTGTGCACACGTTAAAACCCGTTCCGCTT
>CM054161.1:31830624-31838124 GCA_028751875.1 Rapana venosa | reverse complement strand
AGTGGGGCGTTGTGGCAGACTGTGCACAGAGAAGGGGGGTGGGGGGAACCCTCCCCACACCACCACCCCCCTCCCCATGGGAAAACTTCATTTAGATCTCCATAGTCCACTCACTACTACTACTGCTGCTGCTACTACTACCGAGGGGCGTTCTGCCAGTAGTTTAGTCAAGTTCTTCACAGCCAACACCGGTTCTGTTTGGTTCCGTTTGCTACTCTCTCACAGTCAGGATGTCACTCGGAACGAAACTGTGTTAGCTGATAACGTGTAAGCGAGGCTGGTTTGTGGGGTGTGGTACTGGCTGAGCGTAACGGTTGATAATTGTCTAACTTCATGCGTGTTCGAAGAATCGATTTTTTTTTTTTTTTGCAGTTTTTGTTTAGTGTAAAATGCTTTCTTGCTAAGAACAAAGAGCCAGAATGAGGGTGAAATTATAAGCCAGTGATTGATATGTTGTTTCCGATTTTCACTCTTTCAGTGCCGCAAAATCTGAGCTTTGAAAATGTTGATATTTTGTTTTGTTTCTATATATCTATCGGCTCACCGTTGTATGCGACAGTGTGGGCACCCTCAAAGACTCAGGCAACCAGTTTCCTCCTCCATTCTTCTCTCTGTTCTGCCCTTTCTCAGGGTTTTGTTGAGTTCATTAGGCCTGTCCATTCACTGATGTTATCCTCCCTAGCTCTTCCCTTGGGTCTGCCTTTCCTTCTTCTTCCTCCTTGGACTGTGCCTTGCAAAACATGTCTTGGTAATTCCTTGGGATTCTTGTGACCATTGCCCTACCAACTTATGTTTACTGCTTTTTCACGATCGTTAGAAGGTGCTCTTAGGGTCCAATGGTTTGTCTGGATTTGTTATGCACGCTTTCGTGTGATTATGGGGTCTTTGTGGAAGATGCCATAAAGGTTGTCTCCGAAAGCCTTTCATCTCCACGTGCCTGTACTCTCCTCTTTCAAATCTGCAAGTCAGGGTCCATGATTCACAGGCATACAGAAATATGGCTATGACAAAGGGAGCGCATTAGTTGATCTTGGAGTAAGTGAGATATCTTATCTTACAGAGGGTGTTTAGTTTTGACAAGCTGTTAATTGTCTGCTGCAGTCCTGCATACTACTTCTTGGCTTGGATCCCTCTTGGTCGGATACAATGGCTCACAGGGGATACTCTGAAGCTTATGAAATTGTTTCCCACTTCTAGGTCATAGAACCTCTGATATCACGGTGCTAATGCTCGTTGGTGTTATTAGTCATCAGTTTGGTCTTTCTTACTGCATGATGTTCATGCAGTATGTTTTTGGAGGGCCTTATCCAAGTGTTCTGTTGGCTGGCAAGCTCTTTTTCTTGATCTTGCTATTCCTCAATGTTCATCGCTGCGAGCGGAGGTTTGTGATCGTTCTGCCACCAATGTGATGATCCTTCATGATGTTCCAGGCTTCAGCCATGATTCTCTCAAGGAAGATGTTGAAAAGGGTGGAGAATAAAAAAAAAATAAGGGGGTTGAGAGTAGACAGCCTTGCCTTACTCCTATCTTGTTGTTCGAAACCATTCTCCAATGTTGTTGTTTTAGAACTCTTGCACTGGTGGCCTCCCTGTACAGCTGTTTGATGACTATGCAGTCTCAGGTTTTGCATTGAAGTGTACAAAGTTCATGGTTGAATTCCCCCCAAAAAGTTTTAAAAAAAAAGGGGAAATTATCTCTCTCTCTCTTCCTCCTCTCTTCTCTCTCTCTCTTCTCTCTCTCTCTCCCGATATATATATAATATATATATATATATAGATTTATATATATATACAACACACATATATATATATATATATATATATATATTATTCTGTGTGTGTGTGTGTGTGTGTGTGTGTGTGTGTGTGTGTGTGTGTGTGTGTGTGATGTGTGTGTGTGTGTGTGTGTGTGTGTGTGTCCTAAAATGCTAACCTTAAAGTTTTTAACTTGAAGTGGATATTTTTTTTCCTCCAATCTTGACAAAATCATTTTATGCTGAGAATGAAGTAACTGGGGTACCGCATTTAGTTTTTGCCCCCTACAGACAAACATTCAGATAGATAGATAGTAGATAGATAGGTAGGTAGATAGGTAGATAGATAGATATAGATAGAAGATAGATAGATAGACAGACAGATAGATAGACAGAACAGACAGACAGACAGATAGATAGATAGATAGATAGATAGATAGATAGATAGATAGAATAGATAATAGATAGATAGATAGATAGATCGATGATCGATAGATAGATAGATAGATAGATAGATAGACAGACAGAGAGATAGAGAGATAGATAGATACATAGACAGACAGATAGACAGACAGACAGACAGGATAGGACAGACAGACAGACAGACAGCCAAGACAGAAAGATAGAAACATAGACAGACAGAAAACACAACAACAAACACAGGACAGACAACCAGAGAGGGGGCACTGGGCGTGTGTGGCCTGCGAGGTCACACCCTTCATTCCTGGCGTGGGGGTGGGGGGGTGTATGAGCGATGGGCGCGAGGGAGGGACCAAACACCTGACTCTAATGGGTTATGCAAATGAGGAACATCTTCTGAGAGAGGACTTCAGACACTGGGAATAAGGGTCGGGGTAGGGGGGATTGGGGGGGGTGGGGGGTGGGTGGGAGGGGAGAGGGGATCTTTGGAAAGCAGGAATAGTGAGTTTGGTGGGGGTAGTGGGGTGGGGTTGGGGGTGGGGTGGGAGGGTGGGGAGGGAATGGTTGAAGGAGGAGGATGGGTAGGGGTATGGGGTGGGGGTGAGGGGCGGGGGTGGGGGTGGAGAAGCAGATAGACATGGGTTAGAAAGACTGTCGAAGGATAGATTAGGGTAGACGAAAAAATCCGTTGTGACTGGGGTGTAGATGAGTAAGTGGTGAGAGAGCGAGAGAGAGAGAGAGGAGAGAGAGAAGAGAGAGAGAGAGAGAGAGAGAGAAGAGAGAGAGAGAGAGAGAGAGGAAGAGAGAGATAGAGAGAGGAGAAAGAGAGAGAGAGAGAGAGAGAAAGAGAGAGGATGAGGAGAGGAGAGGAGAGAGAGAGAGTAGAATGAAGAGAGAGAGAGAGAGAGAGAGAGAGAGAGACATAGACAGACAGACGATGTAAGTGTGTGTTTGTGTGAGTGTGTGTGAGTGTGTGTGTGTGTGTGTGGAGAGAGAGAGAGAGAGAGAGAAAGAGGAGAGAGAGAGGAGAGATGAGTGGAGAGAGAGAGAGAGAGAGAGAGAGAGAGAGAGAGAGAGAGAGAGATTGTAATTATGCATGCTTGTTCGTACACAGTATTAAATCAATAGACATGCGCTGACAACACACACACACGCACACACAACACACACACACACACACACACACTCACACACACACACACATACACACCAGAAGGAGACATCAGATACACCCCACCCCCCAAAAAAAAAAAAATTGCAGCAGAAGATTACCAGAGAACACTTGTCCCTCCTCCCCCCCCCCCCTACCTCCCCAAACCTCAACCCTCCCCATCCCCTCCTCTCCCTCCACCACCACCCTCCCCCTGCCGTCCCGTCCCCCCTCCAGCCCCTTACCCCCATCCCTCCCACCACCACCCTCCCCAACCTCCCTCCCCATTTCTTCTGTTTCTCTTACACATACAAACACACAGAGTGACAGCGAGCCTCACGTGCCACAAAGAGCAGACAGGAATTGAGGTCAGGCCCTGTCGGACAGTGGGGCGTTGTGGCAGACTGTGCACAGAGAAGGGGGGTGGGGGGAACCCTCCCCACACCACCACCCCCCTCCCCATGGGAAAACTTCATTTAGATCTCCATAGTCCACTCACTACTACTACTGCTGCTGCTACTACTACCGAGGGGCGTTCTGCCAGTAGTTTAGTCAAGTTCTTCACAGCCAACACCGGTTCTGTTTGGTTCTGTTTGCTACTCCTCCTCACAGTCAGGATGTCACTCGTAACGAAACTGTGTTAGCTGAACGTGAAAGCGAAGGTGTTTTGTGGGGTGAGGTACTGGCTGAGCGTAAAGGATGATAATTGTCTAACTTCATGCGTGTCGAAGACGATTTTTTTTTTTTTTGCAGTTTTGATTAGTGGTAAAATGCATTGCAAGAACAAGAGCCAGAATGAGGGTGAAATTATCAGCCAGTGATTAGATAAGTTGTTTCCGATTTCACTCTTTCAGTGCCGCAAATCTGAGCTATGAAAATGTTGATATTTTGTTTTGTTTCTATCTATCTATCTGTCCCGTAGTCTGACGACCGTGGGGGCACCCTCAAAGACTCAGCAACCAGTTCCCTCCATTCTTCTCTCTGTTCTGCCTTTCTCAGGGTTTTGTTGAGTTCTAGGCCTGTCCATTCACTGATGTTATCCTCCCAGCTCTTCCTTGGTCTGCCTCTTCTTCTTCCTCCTTGGACAGTGCCTTGCAAAACTGTCTTTGTAATTCCTTGGGATCTTGTGACTTTGCCCATACCACTTAAGTTTACGCTTTTTCACGATCGTTAGAAGGTTTCTATAGGGTCCAATGGTTTGCTGGATTCTGTTATGCACGCTTTCGTTGCTTATGTGGTCTTTGTAGGAGATGCCAAGGAGTCTCCGAAAGCATCTCATCTCCACTGCCTGTACTCTCCTCTCCAAATCTGCAGTCAGGGTCCATGATTCACAGGCATACAGAAATATGGATATGACAAGGGAGCGCATTAGTCTGATCTTGGAGATAAGTGAGATATTCTTATCTCTCCAGATGGTGTTTAGTTTTGACAAAGCTGTTATTGTCTGTGCAGTCCTGCATACTACTTCTGGCTTGGATCCCTGGTCGGATACAATGGCTCCCAGGTACTTGAAGCTTTGAAATTTTTTCCAGCTTCTGGTCATTAACCCTGATATCAGTGCTAATGCCGTTGGTGTTATTAGTCATCAGTTTGGTCTTCTCTGCACTGATTTCCATGCCGTATGTTTTGGAGGCCTTATCCAAGTGTTCTGTTAGGCTGGCAAGCTCTTTTTCTGATCCTGCTATTCCATCAATGTCATCTGCGAAGCGGAGGTTTGTGATCGTTTCTGCCACCAATGCTGACTGATCCTTCATGATGTTCCAGTGCATCAGCCATGATTCTCTCAAGGAAGATGTTGAAAAGGGTGGGTGAGAGTAGACAGCCCTGCCTTACTCCAACTGTTGTTCGAAACCATTCTCCAATGTTGTTGTTGTAGAACACTGCACTGGTGGCCTCCCTGTACAGCTGTTTGATGACTCTGATCAGGTTTGCATTGATGTGTACAAGTTCATGGTTGCCCAAAAGCTGCATGCCACACCCTGTCAAATGCCTTCTTAAAATCGATAAATACGTGGTATAGGTCTTGTTGATGTTGAAGGTACCGCTCACATAGTATTCTGAGGTTGAATATCTGTTCTGTTGTGCTGCGCCCTGCTCTGAAACCTGCTTGTTCCTCAGCAATGATGGTCTCTGCTTGTGGCTTCAGTCTATTCATTATTATCTGCAGCATGACCTTGCTTGGGTGACATATGAGGCTGATTGTGCGGTTATTATGGCATTGTTGTAGATTTCCTTTCTTGGGGAGGGTGATGATGAGCGACTGCGTCCATGGTGTTGGCCATTTTCCTGTCTGCCAGACTTGTTGCAGATTCTTAGTAGGGCGCTGATCATGGCTTCCCTCCAGCTTGGACCAACTCAGCTGGAATGTTGTCAGCCCCCTGCTGATTTCCCCTTTTTCAGCGATCTGACTGCTGTTTCCACTTCTTCTCGGAGGATAGGGTGACTGTCTGTGTCTTTGCTTTCGGGTACATTAAAGGACTTCTGGATCTCCTGCGGTTCTATAGTTATACAGGTCGGGAGCAGTATTCTGTCCATCTGTTCAGATTATCTGGTCGTCAGTGAGACACTTCCCATTTTTGTCTGGATTGTTAAACCTTTCTCTGTTTCGTGCTAGTCAGGTCTTTCACCAGCTGATATGCTTTCTTGCTATTGTTTCTTGATGTTCTCTTCAATGTCTTGGCACTGTTCACGATCCATTTCTCTTTTGCCTCCGTCATGGACTTCCTGATTCTTTTGTTGACTGCCCTATATTGTTTGCTCTTTCTTTTGTTTCATTTTTCTTTTTCTTCAACTCTCTACGCTTTGTCGCATAGTTGTAGGATGTTAGGTGTTGACCATGGTTTTTTGACTGGTCGGCGTTTGCCAAGAAGCTCGTTTGCTGTTTCAGTCACTGCTGTATTGAAAACTATTCGTCAGTGTATCTATGTCTGAGTCTATCACGTGAGTGCTGCAAACTTTCCACCTATCCCTTTCTTGAAAAATTTCTAATACCTCTGGGTCTTCAGCTTCTCGAGGTCAAATTTGATCCTGATGTTGTTCCGCTTGTGGATTTTCTTTAGACGTAGTCGGAAAGTCATCATCACAAGATCATGATCACTCCCTATGTCTGCTCCTGGAAAACTTCGTGTCTGTGCGATGTTAACGCTAGACTGAAACCGTCTTTTCACCATGATGTAATCTATTTGGTTGTGGTGTTTCCATTTGGGGTATGCCATGTCCATTTTCTGGATTTCTTGTGTGGGCCAAGTGTATTCACTAGCTGGAGGTGGTTGTTACTGGCAAACTCCAGGAGTCTCAAGCCTCTTTCATTTGATTGGTTATTACAATGTGGCCCCCAAACGCCCTCCAGTCTTTCCATGCATCTTCTCCTACCTTGGCGTTCCAGTCGCCTTGCACAACGAGGATGTTTTCTTGGGTGTTTGATTCAGAACCTCTTGTAGCTGGTCATAAAATTTCTTCTACGGCTTCATCTGTGCAGTCTGATGTAGGGGCGTATGCCTGTAACTATAGTTATGTTAAAGGGGGTTGCTCTCAGGCGGATGGTAATAAGTCTGCTGGACACAGGCTGACAGCTCATGACGGTGTTCACGGTGTCTTTGTGAACGAGAAACCCCACGCCGTGTCATGTTTATCCTGTTTTCCACTGTAGTATAATTTGTGGTCTTCCTGGGTCGTTGTTTCTCCATGTTTTTCCACCTGACTTCGCAGAGCCCAAGGATGTGCCAATGATATCTGGACATCTCATGTGTCAGTTCTTCCACTTTGCCTGCAGCTCTTAGTGTTCGTACATTCCATGTGCCAATGATGGTGTTTGTGTCTGGCACGAATTTTGCTGCGTTTTACATCAGTAGCATACTTTCGACATCTGTCCTGATGAGCAACAGAAGGCGCGGTCCTTGGTAACCCGGGCGACGACCGATCCGGTATGGAGATTCTGGCTGTCTTTGTCATAGGTGTGT
Organism: Rapana venosa; assembly: GCA_028751875.1. Taxonomy (NCBI): domain Eukaryota; kingdom Metazoa; phylum Mollusca; class Gastropoda; order Neogastropoda; family Muricidae; genus Rapana; species Rapana venosa. The sequence continues at coordinate 31,830,842 of CM054161.1, read as the reverse complement.
CTTGGGCAAATCAAACCTGGCGGAGCCCATCCCTCTCCAGGTCGGATTTTTTGGTTGGGTTTACTCCCCACATGTGGCAGGTGGTACTGGGTTACATGGTTACCAGTAGCAGAGGGATTCTCTGACCTGACCTGTTTTGTTTGCATACCCAAATAATACACGAAGACTATTCTTTGTTTCTGCAGTTTGAAAATGTAAGAATGTCATAGTTTACTATT
>CM054161.1:31815624-31825624 GCA_028751875.1 Rapana venosa | reverse complement strand
TTCGAGTTCGTGTGTGTGCTCCAAAAAGCCAAAAATAAAATCGCAACCCAAAACACCAACCAAACCAACCAAAATACCCCAACCAAACCAACCGAACCAACCAAAATACCCCAACCAACCAACCAATCAACCGAACCAACCAAACCAACCAAAATACCCCAACCAACCAACCAATCAACCGAACCAACCAAACCAACCAAAATACCCCAACCAAACCAACCAACCAAACGAAACCAGCCAACCAAACCAACCGAACCAACCAAACCAACCAAACCAACCAAAATACCCAAACTAACCAACCAAACCAACCGAACCAACCAAACCAACCAAAAATACCCCAACCAACCAACCGAACCAACCAAACCAACCAAAATACCCCAACCAACGAACCAACCAAACCAAACCAAACCCAACCAAAACACACACACACACAACAACAACAACAACAACAACAACACACAACAACAACAACACACAAAAACCCCACACCCACAAAAAACCACACACACACCCAAAAAAACCAAAAAACCCACCAAAACCAAAAACACAAACCACCAAAAAAACCAAACCCAAATCAATCCTCCTCCCACCAACAACCACCAACCAACAACAACCACCAACCAACCAAACACCAACCACAACCAACACAAAAACTCAAACAAACACAAACACCACCAAACACCAAACTCAACACAACCTCACCAGTATGGATGTAGGTGTGCTTCTTCATGTCCGACTTCTGGTGGAAGCGCTTGCCGCAGTAAGGGCACGGGTAGGGCCGCGTGTCCGAGTGGATCAGCAGGTGGGTGGTCAGCGTGGACGAGCGCTTGAAGCACTTGCGGCACTGCGGGCACTGGAAGCTCTTCTCCTGGCTGTGCACCGCGCGGTGCTGGGCCAGGCTCACCGCGTGCCCGAAGGTCTTGCTGCAGGACTCGCAGGCGAAGGGCCGGGAACCCGAGTGCGTGCGCCGCACATGCACCTCCAGCCCGTGCGGCGTGGAGAAGCGCTTGAGGCAGGTCAGGCACTCGAAGCTGCTGCTGCTGATGCTGCTGCTGTTGCCTCTCGGGGACGTCCCGTACGAGAGCGAAGGCGATGATGAAGGCGAAGAAGGCGAAAGCGAAGAAGGTGAAGAAGGCGAGGCGGCCGGATCCGACCCTAGGACTTTTTGGGCAGCTTGGCTCAGGGTGTGATGGTGAGGATGGAGGGGATGGTGGGGATGGTGGTGAAGGGGGTGGAGGTGGTGGTGGGATGACATCTTCTGTGGATGGTGGGTCGGAGGGCGGGTGGTGGTGGTGGTGGCGGTGGCGGCGGCGGCGAGGAGGAGGTGTGGTGGTGTGGGTGGTGGGGATGGTGGTGGGGGTGGTGAGGTGGTGGTGGAAGAGGGTGGAGGCGGGGAAGAGCTCCCGCCAGGCTTTCTTGTCCAGGGCTGTGGCTGCCGCCGCTGCAGCTGCTGCCGCCATGCTGGCTCGTGCCGCAGCCGCCGCCGCTGCCGCCGTGGTGGTGGAGGAGGTGGTGGTGCCCCAGAAAGGGGTGGTGAGCGGGAGGAGGGGCAGCTGGGGCCGGAAGAGGGAGGTGAAGAAAGGGGAGTAACTGCCGTACACGTCAGCCCCGTCCGCGGGAGGGTCTGAGGACGCGGTAGGGTTAGTGGTGGTGGTGGTGGTGGTGGTGGGGTTGGTGGTGGGGTTGGTGTTCGTCGTGGTGGTGGTGACCGCGCCGGCTGCTGGGGCGTGTTGACCTGCAATCCGTGGTTAAATCCGTGGGGAGTGAATCGTCTATCCATCTATCCACCCATCCATTCATCTACCAATCCAGCTAGCTAGCCACCTACCCATCCATCCACCAACTTACCCATCTGCCAATCCAGCCTACCAGCCACACATGTTTTCAGAAAGAAAAAAAAGTCGAAACATAAAAAATCTAACCAACAAACTATCAAATCAACCAACCAACCAACCAACCAATCAGCCAAGACAACCAACCAATACGACCAACTCACCAATCAACCACCCACTACCAAGCCACCACCAACAACCAACTCACCATCACCAACCAACACCACCAACCAACCACTACCAATCAACCAACCAAACCACCAGCCAACCAACCAACCTCCACCAATCAACCAACCAAACCACCACCAACCAACCAACCTAACCAACCAACCAACCCAACCAACCAACCTAACCAGCCAACCAACCAGTTCCTGACGACTCCACCTACGTGTTTTCTTCGGTGGAGATGTTTTTCCTGAAGCCGGTTTCTCGGACAGCCACGGCCTAAACACTCCGCACTTGCTTCCCGGACTGTCCGGACTGACCGACATGTCCGATCCGTTGCCACTGTCCGGACTCCTCCCCTTCTCCCTGTGACCTTCCTCCCCAAGGTCGTGGCGAGGACGAGGCTGGACTGGGGTCAAGGGCATCTGGGAGGCCGCCGCCAGAGCGCTTGGTATCCGCGCAGCCATCTTGTTATGAGTTGTCAGATCCAGATCTGAAAGTGCGGTAAGATTGTTTTTTGTGTTTATGCAGTCATATGTTTGTTTTCTTCTTCTTCTTCGTCGTGGTGGTCATCGTCGGACGCTCAGAGAGCAATCAAAGGTTCTCTGTCATAATATGAGCGAAAATGCGTCGCGCTGCCGTTTTAAGCTCTTGACAAGTCAGACCCAGTGCATCCGAGGGAGAATTGTGTTCTTTTAAGTCTTTTCTGGAATAAAAGGCAGGACAAAAACAACAGCAAAAACAACAAAAAATAGACAAGAGAGAGAGGGGTGACAGGAAGAGAAAGAAAAAGGCAGAAACAAAGAGAGGGATAGAAAAGAGGGAATTCCTAACACATAAGTTTCAGAAGGTGGGGATGTTAATATTTATACTGAAAGGTCCCTGGCATCCCCACGGAGGACATACGTTTGTTTTGCTATGTCTTTTTTGGGTTGTTGTTTTTAAAGAAATAGTTTGTTCTCTTTTGTTTCGTTTTGTTTCTTACCTTTGAAATATTGCTTCTGATGACCCAACCTAAAAATAAAAATAAGATGCCATTTCTTTGCTTGATTGGCTGTAGCTTAACTTCATTCTTTGTTCATGTGTTTGTTTATTCACATAATTCTTGCTTTTTGGGAGGTGAGAGGAGGGTTTCGCCAAAAATCATCACGCATATTCTTTTTGCAAAGCTGTTCGCTCATTTTTTTTTCTCCCATTAACTTGTTCATTTTGCCACTACTTGCTTGTCAACTTTCATGCTCTTCAATTATATTTTATTCGATTGTTTATTCTCTGATTTGTTTCTCTGTCTATAATGCATATAAGCCACTTTCCATAGATTCAAAAAGCTCTTTATGATACCCCCCAAAAAAGGCTTGTAGGAACAACAGGGATATATAAAAAGGGGGAAATACTCTGCCCCACAGGCAGACCTCTGCTGCTGCTATTCAAATTGAAAGGATTGAGGAACTAACACTGTGAAATAATCACGTATTTATCGCACTGAGAGAAAGGTGACGGTTTATATTTCTCACAGTGTAAAACCACAAAGATTGCTTTTGCTCGCTTCGATTTGTTCGTTTTACAAGATTTAGCGCTATATAAATTCCATTATATTATTATTATTATTCTAATCCTTTACATAAAAAATATAGCTGACACATTTGAATTGAATCAACAAAGGGGAAGTGACGTCACAAATGACAGACAGGAAGACAGACAGCCAGGCGGAGACAGCCAGAGAGTGAGAGAGACAGACAGACAGACAGACAGACAGACAGAAAAGAGAGACAGGCTGACAAAGAGGAGACAGAATTTTGGGGGGTGCTTTTTGATGTATTGTTCTGTGGAGAAGTTCTAACTGCAAGCCATAGAGCAATAAACAAACTCTGCCCTTCTCTCTCTCTCTCTCTCTCTCTCTCTCTCTCTCTCCTCTCTCCATCTCTTCTCTCTCTCTCTCTCTCTCTCCTCCTCCCTCTCTCTCTCTCTCGTATTAAAACATTTCAGTGATATAATACCTGATGATTCATCACTAAAGCAGATTCCCAGAAATAAAATAATATTGAATACAACCCAGAGGCCCAGCTTATAGACGGTTGGGAGGAAGGAGAGGGTTCTGCTTTGCAGGCTGCTCTGTCTGTCTGTCTGTCTGTCTGTCTCTGTCTGTTTGCCTGTCTCTGTCTGTCTGTCTCTCTGTCGCCTGTCGCTGCTTGCGTTTGCTGTCTGCTGTCTGCTCTCTGTCTGGCTTGTCTCATAAGATTTTGGCACAGACTTATAAAACTACATGGCCCACACAATGGCCCTTGCATTCAACAGGCCATTTACATGAAGAGAAGTACAGGGGGAGATTGGTTGTGCTTCTTGAACGAACATCCCCCTACTTTTGGAGACTCTCTCTCTGTGTCTCTGTCTCTGTCTCTCTCTCTCTCGATATTGTTATCCTAAGTCATATTTTTGTAGCTGACTTTTTGTTATACAGTAACATTTTGTCGTTACTATTGCTTTTACCCCCACCAAAATACTAAGCAGCTCGGCAACCCCCTTCATGTATGGGCCAATGGCCTTTTTGTGAATAAATCGAGTTCGAGTTCTCTCTCTCTCTCTCTCTCTCTCTCCTCTCTCTCTCTCTCTCTCTCTCTCTCTCTATCTTTCTGTGAGGCTTGCCTCATTAAATCTCACATACAAACACTATAAAAATATAAAAAAAAGGCAGGAAGTGGGTCCACACACTCTGTGCCCCAATGACCCTATGAACAGGTCACTTACATAAAATCAAGTGCAGGGCAAGATTGACTGCATATTCAACACACATCTTCCACCTACTCTCTCTCTCTCTCTCCCATGCTTGCTCTCTCTCATGCTCTCTCTCTCTCTCCTCTCTTCTCTCTCTCTCTCTCTCTCTGTTGGTGGCTTGCTTCACATAAATCTGGTACCTCTCTCCTCCTCTCTTCTTCTCTCTCTGTCTCTCTCTCTCTCTCTATCGATCTCTCTCTCTCGTCTGTCTTCTCTTCTTCTGTCTGTCTGGCCTGCTTGCCTCATAAAATCTAGTCCACAGCAAAAAAACAACAGCAACAACAAAGCAGGTAGTAAGGAGTTGATCCCCCCAGCCAATCTGTGCCCTAACAGCCTTCCCACCTGACGTAGTAAGGTTGACATCAGAGCAGCATGGGGGCACTGAGGGTGGAGAGGAGATTTAGGGCAGTGTTCACTGATTTGTGTGGGGGGGGGGGGGGGGGGGGGGGTGGGGGGGGGGGGTGGTGTCTGCTGGGCCAAGTCAGGGTCCCTGTCAGCCCTGTCAGCTTGGGACGTTTTCATTACCTAATGCAGGTGCCTCTGTCTGCCCTTTTAGCTTTTTTTTTCCCTGGTGCAAAATTTTGATTTTGTTAAAAAACCAAAACTGTTCGGGATCTCTCTCTCTCTCTCTCTCCTCTCTCTCTCTCTCTCTCTCTCTTCTCTCTCTCTCTCTCCTCTCTCTCTGCTCTGAGTTTCTTCTTTTCCACCCCCTTCCCATTTTTTGTGTGCTTTTTTGTGGGGGGGGTTGTCTGTTGGAATTTTTGGTTTGGGTTTGTTGTTGCTGTTGTGGGTGGGGTTTTTTGTTTGGTTGGTTTTGTTTTGGGGGGAGAAAGCTTTGGGAGGGAGGTCCTATGCTTTAAACACAGCTTTTCTGTCCTTTCTCTGGTGCAGTCTGGTGTCATGACCTTCGTAATATATATTTTTTAACAATATGTATTTATTTCATTTTTACAGAAGGAGATCTGTCATACGTTAAGTGTTCATAACGAGGTACCTAACCTATCATTTGGCTGGCTGGGGAACTCACACACTTACTCACTCCCTAGTTAACTTATCTTAGCTCATTCACAAACTAAACTTTTTTTTAAAACTCTGAAAGCAAGGGTTATTGTCTGATCACTGAAGTGGAGCAGTGTCCATCAGGCCTGGTTAGGACTTGGTTAGGTGACTGCCTGGGAACACTTGGTGCTGTTAGCAGCCTTTGATGATGGACCAGGGGACTGGACAGCTCAGTGGTCAGAGCACATCGCTTTCCCCAGGCTAAGGTTAAGCAGCAATATTGAGCAGGGTTACCAAGTGGATGGGTGACTGTTTGCACGCCTTGATTTCAGTACAGTCCCCCATTTCACCCAGTTGTAAATGAGTACCTGCCTTCTTTAGGGTCAGGGAAGGTAAAGCAGGGAGAGAGAGAGAGGAGATGGGCACCGCCCTCAATATGCTGGCCTCTGGAGAAGCTGAGGTCTCTGACATCTCACTCTGATCCCCAACAACTGCATAGGTTCTGAGAACACCTTTACCTTTTACTTACCAGTGGTTTAGAGGTATTGCACCTGCCTAGATAGTGAGAAGTGCAGATTCGATCCCCAGTTTTGTGCCTGAAACTTTTCCCCCCATCCATTACACTGTGAGAGGTTGTCTAGGTGTTAAACTTTCAAATAAGACTATAAACCGGTGATCCCGTGTGCAACACACATTCAGTGCACATAAAAGAACACGTGGCAACAAGAGAGTTGTCCTTGGTAAAATTCTTCGGAACAAACGCCTTTCTGTTAGGGAAACAATTCCACATTCAGACAGGGGAAATAAAAGACAATGGGTGGCACTGCTCTTGTGGCGACGCACTCTCCCTTGGGGAGAGCAGCCCAAAATTCACAGACAGATTTGCCATGGCTTAGAGTGGTATATGAATACAAATAATTAGCTAGCTAACTAAGTAAGTAACTAAATAACATACCAGAGACAGACAGATACAGACAAAGGAAAGAGAGAGAGAGAAAGAAAGAGAGAGTGAGAGAGAGGGAGGGAGAGACAGACAGACAGACAGAGACAGACAAGGCAGTGACAGAGAGATAGACAGACAGTAAGACATTCTGACAGACAGACAGACAGGCAGACAGACACCGGAAAGAGATCAATATAAGAACACATTCCCTGCTGTCACAGTACTTTCATAAATAAACCTCTTTCTTCTTTCTTGACTACGAAGTCACGGTACAGATTAAAAGCCAAAAAAACTGATTCTGGTTAACTCCAACGACTTGACTTACGCACTGACCCAGACTGACAGACAGACATACAGACAGACAGACCAACAGACACCCAGACAGACCGACAGACCAACAGACCGGGAGACAGGCAAATCAGGGAGGAATCAAGTCAAGTCAATAAAGACACACAGGTACACAGGTGAGACGTGTCATAAACCGCCACCCTGACAGGGCCTCGAAGGTGGGAACGTAAATCTTCTCCACAGTGTACTGGATGCCCTCCCTTAGGTCGATGTGGCCAAGTGAACCACCACCTTTTGTGAAAGGCAGGAAGAGAGAGAGAGGGGAGAGAGAGGGAGGAGAGAGAGAGAGGGGGGGGGGGGGGGGGAGGGAGAGAGAGAGAGAGAGAGAGTAGGGGAAGAGAGAGAGAGGGGAGGAGAGAGAGAGCGAGGAGAGAGAGAGAGAGAGAAGAGAACAAGAAACCAAACAGACAAACAGACAGAAGGAAGGAAGGAAGGAAGGTAGGAAGGAAGGAAGGAAGGAAGAAGAAAGGAAGGAAAGAAGGAAGAATGGAAAGAAGGAAGGAAGGAAAGAAGGAAGGAAGAAAAGAAGGAAAGAAATACAGACTTTTAACCCCCCCCCCCCCCCCCCCCCCCCCCCACACACACACACACACACACCTAAAATAACCAAACAAACCTTAAAGACAATTCCTCTTTGGAAAGAACTGAATATATAAAAAGAGTATTCTACAAGACATTAAAAAAAATTCTTCAGTGAATACATTGTACATTCAATATACCTGCAGAGAAGCGGTTAATAGGCAAATTGTATCTGAAATGATATGGAAGAAATACACTGAGGCACTGACTGTGTAACAAAGAGGTGGGTTGGAGGTTTTTTTCAAATTCAGAACAAAAATTAATGGGAGTTTCAGTTCCGCTTCGTCTTCAAAAGAAAAACAAGGAAACAAATTTCTATAAATGTGCGCTCATATTCTGTAACAGTTCTGAGTTTAAACTTCAGATACAGTGGTATCTAAAGTAGTTTTTAAGGGGCTTTTTTGTTTCAAATTCAGAAATATAATGATCAAACTGAAAGGACTATGTAGAAGAAGTAAAACGTACACTGTCATTGCTCTCAAAGTGGTATGATGGCCCCTTGACCCCCCCCCCCCCCCCCCCCCTCCTCTCTTCTCCGTTAATGAAAGAAAAGGAAACGCATAAGGGCAGTATATCTTACTATATATGTAAAGGAAACTCAAATCAAGATCAGGGGGGAAGAGTGGGGGCGGTCACGTGGTGATAGCGCTGCACCAATGATATGATGGCCTGGGATCACGCCCCCAGGTTGGAATCACCATTGAGACGTTTGTTCAGTGGGGATTTTTTTTTTTTTGCATGGAGTTAGTTAACATCAGTACTGACTCCACTCCTCCAGAAAGTCCTTCGGATGAGACTATAAATCGAGGCCCCGATCGCACAGAGAACATCTTACGCACACATTCAAACCCATTCTGCTTTTGGGAAGAGTGGGCCATTTTCTGCCAGTAAAAACGGATAGCACACACACACACATAATATAAAAACGCGTGCATATTCTTGTGCACACATTCAAACCCATTCTGCTTTGGGAAGAGTGGGCCATTTCTGCCAGTAAAAACGGATAAACACACACACACACACACACACACACACACACACACACACACACACACACACACACACACACAAACAAATAAAAAACGTGTGCACGCTGAAGCTGCGTTTAGACATCATCCCCCAAAGTCGTATTGTGGCTACCTTAACAGTGGGAAAATTGGTCACATACTTAAAAAACAAATCTCAGGATTGGGGAAGCTCAGAGCAACAACAACAAAAAAGGAAAAGAAAGAAAAAAGGGAGGAAAAAAGATCAAACTCAGACCCAACCCTGCTTTCTTGAAAGGACAAGGATTGACATTTAACTAGTTTCTATGATGCCCATGTATAATTATTTTACCTTGTGTGACAAAAATTGAGGTGCCTAATCAAATCTATTTGTGGGTATATTCTGAAATTATGAGCATAAATGTATGCTAAAAACAAAAATATAAAAAGCTGAAATTGTTAAGCCTATCCACACCGAGAGAGAGAGAGAGAGAGAGAGAAGAGAGAGAGAGAGAGAGAGAGAGAGAGAGAGAGAGAGAGAGAGAGAGAATAATTTTTTTTTTAAAAATAAATTTAAATCTGTTCACATCAGTTTCGTCAACCTTATATGTTAACCTTTTTAGCTCAAGTAGATATATAAGACACCTAGATGGGAACCTGTTTTAAAACAGCAGTAATAAAATAGGAAAGACTTGTTTTCTTTTTTTTCTGAAAAGTATTGTAATCTATTGGAATTTTAATCTATCTAAAGTGCTTCACAAACACACAGGCCATTATCCTCGAAATAAAAGAATAAAATAAAATGAAATAAAAAAATTTAAAAATAATCACACACACACACTATAGTGGCTACTTTTAAAGTCTATGAATGAAAAATAGGGTCTTGAAATTTGGGCAAACAAATCTACTTGTATGCTTTTTTTTTGTTTTTGGTAAACCAGAGCTAACTGACAGAGTTATTTCTCAGTCTGCTGTAAAAAAAAAAAAAAAAAAAGAAGTTAAAAGCTGTTTTGCAATCCCTCTTCTCCCCAACCAACGTTTTCCCCCAGTCTGATATCAATAAATATCCCCCATGGGGTCGCTGGGGGCTTGTCAGTATAAACAGCATCCCCACCTTCTGGAAGTTCTGTGCAAGGAATTCTCTCTTCTTTATCTCTTTATTTGTTTCTGCCTTGTTTTCTTTTTTCCCTGCCATACCCTTTCTGTCTCTTTTTCCGCCTTCTTGGTCCATTCTCCTGCCTTTTTTCCAGAAAGACTTAAATCATAATTTTGTACCTGGCCGAAGCCAGATGTGCTGGGCCTGCCTCATCAGGCACTTAATGGCAGCGTAACACATTTTAGCTCATATGACAATAATAACTGCTGTCTGAACGATG
>CM054161.1:31758124-31790624 GCA_028751875.1 Rapana venosa | reverse complement strand
TGAATTTTCACGCGAGAGAATCTGCCGTGACTTAAGTGGTATGAAATGAAATCTGGTAGCGCTTGATTTAGTTGCTTTACAGATTCCGCGCTATATAAATATCCAATAATTATTATTATTATTTTAATATGATTATTATCTACACACCGACACTTGCGCGCATACATTTTTTTTCTCTCCCTGCGCGCATTCATTCTCTCTCGCTCTCTCCTTCTCTCTTTCTCTCTCTCTTCTCTCTCTCTCTCTCTCTCTTTGTTTTTTCTTTCTTTCTGTCTTCTTGACTTGTTGCATCCGTTCCTACCGGCACCGAGTTGGGTACTCTGTGCCAAAAGGCGAACAGGTTTTTTAACGTGTGTGCGCAAGGGTTCTTCTGCGCGCACTCGCTAGCCAAAGGGGCCTCGGTTTATCTATATTTTATATTATTTATAGTAATATATATATATTATATATCTTAATTTATATTTATATATATAATATTATATATATATATATATTATATATATGTGAGGAGGCACCGTGGTCGAGTGGTTTAGGCCGGTCAACTCGTGATCCAGATGGTCGCGGGTTCGTGTACCCCGTCGGCTCGGTGTTGTGCCCTTGGGACAGACACTTTACTCCTATTTCCTCACGCCACCCGGTGTACAAGTGGGTACCAGCTCTGCTGGGGAAGTATTGGCGACAGACTAGCGTCTGTTCAGGGGGGTGGTGAAAAACCATCAGTTCGCTTAACGCTAACAGAACCGGGATAAGCTTCGGCTTCTATGGGCCTTCCTGGTCGAAAGAACATATACTATATATATATATATATATATATATAACTATATATATATTATATAATTTATATATTATATATTTATAGCCTCATCGAAGGACTCTTGTAATTCATATCGATTTTCTCGCCAAACTGCGGTAGAAAGGGCGAGGCTGGATCGAAACCTGAACCTCACGGTTTAACCGACTGGAACACTAGTGAAGAAACGTCTTAACCGTCTGCCACACCCAGGGTGGGGTGCTCTTGTGGCGTCGCGCTCTCCCGGGGAGAGAGCCGAATTTCACGCAGAGAAATCTCGTGACGTAAAGTGTATAAAAAAAAAAACTAAATTAAAAAAAATAATAAATAAAAAATTAATTAAAAAAAAAATAAAACCTCCTCCTCCTTCTTCTTCTAAACCTTTCAAATCATGACGTAAACCAAAAACCCACAACAAAAACAAAATTAAATCTGATGACAGCTCAAGGGGTGACGTCAAACATGCTTCTGACGTCTCTTTACACGCACTTCCGCCCAAGTCAACCAACAATAATCGTTTCGTTCCACTTTTAAAACTTCATGTTTGTGTGACTTACGCATGAAAATGAAGAGATCAATATCTGAATAGGTATCTTCACTCTCAGAGAGCATAGGCCTACATATTATATATATATATAGTTTATAGATATAAAATTAAGGTAAAAAAAGGTAAAGGTAGTCCATAACCTATAAGGTCGTAGGGGAGCGAGGCGTCTAGAGACCTCACTCTCTAGGGTCAGCATATTGAGGGCGGCGCCCATTCTCTCCTCGTGCTTTATCTCCTCTGACCCTAAGGGGGCAGAGGGTACCATTTAAAAGTGGGGGAACTGTACTGAAGCAAGGCGCGCAAAACGGTCCCCATCCAACTGGTAACCTCGCTCGACGTGTTAACTTGGCTGGGGAAAACGAGTGCTCCGACCATGAGCTTATCCGTCCCGTGATAGATATATAGGAAAAATTTTAGAAAAAAGCCACTCTGATAGGAAGGTTTAGGAACATAATACAGTTGCAGACAGGAAAAAAAAAAAAAAAAGGGTGGCGCTTTCTCTTGTGGCGACGCGCTCTCCCGGGATTTGAGAGCAGCCCGAATTTCACGGAGAGAAAATTGCCGTGACTTAAAGTGGTAATGATAATGAAATATGAAATGAAATATAGATATATTATGATTAATTAAATTTTTTAATATTATATATATATACTATATATATATATATATATGAAAAATTAATTAATCATAATATATCTATATTCATTTCATATTTCATTTCATGCGAGGATATGGAATAAGCACTTATGTGCTTTTTTATACATCAGTCCCGTGTGTTTGCAGTTAGTTTTGTAAACCCTGTATATGTTCCACGCGGCACACATTGGCCTACTCTTACGAAAAAGCCGGACAGGGTTCAACGTCGTGCGCAAGTTGTTCTGCGTGCGGGTCGCACCCGGTGTCGGTTTATAGTTCATCCGAAGGTCTTGTGGGGGGAAAGTGGAGTCTGCATGATGTTAATCTCCCGAGGGAAAATATCCCCTTGAAAACGGGAACAGGAATCGAACGGGTCGTCAGATTGCGAGCGGCAATGTTTCTAACCACGTAGGTGTGTGTGTGTGTCTGTGTGTGTGTGTGTGTGTTCATTTGGTTTACAGCGTTCGGGTGTGGCTGGCCAGTCCCACACGGGAATGACAGGGACAGTCCTATGGCAGAGGAAGGCACAGATGAGGCCTTGTGCGTTTGGCATTTTTTTTCTGTGGATTGGTTTTTGGTACATTGAAGTCGCTCCGTATCCTCGTTTTGGGGGATTTTTTGTTTTTGTTTTGTTTCTTTGTTTTTGTTTGCTTTGTAACCCTCGGGGGATGTAGAAGGATGGTGGCAGGATGGTTAAGGGACGTTTGCCTGCCAAAGTAAGCCGTGAGGTTCTGGGTTCGATTCCCAGCCTCGCCTTTCTTCCAGTTTGAGCCCCCCCAAAAATCGAAACGGAATGTCAAAGTCTTCGGACGAGACTATAACGAGGGCCGTGTGCGAACGCATGCAGAATCTTGCGCACACGTTAAAATCATGATCCGCTTTTCGATAGAGTAGGCCATTGTGTGCCGGTGGGAAACAGATGACAAAATTTACAACAAGCATACACACAGGGAACTGATGTATAAAAAAAGCACATGAGTGCTTATTCCATTATCCTCGTTATAACCAAAAAAAGTCATCTGAGCGCTTTGATGATTGTGCTTTACAAGATTCAGCACTATATAAATTCCATACATTATTATATTTTATTTTATTATTACTATTAAATGAAAAACGGAATGCTTGGCGGTCCTCAGCCACGGCTGGTTTTATTGGCTTTCGGGGGAAGTAAATAATTCAGGCCATTTTGTCATTTGATGCTTTGTTTCTTTCTTCTCTTTTTTTTCAGATTTTCACAGTGTTGGGTGTTTGAAGGGATGAGGTAGCGTTGATTCTTGAACTGGAGGGGAATAATATTTTTTATTTATTATTTCATTATTATTATTATTATATCATTTTATGGAGTTGGTGATATTGGAGTAAGGGGTGACAGGCCCTGATGTGTGCCCTTGATTATGTGGGTGGGAATAGCTTAGATTGTAAAAACATGAGCTGAATACTGCAGGGGCGAAGATGACGGTGGTTTGAGCGTTGGAAATCCTGATCTGACCAGAACAGAGGTTCGGGTTCGATTCTTTCTAACAGGACACCGTTTGAGAAACTTTTTTTTTCTTTGGAATTACTGACCATAAATACTCCATTCTTTCCCGGGCAGGTTCTTCGGATGAGACCTAGTTATACACGAGGAGGTCCCGTGTGGAAACATACATTTCATTTATTTATTTTATTTTATACACTTTAAGTCACGAGATTTATCTGCGTGACTTCGGGCTGCTCTTCCACCCCGGGCGAGAGCGGTCGCCACAAGAGCAAGCGCCACCTTTTTTTTTGGTCTGCAACTGTATTTGTTTCCATATAAGAATGTGTACCATTGGTAGATTTTTTTTTTTTTTACATCTGCGTGCGACGTTAAATGCCGTCCATCTTGTAGAAATGTTGTTGGCAGCTATGGCCTAGTGGCAGGGATATGCCAGTGCCCACTGCCTTGAAACATTTCAATGCAGTGTCCCCACTCTGATCTCAAGGAGTCCAGTCATCTATGCTATGGAGGAGGAAGATGAATTTACGGACTGATAGATCACAAGATCCAAAAGGTCTTGCAAAGACAGTTTACAAGGCATGTCAAGGGGGAGAGAAGAGCAGACCAGGAAAGAGCTGGGGCGGATAACATCAGCGAATGGACAGGGCCTAGACTCACAAAAACCCTGAGAAAGGCAAGAACAGAGAGAGGATGGAGGGAACAGTTGTTGAGTCTTTGAGGGTGCCCCCGCGGTCGTCAGGATACGGGGACAGATAGCAGATAGTTAGATAGTAGATCGATAGATTTTAAAGAGGGATTAGGGACATTTTAAGAATAGATAGATAGATAGATAGATAAGATAGATCAACCAAATGTGGCCAAAATCAACACACACCAAAATAGTTATAAGGAAGCCTGCAAGCGGGTTGGGGGTAGCTCCGTAGGTCCAGCTTCCTCGCTTTTTTCCCCAAGCTAAGGTTAAGCAGTTGAATACGTGGTCACCACGTGGATGGGTGAGCGCGGCGCGCAGAGCGCGCTTGGCTTCCAGTACAAGTTTTCTCCAAGTTCACAAACACACACACACACACACACACACAGTGTCAGTTTCTCGCTTTTTTTTTTCTTCTTTAGATAGGATGGCGTGATGAAAAAAGCAAAGGCACTGCTTATTCAATGTACCATCTGAAAAATAAAAGTTAGACTTTGACTATGACTTTGACACAACGCACGCAACGCACACACGCACACACACACACACACACCACGCATGCACGCAGCACGCACACACACATACACACAACACACACTGGTTGTAATTTACTGGTTAAAGGATGCAATAAATTAGTATTTCAGTATATAATTCAAGAAATTTGTTCTTAGATAGATGGCTGATGGGAAAAAAAAAGCAAATGCATTGCTTATTCAAATTGTTCCATCTGGAAATAAAATTTTGACTTGGACTTTGGACACATTATTGATATATATATATTAGTATATATATATTTAATATAAATATATATATATATATACTATAGATATATATATATTTATACGCGCGTGCGTGCGTGCGTGTGTGTGTATTTGTGTGTTGTGTGTGGGTGTAGTGCGCGCTGTGTGCGTGGCTTCGTTGCGTGCGTTGAGTGTTTTATTTGTGTGTGGGTGTGTTGTGAGTCAAGCAAGTTAAAAATGTTCTTTATTGAGGGTAAAGAGTAAACATACAGGGTAACCCCAAATTCATTTTTTTCATCCTGCCCCTCCTCTGTCGTGTGTGTGTGTGTGTGTGTGGAGGGGGAAGGGGCAGGGTGTGATTGACGATCATAGGTTCGATCACTTCCAAACGAGCTTCTGTTATTATTACGAGTTTGTACGTAAACTGCGTTTGAGTCCTTATGGCGTTTTAACTGTACGTCATTAATTTATTTTTCTTCTTTGTAATCAATCTTTTCGATTAAATCTGATTCTTTGAACTTCATATCGTACGCTCATTTGCTAGTGACTGTTGTTGTGGTTTTTTTTGTTTTCTTGGGTGTGTGTGTTGTGTTTGTGTGTGTTTGTATTGGTTGAACGTGGATACTTGTCTCAGATATCATGCAGAAGGGTGGGACACTTCATTAGGAGAAAGACGCAAGAGCAGACAGATGAAGAAATGGATGATGATGAGGATGATGCAGAGCATCAGACTGGAGGACCTGCCGCTTGATGCAACGGCTGTGTTGATGTTACTGCCAAGGCTGATGAAGATGAAGACAGACAGCCTGACAGCTTGGAGTGAATAATTATCCCCATTGCGTCCGTATGCCCCCCCCCCCCCCCCCCCCCCCCCCCCCCCCCCCCCCCCCCCCCCCTTTTAGTCAAGGGACTGCTGATGCTGATAAATTAATTTTTTTTTTTTCTTTGGATGTTCAAGGTTGACTGCTTCGATCGCTATCCTATATTTTTGTTTTTGCCCGACATTGTTCATCCCTCCACCTCCCGAGACTATAAACGAGTCCGTGTTTCGAACGCGCCCAGAACATCATGCGCACATGTTAAAGTTTTCGGAAGAGTAGGCCGTTGTGTGCCGGTGGGTACGGATGACAAAATTTATAAACTGCATACACACGGGGACTGGATTTTTTTAAAAAGGGTCATGAGGGATTATTTCCTTATCCCTAGTGGGGGAGATGGGTGGGTGGGGGGGGGGGGGGTGGGGGGGGAGACCACATCTGTATTCATTTCAACTAGAAGGAGTACCGTTCGTCTGTTTAAATCATTATTAAGATGCACTGTGCTACGATAAAATTTAAACACAGCTAGAACGAATGTAATGACATGAAAAAGATTGCACCCAAACAAAACCGTTTTCAATGAACGAGAGTGATTCCCTTATGCTAGAGGCATGGGGGATATAAAATTAACTCCCTTTAATAACTGCAGCAAGCGCAGACGAGAAAATTATTTCCATTTGAGGTTTTATTTGTTTATTTTACTTCTTTTTTTTTCATTTTTTTTTTTTCTTTTTTTTTTTGGGGGGGGGTGTCTTTAGATTTAAATTCTATTATCTTTTAAAAAAAAACTTTCTGCCACAGTTTAAACATATATTAATTAGAGGTAAGGATAGCAAAGATTCGAATCTACACATGTGTTAAGAATATGGGATATTAGTGCTGATGTTGTGTGTTTTTGTGCTGTGTGTGTGTGTGTGTGTGTGTGTGTGTGATGTTGTGTGTGTGTGTGTGGTGTGTGTGTGTGTTGTGTTGTTCAAAAAATTCGAAGTCTGCAATATTGTAAACGAAGCTTAAAGTCATTTTCTTCAACGGGTTAAGGACGTACTCCCAATTGATGCATCTTACTCTCCACCCCTCCTCAGAATTCTTTCCTTCTTCGCCTAACTTGTAGTCTAGGGGACCCGTTGGGGCACCACTTCAGATTTTGCAACCAGCTTCCTCCACTCCTGGCGGTTCTCAGCTTTCCGCAGTATGTCGTTCCACTTTGTTGTCTTCCCATCGTTTTCTCTGTCTGCCTCCTCGCTTCCCTCTTTGTCTGTTCCATGCAAGATCAGTCTTGGTTCGTCAGATGTATCGTGTAAGGACGAGCCTGTGCTTCTTCAGTTGCATGGAGGTTGGGTTTTTTTGTTTTGTTTTTATGTTGTTTTTTAACTGAAGTCAGAGGTCTTCATGCGCCCTGTATGGTCGTTATCAATTTGGTTTTTACTCGTTATTTTGTGATTCTGTACGTGGATAACAAGCAGTTTGCGAAAGCACTGCTCTCCATTGCTGCTCCATCTTCCACGTGTCCTGCATGTTGTGGGTCCACATTTTACAATGCAAAAAAAATTAAAAAGTAAAAATAAAATTAAATGTGGACATGATCAGGGAATACGCCAGTCTGATCTTGGAGCCGATGGGGATGTTCTAGTCGTTCCAGAGGACTTTTAGTTTGGTCATTGCGGCTGTGGTCTAGGCTTTCCTGGAGAGTACCTCAGGTTTTTGATCTTCCATCCGATAGTATAGCTCCCAGATATAATTATAAAGTAGTCTCTGTCTCAATTTTCTTGTTGCTCGATTGATGGTAACGTCAGTGCTGATGCCATACTGCTCTATTTTCATCATGGACTGGGGTTTTGTCTGCCACGGCATCTGCATCCACATTGCCCAAGAGGCTTCATCAGGTGATAGACAGGTTGACTCGCTCTTGCTCTTCTCAGGCTTAGACCGTCCATGTCGTCGGCAAAACGTAGGGTATGTAGTTGTAGTTCTGCCTGATGCTGACTGTTCCTCATGGTTTTCACGAGTGTCAGCTTTTTTTTTATATCTTTTAAGAAGATGTTAAATGAGTGGTGGGGGGAGCATACATCTTGACCTACTCCGTTGTGGTTCGGAACCATACTCCTATGTTGTTGTCGTGTAGATGATGGTTGCTTGTAATAGGATGGCATTAGACAAAATTCATCAAACATTCTATCCGAACTCTTAATTAACTGAAGTATCCGCGGTGATCCAAGAGGAGCTGCTTGGGTTAGTGGTGGATGGCTGTTGATACAATCCTAATTGGATACTCCATGGGCTTAATGAAAATCAAGGAAAGTATTGAACGGTTTCCATTTGTTTTCACTCCTGCTTCTTGCATCAAGCAAATGTTTCATATCAAAGGAGGGTGTATTTTCCTCAAGTCTGCCATATCATATGAACCTAGCAAGGCATGGCAGGATGGTGTAAACGATGAGGATTACACAAAAATAGAGAGAAAAAAACCACGGTTGGTGAATAAAGTTATAGTTACATTACAAGCCTACACATTAATACATTGGCTTAGTGGTTAGACGAATGGCACCGTGGTGAGTGGTTTAGGCGGTCAACTCGTGATCAGAGGGCGCGGGTTCGATCCCCGCTCGGCTCGGTGTTGTGTCCTTGGGAAAGACACTTACTCCTATTTCCTCACTCCACCACTGGTGTACAAGTCGGGTACCAGCTCCTGCTGGGAAGGATATGGCGACAGACCTTGCGTTACTGATCCAGGGGGGTGAATAAAACCTCAGTTCGCTTTAACGCTACAGAAACCGGGGTTATAAGCTCGGCTCTTTGGGCCTTCTGGCTCGAAAGACCATTACTAACTTAATAGAGGTTAGGACGGATTTTGTTATGTGAGAAATGTCTATCTTTAGAGGAGTTTAAGGATAATCTTTCTAGCTTACCCTTTGTGTGAAAAGTTCAAAAAAAAGCAAGAAATGTAAGATTAGTCACAAAAGTGGCTGGAAAATCTGGTTGGGTCTGTTTGAGGTTTTTTTGCGCTGATGCTTCTGATAATAAGCAAGGCGTTTGGAGAAAAAAAAATACCAGTATCCTTGCTGTTATACCCAAACCGAAAGTTAAGGAACGAAAAAGGTGAAAGTAAAGATAAAAAAGACAGAAACATGAACAAACAACAGTCTGCAAGATGTGATGAAACCAGCAGAAAACAAGAAAAGAAAAAAAAAATCAGCAAACCAACACACTCAAAAACAACTTAACACATGAAACAAAACCACTAAAACACTCATACAAAACAGACATAGTCAGATATTAGTAAAACAGAAAACAGAGGAAATGTTAAAGCCATCTGAAGGTTATAGTCAAATTGCATAACGCACTTTGATTAGTTTTGTTACAGCTAAAGGCTACAATTCATTTATTTTTATTATGTTTTTATAAATATACTCTGATCTATCGTTTATCTAACCAATAATTGTGTAATGATTTTGACATTCCAAATAGGCCTGTGATATCAAAAAATAAATGGAGGCCTACAGTTTGAAGATAAAAATACTTGTTTCACGTGGAAGGTCAGCTGCCGCCTTTTAAAAGAATTTGTGTGTGTGTGTGTGTGTGTGTGTGTCCTTGGGTGTTGGTGTGTGTGTTGTTGTGTGTGTTGTGGGTGTGTGTGTGTGTTTGGGTGTGTGTGTGTGTTGTGTGAGTGTTGTTGTGTTGTGTGGTTGTGTCATGTGTTGAGTTTATGTGTGTGTGTGAGTGTGTGGGTGTGTGAGTATTGGTGGGTGGGGGGGTGTTGTTGTGAGTGTGTGTGTGTGTGTGTGTGTTCATTCTCTATTTTGTGCTGTTGTGTGTGTGTGGTGTGTGTGTGTGTGTTAATCGTGTGGCGTGTGTGGTGTGTGGACGAGAGAGAGAGAGAGGAGATGAGGGAGCGATGAGAGAGAGAATATGGGTGGCGTGCTTTGTGGTGACACACTCTTCCTGATGAGAGCAGTGGCGATTTCTCACAGAGTATACGCGAATACAAATACAATTCAATACACCATCGCACAACACAACACAACATACACAAACACAATACATCACAACACACCACCACAAAAAAGTCAACTGAATGCAACACATTACAATGAAATACAACACAAAAAAACACTACACAATTAATTACAATCAGAAGCGGTCTATCATTAAAAAAATTTACATACTTTTTTTGGTTCGTTGTTTGTGCTGTTTTGGGTGGGGGGGGTATTAAAAACTATTGAAGGACTACTGATAAGTGGTGTGCGCAATTCCCAATTCCGAGTAAACAAAGTACAAAACATCTTGTTTCCAAAATGATCTCTGGGGAAAATCTTGACCTGTTCGCACTGCTGGCACAGAAAATCCACACTGCATGACGTAAGGTTGTAGTTGTAGTTCTGCCTCTGATGCTGACTGTTCCCTCATGGTTTTCAAGAGCTGTCAGCCTTTTTTTTTTCTCTTTTAAGAAGATGTTAAAGAGGGTGGGAGGGAGCAGACATCCTTGACCTACTCCGATTGTGGTTCGGAACCATACTCCTATGTTGTTGTCGTAGTAGACTGCACTGGTTGCCTTGTTATAGAGGCATTAGACACAACTTCATCAAACATTCTATCCGAACTGCTTTAATTAAATGAAGTATCCGCGGGATCCAAGAGGGAGCTGCTTGGTAGTGGTGGCTGGCTGGTTGATACAATCCCTAAATTGGATAACTCCACTGGGCCTCTAATGAAATCAAAGAAAGTAAGAACGGTTTCCATTTGTTTTCACTCCTCAACATTGCATCAAGCAAATGTTTAATATCAAAGGTGGGTATTTTCCTCAAGTCTGCCATATCATATGAACCTAGCAAAGGAATGGAGGAGGTGTAAAACGATGAGGATCTACACAAAAATAGAGAGAAAAAACCCACGTTGGTGCATAAAGTTATAGTTTACATTACAAGCTACACTATAATACATTGGCTTAGAGGTTAGACGAGGCACCGTGGTCGAGTGGTTTAGGCGGTCAACTCGTGATCCAGAGGTCGCGGGTTCGATCCCCGCTCGGCTCGGTGTTGTGTCCTTGGGAAAGACACTTTACTCCTATTTTCCTCACTCCACCCAGGTGTACAAGTGGGTACCAGCTCTGCTGGGGAAGTATCTGGCGACAGACTAGCGTCCTGTCACAGGGGTGGTGAAAAAACCATCAGTTCGCTTAACGCTACAGAAACCGGGATAAGCTCCGGCTCTATGGGCCTTCTGGCTCGAAAGAACATACTACTTACTAGAGGTTAGACGGATTTGTTATGTGAAGAAAATGTCTATCTTTAGAGGAGTTTAAGGATAATCTTCTAGCTTACCCTTTGTGTGAAAAGTTCAAAAAAAGCAATAATGTAAGATTAGTCACAAAAAGATGGCTGGAAAATCGGTTGGGTTTGTTTGGGTTTTTTTGCGCTGATGGCTCTGAATAAATAAGCAAGCGTTTGGAGAAAAAAAATCCCAGTATCCTCTGCTGTTATACCCAACCAAAAAGTTAAGAAAGAAAAAGGTGAAAGTAAAAGATAAAAAGACAGACACATGAACAAACAACAGTCTGCAAGATGAGATGAACCAGGAAGAAAAACAAGAAAAGAAAAAAAATCAGCAAACCAACACACTCAAAAACAAACTTAACACATGAAACAAACACACTAAACACTCATACAAAACAGACAAAGACCACAGATATTAGTGAAAACAGACAGAGAAATGTTTAAGCCATCTGAAGGTTATAGTCAAACATTGCATAAAGCACTTTGATTTGTTTTTTTACAAGATATAGCGCTACAAATTCCATTTATTATTATTATTGTTATTATAATTATACTCTGATCAATCGTACTACACCAATAATGTGTAATGATTTTGACATTCAAAAAGGCTGTGAATCAAAAATAAATGGAGGCACAGTTTTGAAGATAAAAATACTTGTTTCACGTGGAAGGTCAGTGCCGCCTATTAAAAGAATTTGTGTGTGTGTGTGTGGTGTGTGTGTGTGTGTGTGTGTGTGTGTGTGTGGGGTGTGTGTGTTGTTGTGTGTGTGAGTGTGTGTGTGTGTGTGTGTGTGAGTGTGTGTTGTGTGTGGTGTGTATGTGTGTGTGTGTGTGTGTGAGTGTGTGTGTGTGTGAGTGTGTGTGTGTGTGTGTAGTTGTGTGTGTGTTGTGTTTTGTGTGTTTTGTGTGTGTGTGTGTGTGTGTGTGTGTGTGTGTGTTGTGTGTGTGCGTGTGTGTGTGTGGAGAGAGAGGAGAGAGAGAGAGAGAGAGAGAGAGAGAGAGAATATGGGTGGCGCTGCTCTTGTGGTGACACACTCTTCCCTGAGAGAGCAGTGCTGATTTCTCACAGAATAAACGGAATACAATACAATACAATACACCATCGCACAACACAACACAACATAACACAACACAATACATCACAACACAACACAAAACAAGTCAATGAAATGCAACACAATACAATGAAATACAACACAAAATAACACAACACAATATAATTACAATACAGAAGCCGGTCTATCATTAAAAAAATTTAACATTACTTTTTTTGTTTCGTTGTTTGTTGTTGTTTTGGGGTGGGGGGGTTTTAAAAAATAACTGATGGACTACTGATAAGTGGTGTGCGCAATTCCCCAATTCCCGGAGTAACACACAAGTACAAAACATCTTGTTTCCAAAATGATCTCTGGAATTTGACCTGTTCGCACTCGCTGGCACAGAAAATCCAACACTGCACTGAAGTAAATATAAAAATATATATATATAATTTTTTTTTAATTGTGTTCCATTCACCCAACAAGAAAACAAGGGAGATAAAGCCTAGTCAAACTTGAGTTACTTCCCCTGGTCTTGTTGCGGCGACAAGGTGGTTACACATAACGGTTAGCTTCCCAGTCATGTAGTATCTTCTATAGATGCCAGTGGGGGGGGGGGGGGGGGGGGGGGGGGGGAATAATGTTTGCTGTTTCACAGTTTTTAAAAGTATGAAAAAAATGCATGTGTACTTGTTTTGGGGGGGGGGGGGGGGGTTTGGGTTTGAGGCCATAGATAAATAACACCAGGTAATGTGAGAAAGTGGGAAAAAGATCATCAAAAAGAGGGTTGCTTGTGTCTACAGGGGGTTGGGACCGGGCCTAGGGCATATTATTGTGGTAGGCAGTTTAGCAGACAACAAAGGCTAAGGGGGAGGGGGGGGGGGGGGGGGGGGGGGGGGGAGGAAAGGGTGAAGTTCAGTATTTGCTGGAAAAAAAAAGTTCAAACCTACCAAATGTGTTCCTATTGTCCCGAGTTTTGAGTCAGGGGCTAGTCTTTCACAAAATGTGGCTATCATTTCTGTGGATGCCTTCGTACTTACTTGCAGTACGAATTCAAGAGTGATCATTATAATTATGAAAATCGAAGGGAAAAGTGCCAGAAGCTAACTGTGGTGTGTAACCTATCCGCCCCTCTAAAGGGTCCTATGATTTGATTCCTGCACCTGATTATTGTATAGCTATTAGTGTGAGGTTAAAGGCTAGTTTGACTGGACTACTATTACTAACAAAACAAAAAGTAAAGGAGCCCCATAACCTATAAGGTCGTAGGAGAGCGAGGCGTCAGAGATCTCACTTCTCTATGGGCCAGCATATTGAGGGCGGCGCCCATCTCCTCTCCCTCGCTGCTTTACCTTCCCTGACCCTAAAGAGGGCAGGTACCCATTTACAGCTGGGTGAACTGGGGGAACTGTACTGAAGCCAAGGCGCGCAAACGGTCACCCATCCAACTTGGTAAACCCCGCTCGACGTGCTTAACTTGGTGGGGGAAAGTGAGTGCTCCGACCACTGAGCCATCCGTCCCTTATTATTACTAGAGAGCTTAACGGTGCTTGTTCCCATAATATGTGTTTAGTGTAACTCTCAGACTCAGATGGGAAGCAGGTTTTGAATAGCTGAACCAGCAGAAGAGATGATTATATAAAACGCTCAGTCCTGGTGGGGGGAAAAAAAAGAACAAACAGAAAAATTAATGTTGGGGGGGTTGGGGGGGGGTAGGGGGTGGGGGGGGGGGGGGGGGGGGTTTAAAGTCGAGCTACTGAGATAACAGGGCAGAGGGAAATTTGGGAAAAAAATTGCTCATTTTCCTGTTTGTTTTGTTGGTAAAACTCTCCTCTTTGATCACAGCAGATAATTAGTACTGTTTTTTTAAAATGCAGTTTTTGGTTCTTGTTTGTTTGTTTGCTTTGGGTTTTTCTTTGATGGTGTTTTTCTTCTTTTTTTAAAAAAAATTAATTTTCGATTTTGTTTGATTGGTTGTGTGTGTGTGTTTGGTGGGGTTGTTGGGCGGGGGGGGGGGGGGGTGGGGGGTTGGGTTTGGGGGGGGGGGGGGGTTGTTGGGTTTTTTTTTGGGGGGTTGGGGGTGTGTTTTGGTTGTTTGGTTGTTTGTTGTTGTTGTTGGTTGGTGTTTTTTTGGGGTGGTTTTTTTTTTTTTTGGGGGGGGGGGTTTTTTTTTTTTTTTGGGGGGGGAAAATTGCAAAAAAAATTTTTTTTTGGTAAACCCCTTGGTCAAAACGTTGTAGGTTTTTTTGTTTTTTTTTTTTTTTGGGGGGGGGGGGGGGGGGGGGGGGGGGGGGGGTTTTTTTGGGTTTGTAAAAGTTTTTTTTTTTTTTGGGGCCCGGTTTGTTTTTTGTTGGGGGGTTTGGTTTTTTTTTGGTTGGGGTGGTTTTTTGGGGGCTTTTTTTTTTTGGGGGTTTTTTTTTTAAAATTTTTTTTATTTTTAATTTTTTTTTTTTTTTTTTTTTTAAAATTTTTGGGGGGGGGGGGGGGGGTTTTCCTAATAAAAAAAAAAAAAAATTTTTCGACTTTTTGGAGGCAGAAAATGTTTTTGGGAAAAAAAAAAAAAAGGTTTTTAGGGAAAAATTATTTTTTCAGGGGGAAAAAGGGTTAAGGGGAAGGGGGAAATTTTGGGGAAAAGGGGGGGGAAACTTTTGGGGAAAGGGAAGAAAAAAAAAAAGGGGGGGAAAAAAACGGGGGGGGGGGAGGTGAGGAGAAAGGAGGCTGGGGAAGGGGGGGAAGAGAGGAGAGAAGAGGAGGAAAAGGGGGGAAAAAGGAAGAAGAAAAAAAAAAGGAAAGATTTACTGCAAGTTATTTTTGGTGGTGTTGTTTTTGGATGTTATTTTTCTCTGTCTCTCTCTGTTCTGTCTCTGTCTCTTCTCTCTTTTCTCTCTCTCCCCTTTTCTATCTATCGATCTACCTATCTATCTTATCATCAAGGGTGGCGCTGCTTTTGTGGCGACGCGCTCTCCCCTGGGGAGAGCCAGCCCGAATTTCCCCGCAGAGAAATCTGGTGACTTTAAAATGGTATAAAATAAAATATAAAAATCTTTAATAAAATAAAATTCATCTATCTATCTATCTATCTACCTATCTATCTTTGTTGTATTTTTCCTCCTCCTTTCTCTCCTTCTAGTCTATCCTTATCATCATACACGCATTTTATTTACTAAAAAGTACATGATACTGCTTGGTGAACCTTTAACATTACACGAAAACCATTAATTTTTTCTTCCCTCGACTAGAGCTTTTGAGGCTCACCAATGGTGAGGTTTTGCATATGGGACCGGGTTTGTTTGTTTGTTGTTGTTTGTTGGGGTTGAGTTTTTGGGGGGAAGGGGATTGGAGGAATGTGGGGGGAAGGGGGGGGGGGGGGGGGGAGGGGTGGGGGGGGGGGGCGCACCATGAAGGTTTGCCGCATTCCCGTTTCGGGCCTGAATCAGATATAAAGAACTAAGGGCAATTTTTTAACGCTTTCCACACAACATTGTCACGATTTATTTTTTTTTATTTTATTTATGAAACTCGTAAGTCCCGATTTTCTCTGCGTGAAATTCGGGCTTTTCCCCCCGGGGGGAAGCGCGTCCCCACAAGAAGCGCCACCCTTTTTCTTTTTTTTTTTTTTTTTTTTTTTTTTTTGGTCGCAACGTTTTTTATGTCCCTATAGAGTGGCTTTTTTTCTAGTTTTTTTTTTTTGCCGGGGAAAAACTTTTGTTCCCGTGGGTTCTTTTAGTGGCAAATTAATTTTGTTGAAAACCCGGGGAAACCTCGGTTTATCGTCTCATCCGAAAGACTAGGCCCAGCCACCATCAGGTGTAATGGTGGGGGGAAATTTTGGGGCCCCAGCGGGATTCGAACCCCCGCACACTTCCGACGGAGTTTCGCTTTTAGACAGGGCGTTACCTTGACCCCGATCCAATGACGATGAGGTGGATCGTTGTTGTTTGCGGGGTGGGTTTGCTTGGTGTTTGGGTTTGGTTTGGAAAAAAAAAAAAGGACTGATTAAAAAAAAATAAATGATATCCCCCCCCGCAAGTTGAGCCCCAGAACAAGCAGAAGTGGTAGTTATGTGTTTGTTTTGTTGTATTTCCTGTGGCTTAAAGTTTTGGTTTTTTTTGTGGTTTTTTTTTTCTTTTTTATCTTTCTCCTTCTTCTTTATCATTATCATATTATATTCTATCATTAATTAATTGTGATCATTTCAGCATCATTTTTAATGAAAAAAAATCTGTCGGTTTGTTTAATGGCTGAAAATTGTCTGTAACTGTCTGCTTTTTTTTTAGCAGTTTATTTATATTAATTATTTTTATATTATTTATATATTTTTATATTAATATATATTAATTTGTGTTATTTTTCTCTGGTTTTCTCATGTGGGAACACACACACACACACAAACCACACACACACACAAACAAAACAAACACACACACCAACCCCCACCAAACCAAAACACCAAACACAAACACACCACAAACAAAAAACACACACACACCCCAACCAACATGTACATAGACATGGTCCCAAGCATGTTTGTCGTGCCGCTTTTATAACCCCTGCTACACATGACATGACACTTTAGATTAGCCCAGGGGCATGTTTTTTTTGTTAATGTTCTAATTCACTTTTCTGTTAACTGAATAAAAAAATTGAAAAACCACACACAAAACACCACACACCACACACCACACAACACACACAACACACACCCCACAAAACCCCAAAACCCGAATGTGGGGAATTTAAAACCTCTCTCCCCCTTTTCTGGAATGCCATTGACGAATTTTGAACAATGTAAACAAGTTTGACATTTTTCTAAAGGTTTTTGTTAAGTCCAAAAGGGACTTTTGTAGTTGTAGTTCTTTCGAATTTCTTTTTCTTCTTCAAAAAAAAAGTTTTTTGTTTTGTTTAGTTAAGAATACTTTTGTGTATGTCTTTGTTATTATTTATTACAGCCACACTCACACGCACGCAAGCACGCCGCACCACAAGGAAGATCTATCTTCTATTACGATTGATCTCTTTTATTTAGTCTCCTATTTTAGGGCCGTTCTGGTATCACTTTAAGTGGAAAGACGTTTAATAATTAAAGACTGACTTACTTACAGTACACACACACACACACACACACACACACACACACACACACACACACAGAGGAGCCGAAACTCCAGTCAGGTCAGGCCAAAGGCACGGTCCTTATTCAAATAATGCCTGAAATGCTGTCATTGAAAGATTTCATTTTCTGACTTGAATTCATTTTATATATTATATATATATTTTTATATATTTATATATATATATTTATATATATATATTATATATATATATATAAATATATTTATATTTATATATTTATTTATTTATTATTTATTATTATTTAATCGAGTATTTGAAAGATGGTTTTCAAAATAATGGGGTAGTATGGAACTGGTTAGTTCAACTTGCTTTCCTCCATTACTTTCGCAACAATATTATATAATATATATATATATATTATTATATTATATATATATATATATATATAATTTATAGATAGATAGATTAGACAGATAGATAGATAGACAGATAGATAGATAGATAGATAGATAGATAGATAGATAGATAGATAGATAGATAGATAGATAGATAGATAGATAGATAGATAGATAGATAGAACTCAGAACTCAGAACTCAGAAATTTAATGTATCTCAGCCTTAGGCCATAATACATGGTTGGCGTAGAAGAAATTGACAATGCCACAGAGTGGGCAAAAACCGGATAACATACACAAACGAAGATAGGGTTATCGTTTTGTTATGAATTTGAGAAACTATATGTATATTGATTTTATCCAGACATAAGGAAGGTACACTTAGATCAAAATAGTGAATTGTGTTTGATACATATGTATTTTTATGCATTTGTGCATTGTCTTCATTATTTCTTTCACTGAAAGTGAGCTTGATAGATAGATAGATAGATAGATAGATAGATAGATAGATAGATAGATAGATGATAGATAGATAGATAGACAGACAGACGAGAGAGAGAGAAGAGAGAGAGAGAGAGAGAGGAGAGGGAGGAGAGAGAGAGAGAGGAGAGTGAGAGAGAGAGAGAGAGAGAGGAAAGAGAGGAGAGAGGTAGAGAGAGAGAGAGAGAGAGAGAGAGAGAGATGAGAGAGAGAGTGAGAGAGGAGGAGGGGAGAGAGAGAGAGGAGAGAGAGAGAGAGAGAGAGAAGAGATGTATGTATGTGTGTAAGATAGAGGACACACACACACGAGACAGAGACAGACAGAGAAAAACAGAAAAAACATAACTAATGAAATTCTTTCCCAAAAAATCCTTTTGAAAAAGTTAATGAGCCTTGGAAAAATTTTTCCCCTTTTTTATATTTCATGCTCGATACATAACTACCCTACTACTCTTCTTATAAACTACTAAAATTATTAGGCCATTCTACACTACTACTTTTATATACTACTACTACTACTATACTTTTACTGCTACTACTACTACTACTACTATACTTCTTCTTTACTATTGTGCTGTGCTATATACTATGGACTGCTATACTACTACTATATACTATACTACTACTACTGTGCTGTGCTGTGCTGCTGCTAACTACTGTATGCTTTGCTGCTTTACTTTTTTCCATCCCTTAAAAAAATTAGATATACAATTTAAAACTTCACCATTTTAGTTATGTCAAAAACAGACACAAAAAAAAAACATTCGCAAGCCAGAAGCTAAGTATACCCTTTTTTAAGAAAAATGAATGATACTACTACTACTACTACAAAATATCTTTATACTAAAAAAATCACCATCCCTAAGAAAAAACCCCAAAAACAGTTATCCCCCACTGCCACGAAAAAAAACCCCCCAAAAAACCCGAGAGAAGAGAAAACACACACACCACACCACACACCCCACCACCAAAATCATAAATGTAAATAGCGTTAAAGAAGTTCAAAACCCACACATGAGAGAAGAAGAGAGAGTAAGCGACAGACGACGAGACAGAAGCCTAGGCAGTACATGGCAAAAATAATTTTTTCTACAGAAATAGGCCTATGAAACAAATTTTTGTGTTTAAAGTAACTTTTCTCTCTCTTCTCCTCCTTTCTCTTCTCTTCTCTCTCCTCTCTCTCTTCTTTTTAAACGAAATAGAATAAAGAAACCCCCCAAAGCAACCATAACATAACAACAATCATCCGACTGAACGGCAAATGAGGTCCCGCGTGCGAACGCACACGGACCCCTTTTTGGGACCGCTAAAAACCCTTTTCCGCGTTTTGGAAAGAGTAGGCCATTTGTACCGGTGGGAACGGGTGACAAAGTTACAAAACCCCTTTTTCAACAAGAGTTGGAAGTACACCAAAACAAAAAAAAACATGAGTGTTTTTTTCATTAACTTCGGAATTAAAAAATTTAAAAAATTAAAAAAAGAAAACCAATACATGTACGCCCCTCTCTCTCTTTTCTCTCTTTTCTCTCTCCTCTTCTCTCTTCTCTCCTCTTCCCCCTCACCACTAAATCACACACACACACTACCACACACACCCCACACTACACACAACTCCACACACACACCACACAAACCACACCACACACACAACCACACACCCACACACACACCACAACACACACCACCAAAAACTTTACCACAGATTTTCAGGGCGTACGAATCGTCCAACGACCACAATTGTCCCAAAGGCTCAGTTCTCCGTAAACCGTTAACGGTCACCCACACACCTCCCTTTAACCTTTACGAAACAAGTGAAACACCCACACCCACCACCCACACCCCACAACAATCACCAAATAAACTTTTGAAACCACTTCAAACAGGTCAATGAACCCCGAAAAAAAATAAATCATGAAAAAAATTTTGTTGTTGTTGTTTTAAAAAAAAAATAAATAAACGAACGATTTTTCAAAGATAACGAAGGCTACCAAAGTCCAAAGGTAAATCTCTCAGTACTGTCTTGTCCATTCGTGACAGGGGTCTGCCACTGTGCGTGACAGCTTTCTGGCGTCACCCTGAATGATTCCGTGACGCGTTGAATGTCACAGGGTTGCCCAGCGAACGCAATATAAAACTTTTCCACTGCACATACACCCACACACTCAAAAAAAACAACCAAAAACTTTAAAGTCTTGAAAAATCAGTTTGATTTGATTTGATCAGTTTGGATTTTTTTTTTTTTTTTTTTTGTAAGACGTGATGAGTAAAAGGTAAGTCAAAAATGAAGTTATAGAACTGAAGTTGTTTTGTTTTTTTTTTGGTTTTGTCTCAGTGGATATGATTGACCAGCCCCAAACTCCCAAGTTTCCAAATCAAGTCTTGCTTCGTCCTAGGACTGAGGTACACTGATAAGTTTCCAGTATTAACCATCGTTTTTCTTTCAGGAGGCTCTCTCTCTCTCTCTTCTCTTCTCTCTCTGTCTCTGTGATCTTTCGACTGCCTCTAGTACTTTTGTTTTTTTTTCTTTTCTTTCTTTCTCTCTCTCTCTGTTCTGTTCTGTTCTTCTCTGTCTTTCGCTACCCAGCTGACAGTCCCTCAAACCACTTGATTAGCCCATGAGGAGCGGTGGCACGCGACAGGCTCGCTTCGGCACGTGGCTGGGCGTGAAATCTGGGCCCAGTCAGGCTCTCTGATTGGTTCGTCGCCCCCTCCCGGGCATCCCTCTGGCCACGCCCCTAGCACGCGCGGCGGGCAGATTCCAGTTCGGCGATTGGTCGGCTGGTTAGTCAAGTGGTTTGTGTGGCACGCGACTGTTGGGGGTGGGAGGGGAGGGGAGGGGAGGGGGAGGGTTAGTTAGAGGGTGAGGGAGGGAGTTCTGGTTCTTTCTCGTTTCCATGTGTGCTCTTTCTTTTTCAACAAGTTTTGTTTGGGAGGCTTGTTCTTTTCTGTTTGGAATCATTTGAGTGACAAAATTGGGCAAGGAAAGGCCAGTGAAGGAGAAAGCAGGAGAGAGAGAGAGAGAGAGAGAGATAGGGTGGGTGAGGGGAGGGGGGGGGGGGGGGGGGGGGGGGGGTGTTTTAGGGAGAAAGTTGCTTTCAGCAATTCTCTCTCTTCTTCTCTCTCTCTCTCTCTCTCTCTCTCTCTCAGTTCTGGTTTCTGGAAAACATTCGTCAGGAATGTGTCAATCTGTGTATTATACAGGTCAGGTTTAAGTTTACAACGCTTCTTTTGCAACAGTTTCGAGGTTTTGTTTTGTTTTTGTTTTGTTTTGGCGCCTTTGTTTGTTTGTTTGGGTTTTTATTTTTTTATTTTTAAGGTCACTGCTTTCATTGGTCTCCAAAGGCCGTTGTTTTACCTCGGGTCTCTTCACAAGACGCAATGGCTTTGATCTCAGAGAGAGAGAGAGAGAGGAGAGAGGAGAGAGAGAGTGAGAGAGAGAGAGAGAGATGAGATGGGTGATTTATTTTTTTTACAATTGATTCGAGGAGGGGAAAAGAAGAAAATTTGGGGTTTTTGGGTTTTTCATTTTTTTCTACAATACTTGATTCATTTTAATCGATTGAGGTCCTTTGTTTGTTTTGTTGTTTGTTGTTGTTTTTTAACTGAGAGAAAACACACACGCGCACCACACACCCACCACACACACACACACACACACACTCACATCACACACGAGAGAGAGAGAGAGAGAGGAGAGAGAGAGATGAGGAGGGGAGAGATGGGGAGGGGAGGAGAGGAGAGAGAGAGAGAGGAAGAGAAGAGAGAGAGAGAGAGGGAGAGAGATCGAGGAAGAGAGAGAGGAGAGAGAGAGAGAGAGAGAGAGAGATGTGGAGAAAAAGAAGATGATGAAGATAAAGATGAAAAAGAAATTAAAGGACAAGAAATTGGGTTTAATGAACTCGCAGGTTCATTAATTTTGTTTTCCCCCCTCCCCCCCCAACCCCCCCCCCCCACCACTTTTATCACACACACACACTCACCACACACTCACACACACGCACACCACGCGCGCGCGCACACATACACGCACACACGCGCGCGCGCACACATACACACACACACTTTCTCGTCTGATATCACTATTTAGAGGAAGGACGTTAAACTGAAGAACACCTATACTACTACTACTACTACTACTACTATAAAATACTACTAAGTACTATATATACTATAACTACTACTACTACTACTACTTTAACTATACTACTACTACTACTATTACCCACTACTACTATACTCACACACACACACACGGGACGCACGCACCACACACTCACTCACCACACACGCACGCACACACACACGCACGCGCGCAACACACACACACACACACACAGAACCATCGCATGTAACCAGGCGTCTCCTTGGCAACAAGACTCGCGCGTCCTGGATTCTGTTCTTGTGTCATAATTTTCGTCATCAGTTGGCCTTGCCATGCTTGTTGTTGTGGCGTTATATCTTATCGTTCTTAAAGTTGCTGATAGGTCATCTGGGTTTAATGCACTTAAACTAATAATAATAATAATAATAAATGGAATTTATATAGCGCTATATCTTGCAGAAAAAAGCAAAGCGCTTGCACTCAACTCATTCTTACACGGTCATACCACCAGTAACAAGTAATAGTTCCATCAAGTCCAAATGTGCACGCACGCACACACACACACACACACACACACACCAACACACACCCTGCAGGGCAATAGAAATCTTGGCTGTTGAAGGCAGGGAAAAACTATGTGATGAAGCAGGAGATGAAAATCTTAGGTTTGAAATAAATATGTCTTGAGACTGGATTTAAAAGTGTCATTAGAAGGCTTTTGGCAGAGAGAGGGAGATCATCCCACATCAATGGACCAGAAATTGAGAAAGAGCGACGGCCGATGGTGGATTGGTTGAATCTAGGTATTCGTAAGGACAAGGTATCTGCAGCAGAGCGAAGGGATCGAGAAGGAGTGTACAAGTGAAGACATTCACAGAGGTAGCAAAGTGCTGTTTTGTGGAGACATGAGCTTTGTTTGTACTTAACATAGGTCTGCGCGTTTCAGTGAGGTGCGGCAATCCCTTTGATATCTTTAGTTTAACGTCTGTTCACTTTTAGTGATTTTAGACGGGGGAAAAATAATCTAACCAAGAGAATGCAAACAAAAACAACAACAAAAGTGTCAGATAACAGTACTGAATAAAAACTAGCTTTAACATACTACACAAACTGAGTTAACGGACTTCTTATCAACCCTAACACAATGTCCAACAGTAACGATGGTTCAGACAAAATTAATGTGATCCAGTGACAAAACTTGGTACAGCAGGTAAGAATGCTTTTAAATGTCCACAATAAAAACATATATATATATATATATATATCATGACTATTTGTAATTTTCTTCCCACAAATACAGTTTACATCTTTCACGTATTTTGTCCTGAAAGTATTTAGTTTAAATCTGTACATAAGGGATGACATATTTTCTGCGATTATACCAGCCACAGACTTTGTTAGAAATGAAAACATTTTGAAAATCTATCACATGGCTTGTAGATGTCCCATAACCTATAAAGGTCTTAGGGGAGCGAGGCGTCAGAGACCTCAACTTCTCTAGGGGCCAGCATATTGAGGGCGGCGCGCCATCTCCTCTCCCTCGCTGCTTTATCTTCACTGACCCTAAAGAGGCAGGTAGGTGCCCATTGACTGTGAACTGGGGGGGACTGTACTGAAGCCAGGGCGCGCAAACGGTCATCCATCCAAGTGGTAACCACGCTCAACGCTGCTTAACTTGGCTGGGGGGAAGGGAGTTCTCCAACCACTGAGCTATCCCGTCCCTGTCACATTGCTTGTACAACCATTATAAAGACAATCACTAGAATCATATATCTTCTTTCTGAAGTGCTTCCAGCAAGCGCTTTGTAGCAAGCTGTATCCCTCATGCAGAGAGATAAAGCAACATTTATTTCACAAGAACCATTTGTTTTATACCTTGCTCCATATTTTGCAAGGCTTTTTCATTAAAAAAAGATAGCAGTGTGTGAGGGAACCCAACCCGAGTGGATGTATAGTCTTAAGATAGAGAGAGCCTTTGACTTCTTTTCCCTTGCGTGTCTATATAGTCGTGGGTTCGAATCGCGGCCTGGTAGAGTAGTGTGGGTGTGTGTGTTGTGTGGTGTGGTGTTGTGTGTGTGTGTGTGTGGTGTGTGTGTGTGTGTGTGTGTGTGTGGTGTGTGTGTGGTGTGTGTTTGTGTGAGAGAAAGTGAGCGCGCGTGTGTGTGTGAAGAGTGTGTGTGTGTGTGTGTGTGTGTGTGTGAGAGAGAGAGAAGAGAGAGAGAGAGAGGAGAGAGATGAGAGAGAGAGAGATGAAGAGAGAGAGAGAGAGAGAGAGTGTGTGTGTGAGAGAGAGATTTACGATCTCCTGATTCAACCTCAAGTGCAGACTTGCTAGTGCCTTAAATCTTTCTGTATATTTCACAAGCATACAGAAGATTAATAAAATACACATGTATGTTGTAAAATCTTTTGAAGTTTATGTTACAGTTGCACTGGCAGGTCTGCACTTGAAGTTGACCTGGGAGATCAAAAAAAAAAAAAAATTCCCCACCCCCTTAATTCACCAGACGCCGCCGAGATTCGAACCCACGACTTCAAAGGACCCACGGGATTGAAGTCCGGAATGATCTTAACCACTGGGGCTGTAGGCCTAGCGATGTTCGTCTGGTCTGTCAGGTGTTTGACTCCAGTCACACATTGTGACACAGCGCAATTAACACGATTTGTTATTTCGTGTAATATCACTTTGAGTGAACAGACGTAAAATCGAAGCAACAACTGCCGTGTGTGTGTGTGTGTGTGTGTGTGTGTGTGTGTGTGTGTGTGTGTGTGTGTGTGTGTGTGTAGTGTGTGTGTGTAGTGTGTGTGTGTGTGTGTGTGATGGTGTAGTCGTGTGTGGGTGTCTGTAGTGTGTGTAGTGTGTGTGTGTGTGTGTGTAGTGTGTGTGTGTGTGTGTGTGTGTAGTGTGTGTGTGTGTTTTATTTTATTTCTTTTCTTTTTTTTCTTTTATATCGAGGATAGTGGAATAAACACTTATGTGCTTTTTTTTTTTTACAATCAAATCCCCATGTGTATGCGGTTTTGTAAATTTTGTCATCTGTTCCCACCGGCACACAATGGCCTACTCTTACGAAAAGCGAAACAGGATTTAACGTGTGCGCAAGATGTTCTGCATGAGTTCGCGCACACAGGGCCTCGGTTTATAGTCTCATCCGAAGGACGTGTGTGTGTGCGTGCGTGTGTGTGTATGTAGTGTGTGTGTGTGTGTGTGTGTGTGTGTGTGTGTGTGTGTGTGTGTGTGGTGTGTGTTGTGTGTGTGTGTGTGTAGTGTGTACGTGTGTGTGTGTGTGTGTGTGTGCGCGTGTGTGTGCGTTGCGTGTGGTGTGAGTGTGTGTGTGTGTGTGTGCGCGCGCGCGCATGTGCGGTAACCACACTGTCTACTTCTCATCTTCTGTTATTTCTTCCTGTTTTCCATAACGGGCGCGGAATGCGGAGTGTCTGTCCTTTTTCTGGCCTTGCAACCTCTGCAGGAGGTCTTTCCCGCTGACCCCAGCCAACACACCGCCACTTCAGAGCGCGGATAATTCCATTTTCTTCCTAGAATGCCCAGACTGCCGCCGTGATCCCGGTGAGATGCCATGCTGCATGACTTGTGTGGTGGTAGCCGTGTATACTGGAGGAGGAGAAGCCTTGCATAGTGAGCTGAGAGACTCCAGCCTGACCTGGGAAGAGGCCAAGTACCCTTGCCAGAGACAGGAGAAGGTGGAGGGACGCTGTTGAGGCCCTATGCTCCGCTAGGAGCTATAAGGACCTAAGAAGAAGCGTGTGTATACTTCCGGCTTTGTCAAAGAAACCCGGTGACTCTGCCAAGACCATTTTTGAGAGACGTCACTGATTTAATAGTTTAGAATCTCAAAGCATTCCATGAAGTCTTCTTCTTCCATGGATAGGAGGAGACTGCAGTGAGGGTGACAAGAAAGGATTTGGTAGCGGTACTAAAGAAATGAGATGCCTCAGAAGGCTCATTGGCATCTCATACAAGGACCATGTCACCAACAATGAAGTCCGCAGAATGATCACTCAACAGGTGCGGGACTATGAAGACCTACTGACCACGGCGAAAAAGAGGAAACTCAGATGGTATGGGCACGTAACACGCTCAGAAGGACTTGCAAAGACCATCCTGCAAGGAACAGTCCAGGGGAAGAGAAAACGGGGCAGACTGAGAGAAAGTGGGCCGACGACATCCGTGATTGGACAGGGGAGGACTTCAGTGTCACCCAGGCACTCGCCCACGACCGTGCTAAGTGGAGCCAGCTGGTCCACCGTTCGTCCACCATGCAGCGCCCCTACGACCCTGGCGGGTTACGGGACCAGTGAACAGTGAACTAAAGAAAACAACAAGGCCTGGATCCCTGTTGTTCATACCCTGGTTGTGCATACATTTCCAAGCTCTCCAAAAATGTTTGCTACGTTCTACGTAGTCGTCTGGGCTCTCAGGTGAGTGGCATCGTCATGTTAGCTATAAATATCACGAATATGTAGAGCTAGATCTAGTATCACAGTATCATTTAAAGTCCTATTTTTTTGATGGCTGTGGTATTTTATATACCGTGAATAATGAAATCTGACAACAGACCAAGGCGTATAGCTGAATCAGTCAAAGAAAAAATCCCAGACTGGGTAAAGGAGGGGTAAATAAATCTGGAATTCCAAGCCAGTGTCTGTTCTAATGGAAGATTGGGAGAACAGGAAACCGCAGAATCTGCGTATTTTACCAGCCTTCAGTGAGAGGCAAGAAAAGAAAACATAGATCATAAAAACCCTAAGATAGCAACAAGATCAGCTTTAAAGCTGTGTGTGTGTGTGTGTGTGTGTGTGTGTGTGTGTGTGTGTGTGTGTGTGTGTGGTGTGTGTGGTGTGTGTTAGACTTGTGTGTATACATTTTAATTTGTAAGGCTGCATGTGAATGAGTATGATGAATGAAAGCGCTTTGATTTGTTTTTTGCAAGATACAGCGCTATATAAATTCCATTTTTTAATATTATTATTATTATTATTATCATCATTATTAAAGAAGAAGAAGAAGAAGAAGAAGAAGAAGAAGAAGAAGAAGAAGAAGAAGAAGAAGAAGAAGAAGAGGAGGAGAAGGAGGAGGAGGAGGAGGAGAGGAGGAAGAAGAAGAAGAAGAAGAAGAAGAAGAAGAAAAGAAGAAGAAGAAAAGAAGAAAGAAAGAACAAGGCCAGTTTGGTGATGAAAAGGAAGAAAGTGATGACTCATCACAGCTTCCTATGTATAGATAGCTTGGCGGGTGTGAAATCCTCAACGAGGAATGCCAAACTATGCCAGATAGAGATAGAAGATGATATGGATAATCTGATTTTTGAAAAATCTTTTGAATGTTGGCGAAAAAGCGGGCTAGTTATGAGAATTATAATGCTACTTTAAACAAATTGGAAAGGAATACAATTTCAGAAGGGCCTGCTATCTCTGACAAAATGGCAAGTATCTCAAAATATGGCAAAGGCGAAAACCAATCCAACCCCCCCCCCCCCCCCCCCAAAAAAAAAAAAAAAAACCCTATAAAAAAACACACCCAACAACAAACAAACAAACAAACAAACAACACACAATCAAAAAACCCGAACAAATAGGCAGCTCAAAGGCCTGCATATTCTGCATATACCCAGAAATTTGGAGACTAATAAAGTCATGCCACAAAAACATCAGACTTGAAAATCCAGACAGCTCAGAAAGAAAGAAAAAAAAAGCTTCGTTAAATTATTTTTACTCTTGCAAAAGTAGGTCCCTATGTGATGGCTTTGTCAAGAAACACAGTGACTGCCAAGACCATTTTGAAAAACATCACTGATTTAATAGCTTAGAATCTCAAAGCATCCCAAGAAATCTCCGTGGATAGGAGGAGACTGCAGTGAGGTGACAAGAAGGATTTGGTAGTGGTACTAAAGAAAACAAGGCCTGGATCCCTGTGGTTCATACTCCCGGACAGCAGAACATTGAAGCATATGTTTTATTCTGGAAACTTCGTGGCAACACAAAATGGCAGTAAAATCCTGTAATTTAAAAAAACAAACCCAAACAAAAAAACTTGTGTAGCATTTTGGCATGCCAGACAAGGATGTGTGTGTGTGTGAGTGGTGTGTGTGTGTGTGTGGTGTGTGTGTGTGTGTGTGTGTGTGTGTGTGTTGTGTGTGTGTGTGTGTGTGTGTGTGCATGCGTGAGTGCGCGCGCATGGATTTGAAATATGTTGATTATGTTTAAGGAGAGTTGCATGCGTGTGCAAGCACTTCGATTTGTTTGTTTTTACAAGATTCAGCGCTATATAAATTCCATATATTATTATTATTATTATTTGCTTGCATTAAAGCTAATTCATCAAATGTTCTGCTCACATGCTTGTGTGAGATTTTCTCCTTCAGTCACAGACTGTGTGACAAAAGCTTTATTCACGTCAGCATTAAACTTTGAAGGCTACGGAAACACGAATATACCCAGCATGCACCTTGTACCTGGAGTGGAATGGGCTCCGCCAGGTTCACATTGCCCAAGGGACAATGTCTGGCAGGTTCAGTGCTAGTGCCCTGCTGCCGCAAAGACTCCTTCCGCAATTCAATTCTCAATAGTTTATTCCCTTTCACTCTTTTGAGCTCTAGAGAAACAAAAAGCACGTATACATATCAATGCAAGAAATGAATGACGGGTGTCACGAGAAAGAGCAAACCACAAGTACACATAAGACAGTAATAATGAAAATGAACTGGACGTGGGTGGGTATGTTATACACTGTTGGGGTTGATGGTGGCACCCTAAAATGGATGGCGAATTACCCGCTCTTAGCGCCTCAAGGTGTCAAAGGAGAGAAGAGATGAAGAGGAGAGAGAGGGGAGAGAGAGAGAGAGAGAGAGAGAGAGAGAAAAGAGAAGAAGAGAGAGAGAGAGAGAGAGAGAGACGACAGACAGAGAGACAGAGAGACAGAGAGAGAGAGACACAGAGAGAGAGAGAGAGAGAAGAGAGAGAGAAGAGAGAGAGAGAGAGAGACACAGAAGAGAGAGAGAGAGAGAGAGAGAGAGAGAGATGAGAGAGAGAGAGAATTATTTGTATGGGAGAACCTTAAGGAATGGGGTATTAAGTAAAAAGTGTGTCACAGATCTTTAGCAAACGATGGTAGAACTTGTCTTCTTCTGTTAGCAAAGATAGAAAACAGTACTAACTGATTAGATGATGATGATGATGGTCATAGTGATGATGATGATGATGATGATGATGATGATGATGATGATGATGATGATGATGATGATGATGATACAAGACACACATGCACGCAAGAAATGACTTTTGCAAACATGAGCACTCCTTTTGACTACAAAACCTAGAACAGCAGCCCTGAGATGACTTTTCGTGGTCGGCGGGACTGTACACAAAAATAAGCAAGAGGCAAGCACGAATGAATGAATGAATGAATGAATGAATGAAGACAGGAGAGCAGCAGCCAAAATACTAACTCTTCCTAAAACTACTCCCCCCCCCCCTCCCCCCCCCCCCTCTCCACCCCGCCCCCCAATCCCACCCGGTTCATCCCCCCCTCCCCCCCCCCCCCCCCCCCTTATACTACAAGCGCGCGTGTACATGCGGGTATGCAACAAAGATTTTTTACTGCAACAAATAATATTAGTAACCCGTTTTGCAAGGAACCAAAAACCAAACACCCCCCACCCCCCTAAAATGCAACTAAAAGCCTGACAATTTTAAAAGAAAAGAAGAAGATAAAAGAGAGAACAGTTAAATCATGACCCGTAGATGTTGGTTTTTTTTTTATCACGAGACCTTGAAAAATACTATAACTTTTAACACCTAGAGACTGCAATCCTCTCTTTACAAAAACAACGGGTGGGGTGGGGGGTGGGGGTGGGGTGCTTGTGTGTGTGTGTGTGTGTGTGTGTGTGTGTGTGTGTGTGTGTGTGGTGTGTGTGTGTGTGTGTGTGTGAGTGTGAGTGTGTGTGTGTGGTGGGTTGTGGGGGGGGGGGGGGGGGGGGGGGGTTAATTCTCATGAAGGTCACTGACCTATACATCAACGAAATTTGAGTAAGAATCTTTTTTTGTTTTATATCTATTTGGTGTTGAAACTGCTATTTTTACTTCTCCCGCTTTATCCTATTTCTTTCTTTTTATAACTGTCCACGTTAAGAGTTCATTCCCCCTATATTGCCCGCATCCTGTCTTGGTTTTTTTTGTTCTTTGTTTTGGTTTGGGGTTTTTTCCCCCAACCGGGCTATATGCACAACCACAGTCACAGTGTTTTTGTTTGTTTGTCGTAGGGGTGGGGGAGTGTTTGATTTTGGAGGGGATGTTTTTGGAAGCTTTTTTGTGGAAGAGAAAATAATTATATGAAGTTTGGGGGTTTTTTGGATGAAAGAGAAAAAATGCTTTTTATGTGTGTGTAAGAGAGAAAAAACAAAGCTTTTTTGTAGAAGAGGGGTAAAAATGAAGCTTTTTTGTGAAAAATATATTTGTAAAAAATTAAGCTTTTTGTGGAGGAGAAAAAAAAGAAGTTTTTTTGTGTTGTTGTTTGTTGTTTTTTTTTTGGGGGGGGGGGGGGGGGGTTGGGGGGGAACAAACTGAAGATAGAAAAAAAAAATTCTGGAAAAGAAAAAAAGTCTTTAAAAGGTCTTTTTTTTTTAAAGGCTACTGTCGATGACATTACTCTCAAAACGATTTGAGGGGGATTGGACATAAGGCCTATTTTATTTATCTGTTTAATTTTTTTTTTTAATTTTGGTGGGGGGGTTTTCTTTTGTTTCTAGGATAACATGGAAAAAGCACTCATGTGCTTTTTTTTATTATTATTACAGTCTCCGTGTGCATGCGGCTTTGCAAATTTTGTCATCCATTCCCACCAGCACACAATGGCCTTCTCTTCAGAAAAGTGGAAACAGGTTTTAACGTGTGCCCAAGATGTTCTGCGAGCGTTCGCACACGGGATCTCGGTAATGTCTTATGGGATGGACTTTTTTTAAGTGAAAGTGATGTTGCTACTGAAGCCATTCTTAGAAGCTCTGAAGTATGACTAGGAAAACAAGCAAAAAAAAATGCACAATTGTCGTGCACATCTAATTCAGTAATCATATCTTGAATCTAATAACTTAGAAGGAATATTTTTTTTACAGAAAAGTCAACCACCATAGTTGTTTTTAAATTGTAAAGAAAGAAATTACATTCAAAAAGAAAGCAAAGAGGTAAAACAATCAATTTTTGCTATGAAAAATAAAAGTAAAAATAAAATAATAACCATATTCGAAAGAAAAAAACCTGAACAAACAAGGAAACAAACACATAGACAAAAAAAACCCACCCCAAAAGTGGGTTTGGAAAGAGAGTTGGTAAGGGGGAGGGGGGGGGGGGGGGGGGAGCAGAGGAGAAAAGTGTGAACACACTCACACACACACACACCACACACACCACACACACACACTAACACACACACTGCACACACACAACACACACACTACACACACACACACACACACACACACACATGCACACACACATACCACACACCACACAATACCACCAAACTGCTGTTCGTTCTTCTCTTTGGGGGAAAAAAACCAAACAACCAAAAACCCAACTCCAACTCCTTCACTTGATAATATTCCCACTACAGGATGCACCCATAATAACCCTCTTCTTTCTTCCCCAACTACAACAACAAAAGAAGACTTCTTTCTCTCCCTCTGTCTCCTCCTCTCTCTCTCTCTCTCTCTCCCTCTCTCTATCTCCCTCTCTCTGTCTTTGACATTGGAAAACCACCTGTTGTTCCCTCACTCACTCACTCTCCAGACTGCCAGCAGATAGGAGGAGTAGAGTAGAGAAGAAAGAGAAGAGAAGAGAAGAAAGAGCTACTACCGAAAGCATGTGCAGATCTTTGTGTAGCCTAGCGGTCCTTTCTCTCTACAGCAATCAGTCAACCCCCCTCCCCTCCCCCTCGACATCCCCCCTCACCCTCACCCCCCCTCCCCCTCACCCCCCCCCCCCCCTCACCCTCACCCTCACCACCTCCTCCCCTCACCCCAAACCCCTACTTCCACTTCTCACTTCAATCCCACTCTTGTTCATAAATATCTGTGGGGACAACGACAGGAGGGTCGGTGGTGGTCTGGTCGGTTTGAGGCTAAGTTTGAGACAACTGCTGCTGGCCTCTCTAAGAGTTAAATAGACAAAGTGATTGGAAGTAGTGGGGGAAGTTGCTATTTTCAGCTGATAAACTTACCCCCCAGTTCTCTCTCTCTCTCTCTCTCTCTCTCTCTCTCTCTGTGTCTCTCATGGAGAGGGGGAGCGGGGAGGATGGGGGGAAGATATGTGAATTTCGCCAGCAGGGAGGTGGTCGAGGGGACTTATCCAGGGAGATAAGTCACCGTGAAGTGTCTGCGCAGCCCCGTTAGAGGGCGTCGTGATGTGACGTTTTCTCACCCTCAAGTGGTGAGAG
>CM054161.1:31743124-31753124 GCA_028751875.1 Rapana venosa | reverse complement strand
TTTGTGGTGTGTGTGGTGTGGGGGGTGTGGGGTTTGGGGGTGTGTGGGGTTTTTGGTGTGTGTGTGGTGTGTGGTTGTTGTGTTGGTGTGTTGTGTATGCGTGCGGCGTGGTGCGTGGTATGTGTGTTTTGTGGTGTGTTGTGTGTGTGTTGTGTGTGTGTGTTTGTGTGTGTGTGTGTGTGTGTGTGTGTTGTGTGTTTTGTTGTTGTTGTTGTTTCCATGCTGTAATGTTGATAACTTTGTTCT
Source organism: Rapana venosa (assembly GCA_028751875.1). Taxonomy (NCBI): domain Eukaryota; kingdom Metazoa; phylum Mollusca; class Gastropoda; order Neogastropoda; family Muricidae; genus Rapana; species Rapana venosa. The sequence continues at coordinate 31,752,878 of CM054161.1, read as the reverse complement.
CTCTCAGCCCTTTGCTTTGAAAATTGAAACATCTCTGACAGTAAACAACATCATTTTTTAGGAAAGATTTAAAACAAAATTTTTTGTTAATTTGTTTAATCATTTATTTATGGGTAGGCGAGTATTTCGGTTTTTTAAAGAGTAACATCACTAAAAAAAATATAAATGCCGAATATTTGAATCTTTGTCAAAAAATAGAAAAAGTTTTTAAAAAGCATGATTAATTTTTTTGGGTTCTTTAAATTTTTTTCCCCAAAAATGAAAAATCGAAAATAGCTATTTAACTTACTCTTTGTTTAGAGATAATTTTTTCAGGTTGTGATAAATTTTTTTAAAAAAAATTTTAATGATGTCTGTTCGATCGCTTATTAAGTTGTCTTTCCAGGCTTTTTTAAAAATTTATTTGCTACACGTTGGGAATACTTTAAAAACTTTTGTTCTATCCTCAACCTGCATTTATAAAGCAAGCAAGGGTGACACACAGGGGAGGAGGAAGAGAGAGAGGAGGGGAGAGAGGAGAGGAGAGAGGAGAGAGTGGAGGAGAGGGAGAGATTTTAAGGCCCACGCCCCTTACGAGGAGAGAGAGAGGAGAGGAATGAGGAGAGAGGAGAGGGATGGGGGAGGAGAGGAGAGAAAAGAGAGGGGAGAGGAATAAATATGCACCTGTCTTAATGGGTCCCCCCCCCCCCCCCCCCCCCCCCACCCCACATCCTACCCCAACCGACCTTTTTCGCGTCTGTTTCGGCTGTGTTTAGTGGCAGTGTTTTTTCCCCCAAGCATAAAGGGTTTGGGGGGTTCAGATTTTACTTCATTCACGAAAGGGAAAAAAAAACCCCCCCGTTCATAATTTTCGATGCAAAGCAAACGAACGATTGAAAAAACCAAACAGGGGGGTGGGGTTTTTGGGGGGACGGGGGGGGGTGGAGGTGGTTTTTTGTGTTGTGGGGGGGGGGGGGGGGGGGGGGGGTTGTGTGGTTGCGCGTTGCGGGGGGGCGATTTGACAGCGCGGGTTCCAGCTTTCCCCGTTTGGGTTGAGAGAAAAAAAATTAATGAAGATATTCCAGAACGTGTAGCTAATATTTTTTGTTTTAAGTGAGAATGGTAAAGACAAATTATTGTAGCGATTGTGAAAAAACATCTTTTTTTTTTTTATTTAAAAGGTGAAATTTGTTTTTTTCTTTCTTTTTTTTTTTTTTTGGGGGGGGGGGGGGGGGGGGGGGGGGGGGGGGGGTGGTTTTTCCCGAAAACCGGGGGGGGGGGGGGGGGATTTTTTTTTGGGGGGGGGGGCCCTTTGGGGGGAGGGGGGGGGGGGAAAGGGGGGGGTAGGGGCGGGGGAATTTTTGTGGGTTTTTACTTCCCTGACCCTAAGAGGGCAGTTATCTTTTTGCTGGCCTGAAACGGGGGACTATACTGAAGTCAAAGCCAATGCGTGCTTTATTTAGATACGTCAAACCAGGGTGGGGCATTTTGTTTAAAGCATTTGGGTTTAAGAGAGGGTTTAAACAAAACACAAAGCAGAACAAAAACAAAGGGGATGCAAAAAGCATGCTGGGTGGCGTATTCTATCCTCAGTCGTCAGTCAGTCGGCGTCGTCCCATAAACAGCTGTGCTCTTTTGTTGTTGTTGTTGTTGTTTTTGTTTTGTTGTTTCCCCATTAATTTTTTCATTCGTTTTTCATTGCAGCTATTTCTTTTACTAGACTATTTCTGTCTTCTTTCTTTTTATTCTTATTTATTCACTCATTTTTATTCATTCCCCTTTGTAAAGCTGCGCCTTTCCCTTTTTTTGTTTTTCTTTTTTTCTTTTTTTTTTTTTTTTGTTATTTATTACTCCTCATTATTCATTTCAAAATAATGCGGGCGCTTTAACACACCCACACCCCGCACGCACCCACACCACACCCACACCACACCAACACACACACACACAAAACACAAACCCCGGTTATTTATTCGTCAGTCAGCCAAATTTTGTCCTACCAACAATCCTATAGAGAGAATCGCTCCACCCCCCCCCCCCCTCCCCCCCCAGTCCCCCCCCTCACCCTCTCGCCCCCACCCCCCCCCCCCCCCCTCCACCCCCCTCTTCCTTTTTTTCCCAAACCCTCTCTACCCCGTGCCCCTTTCTTTCATCCCCATCAACTACCCCCCCCCCCCCACCCCACCCAAAAAAAGAAAAAAAAAAAATTGTTTTCAGTTTTGTCGTTGGGATCGTGTTTCATAGATCTTCAACTTTCGATTTGTCCACCCTCTGTTTTCGTCTTCCCGTCGGTTTGGGCCCTTCTTTTTATTGTTGCTTTTTTTTTAAATTATTCTTTCAATTTCTTGTTTCGTTAAACTGGAATCCAAAAAAGAGGAGGGGGGAGGGGGGGGGGGGGGTTCAGACGCCGCGAGGCCCCCCTTCTGCTGTTGTCCCTGCACTGAGAACTCGAACTCGAACTGTTTATTGAGAGTAAATGGATAAGCACAGGGCTTCTTTACACCATGCTCTCACACAACAAAAAGGAAAAAAATGAAGAAAGAAAAAGAAAAGAAGCAAAAAAAGTCAAGAAAAACAACACACACCACACACCACACCACACCACACACACACACACACACACACACCACACACTAATCAAAACAGAAGAACCGAAACCAAACCCAACAGCAACAAACAAACACACACCAATGCAAAAAGAAAAACAACCTCCAAATAAACAAACGTATGCAAACAGTAATAATCAAAGGAAGATTCAAATGACCATCATAATGAAATACTACTGCTAATAATAATAGTCAGATGAAGATTAAAGAGAGAGAAAGAAAGAGACAGAGACAGACAGAGAGAAAGAGATAGAGACAGACAGACAGGCAGAGATAGAGACAGAGACAGATAGACAGACAGACAGATGTATACAAATGCATTTGACACTATGTAGTAGGGAAATGAATAAGCATAGGATATTTATTTATTTGTTTATTTATTTTTATGTATTCTTTTATATCGAGGATAATGGAATAAGCACTCATGTGCTTTTTTTTACATCCAGTCCCCGTGTGTATGCGGTTTTTGTCAATTCTGTCATCTGTGTCCACCGGCACACCATGGCCTACTCTTACGAAAAGCGGAACAAGATTTAACGTGTGCGCAAGATGTTCTGCGTGCGTTCGCACACGGGGCCTCGGTTTATAGTCTCATCCGAAGGACTTTTGGGGAGAGTGGAGCCGGCACTGATGTTAACTCCAGGGGGAAATATCCCCCTTGAACGGGAATCGAACCCGGGTCGTCAGATTGCGAGCGCAGTGTTCTAACCACTAGGCTATCCCGTCCCCTATAGAGGGGTCAAGTTGGTAGTCCCCTGCGTAGTGCTTAAAGAGAGACTGATTTTTCGTTCCTCGACCAGTAGCGTTCCAAGGTTTACTAATGGTGATATGAAGGAAGGTGGCAGGATGGTCAAGACGTAGACGTTTGCCTGCCAACAAGTAAACTGTGAGGTTCTGGGCTCGATTTCCAGCCTCGCCCTTTCTTCCCAGTTTGACCAAAAAATCGAACTGAACGTCAAACAAGTGTGTGTGTGTGTGTGTGTGTGTGTGTGTGTGTGTGTGTGTGTGTGTGTGTGTGTGTGTGTGTGTGTGTGTGTGTGTGTGTGTGTGTGTGTGTGTGTGTGTGTGAGAGAGAGAGAGAGAGAGAGAGAGAGAGAGAGAGAGAGAGGGGCAGAGACAGGCAGAGACAGACAGACAGACAGACAGAAACTACATACTACATACATACATACATACATACATACATACATACATACATACATACATACATACGTACAGAGAGACAGACAGGCACAAAGACAGACAGACAGACAAACTTAATTAAAACATACTTAAAAACTGATGAACGCTTGGTGTATTCTCGGACTAGAGAGAGAGAGAGAGAGAGAGAGAGAGAGAGAGAGAGAGAGAGAGAGAGAGAGAGAGAGAGAGAGACAGAGACAGAGACAGAGACAGACACAGACGAGACAGAGAGAGAATGGATCGATGTCGGAGACAAGAAACACACACGTAGGACAGAGGAATGAATAGTCTAGAACAGATTGTGAAGAGGGAAGCAGAGCCAATACAAGGGAGGAAGGGACGCGAGGTGTAGTACGCTGGCCATATGACCCCCTCCCTACCTACCCCTAACGCTATGTACCCGGAATTGGCAGCAGCAGCCGACCACAGCATTACATGTGTACCCCTTTCAAGTTGTCAGTGTTGTTATAGCTTTAAAACGCCTGCAGCGGGGGACGTCTAATCTGTCTGCCACTTCAAACTGCCATTTTTTCCTCTCTTTTTTTTTCTATGACATTATTATTGTTGTTATTATTAATCAAGGAGTAGTAGTAGTGTGCTCAGATCCAAACGCCATAGACACAGGCTGATAGACACACACACACACACACACACACACACACACACACACACACACACACACACACACACACACACACTCACTCACTGACAAAAGATGCGCGTGCACACGCGCATGCACACACACGCGCACACACTCTCTCTCTCTCTCTCTCTCTCTCTCTCTCTCTCTCTCTCTCTGTCTGTCTGTCTGTCTATCTATCTGTCTGTCTGTCTGTCTCTGTCAATTCTCTCTCTAACTAGTCCGTGAACAGACCAATCGTCTTTTTTTTTCACGTCATCTTTTATCACCCTACTTCTCCAGATTATAATTATGGCTGTAAATGATTTTTTGTTAAACAGATTTTTTATTTTAAATTCTATCACATTTAGCCACTTTGACAGTACAACAACAAGCAATGCTGTTCAGGTCCTAAAATCACACAAGCTGTGTGGGTGATGATGTCTTTAAACTATATTGCCTTTTATTGGACTATAATGGATGATGATTTAAAAAAAATTTTAATTTTAACCAATTACAGAGCACTCCAGACCAACATAATCTTTGAATAAGGTCATAATCATATCAAATGAAAGTTTCAGCTCTCTCTCTCTCTCTCTCTCTCTCTCTCTCTCTCTCTCTCTCTCTCTCTCTCTCTCTCCCCTTCTCTCTCTCTCTACCCCTTTCTCTCTCTCTCTCTCTCTCTCTCTCTCTCTACCCCTTTCTCTCTCTCTCTGTCTCTGTCTCTCTGACTGTCTGTTTGTCTGTCTGTCTGTCTCTCTGTGTTAAACAGACCGAGTCTTCTTTTCAAAGCTACGACCCCTTACTCCGTTTCGCTCCGTTGCGCTTCTTTGAGCACTGTGTCAGAAGGCTTGCGTGAAATACTGAGGTTACACAACACACACACACACACACACACACACACACACACACACACACACACACACACACACACCACACACACACACACACACACACACACACACACACACCACACACACACACACACACACACACCACACACACACACACACACACACACACATCACACACCACACACACAACACACCCACACACACACACCACACACACCACACACACCACCACCACACACACACACCATACACACACACACCACACACACACACACACACACACACACACACACACAATACACACACACACCACACACACTGTCAGAAGCTTGCGTGAAATACTGAGGTTCACACACACACACACACACCACACCACACACACACACACACACACACACACACACACCACACACACCCCACACACACACACACACACACACACACACCCCACACACACACACACACACACTACACGCACATCACACACACACACCACACACACACACACACACACACACACACACACACACACACACACACACACACACACACACAACACCAACACACACACACACACACACACACACACACACACACACACACACACACACACACACACCACACACACACACACACACACACACACACACACACACACACACACACACACACCACACCACACACACCCACACACACACACCACACACAACCACACACAACACACACATCACACACATACAATACACAACACACACACACACACACACACACACAACCACACACACAACACAACACCACCACCACACACACCACAAAACAACACCACACACACAAACACAATAATAATATATAACTAATAATAAGGAATTCTATGCGTATACTTGCAGAGACAAATCAAACTTGCACTCAACTCATTCTTACACAGTCATAAACTAGTGAAACAATAGTTCCATCAAGTCCAAATGTGCAACACGCACACACAACGACAACAACACCACAACATGACCAGACAACACACGACACAGGTCAACACCCTGGCAGGGCATAGAATCTTGGTTGTGAAGGCAGGGAAAAATACAAACTATGAGATGAGGCAGGAGAGGAAAATCTTAGGTTTGAAATAAATATGTCTTGAGACTGGATTTAAAAGTGTCATAAGAAGGCTTTTGGCGGAGAGAGAGAGGGAGATCATTCCACATTAATGGACCAGAAATAGAGAAAGTGCGACGGCCGATGGTGGATTGGTTGAATCTAGGTATTCGTAAGGACAAGGTATCTGCAGCAGAGCGGAGAGAACGAGAAGGAGTGTACAAGTGAAGACATTCACAGAGGTAGGCGGGTGCTGTTTTGTGGAGACATTTGTAACAGAGGGTACTGATCTTATAGTTTACTCTCTGTGGCACAGGCAGCCAGTGAAGAGATTGCAAGAGAGGGGTAATATGCTCAGATTTTTTCTTTCTGAGGATTAGACGAGCTGCAGAGTTTTGTATACGTTGAAGGGATTGGATAGATGATGCTGGCAGACCAGCCAACAGAGAGTTGCAATAGTCCAGACGTGAAAGAATGAAAGACGCAACAAGTTTGGATGTTGCATCTGTGGACAGGTACTTTCGAATTGCACTAATACGCCGTAATTGATAGTCACACACACACACACACACACACCACACAACACACACACCACACACACACACACACACACACACACACACACACAATACACACACACACCACACACACACACCACACACACACACCACACACACACACACACACACACACACACACACACACACCACACACACACCACCACACCACACACACACCACACACACACACCACACACACCACACACACACACACACACACCACACACACACACACCACACACACACACCACACACACACACACCCACACACACACACACACACACACACACACACACACACACACACACACACACACCAGTTTTACAAGTTGTTCCCCCAGATTCTGCCATGGGAACATAAATGTGTTGTTTTTTAAACTTCAATATGGATTACCCACCAAACTAAAAATGAAAAAGGACATGAATCAAAATCTACTCACAGCTGAGGTTCAAAATCACCTACATTTATTTATTTATTTATTCATTCTTTTATATCGAGGATGATGGAATAAGCACTCATGTGCTTTTTTTTACATCCAGTCCCCGTATGTATGCGGTTTTGTAAATTCTGTCATCTGTTTCCACCGGCACACAATGGCCTACTTTTCCGAAAAGCGGAACAGGATTTAACGTGTGCGCAAGATGTTCTGCATGCGTTCGAACACGGGGCCTCGGTTTATAGTCTCATCCGAAGGACTTTCTGTCAGTATTCAAATCATTTGAAAGTAGACACTGGGCGGATCTGTTTTAGAAGCGGGTATGTGCGGGGCTGCATTCGTTATACCCGATTTGAACGTTAAAAAAAGATCTTTTTGTATTGGAAATGGATTTTCGATATTCACATCTTATTTATTCGCAATTTTTAAAGGCACTGGATTATATTTCAACTACTTCTCTTGCAATTTGTAATCGTGTGTGTGTGTGTGTGTGTGTGTGTGTGTGTTGATTCAAAATCAGTTTTACTTGCCTTGAAACATTGGGACACTAAAATGAGAAATGACGTTATTGTTTAAATAAAGTTCATTATACATTCTCATGCTTGAAAAAGTAGCTTACTAGGATTATTAATATTATTCTTTTTATTTATTTTTATTTATTTATTTATTTTCTGGGTGCCATCGCAATTTGGTCTTCACTGGAATGAGTTGACCGATTCCATAGCAAAACGCGGTGCCTCAGAATGTACAATACAGGCCTAATTTTATCACCATTTGAAATCATTTCAATTCTTGCAAACTCTGTATGCTCAAAGCTTTTTAAGACTTCATTTTGATCGACTGCGTACCCCTCGAAATATACCAATCATAATTCATAAACCACGTCAGAATACTTGGAAACCTAAATATTTCAAAAATGCTGTCTGCGTTTGTTCGGTTATTAGATCAGTCCATCATATATTGTTTTGACTGCCCTGTGCTCAATGCCTCTTATAAAAGCAACGGAATAGATCGAAGTGAAAATGCGGACATTTCTATCCAAACTGTTCTGTATGTTATAATACCGAGCCGCATGTCCTAGTGTCAGCTAAAGAAAGATTAGCCAGCTACCTATAGAGTTAGTGTAAATCTAATCTCATAGATCTAGGCTTCTCACCATCCATAACATTCTTCACCCTTCCCCCTCATACTCATCCACTTTTTTTCTTCTTTTTCCCTGTACATTCTTAATATGAATGTACAATTGTCTAAAATTAATTACCATGTAGTGAACTGACATTGAACTAGTGTGAAGACAACACACACACGCGCGCGCGCGCTCACAGAGAGAGAGAGAGAGAGAGAGAGAGAGAGAGAGAGAGAGAGAGAGAGAGAATTAACCGAGGTCCTGTGTAATAACATACGCAAAACACCCTGCACACACGTTAAAACCTGTTGTGGTTTTCAAAAGAGTAGGCCATTTGTGCCGGCGGAAACGGATGACAAAAGTTACAAAACTGCACATGAAGCTAAGGAGAGCACCTTGTCCGGCTTGTGATTGGCTGCTGCAATCACGTGTCCGGAATCCGCCATGTACTGCCTACTTGTTGAAATAGGCCCTAGCCTATAGGCCTATAAATGAACTTGTTGGCTGGATTCATATGATGTGGTGTGTGTGTGTGTGTGTGTGTGTGTGTGTGTGTGTGTGTGTGTGTGTGTGAGAGAGAGAGAGAGACAATGACAATGACAAATTCTTTTATTTCGAGGATAATGAATAAGCACACATGTGCTTTTTTACATCCAGTCCCCCCCCCCCCCCCCCCCCTTAGGAGAGAGAGAGAGAGAGAGAGAGAGAGAGAGAGAGAGAGAGAGAGAGACCGACCGACCCAAACACTTGTACTGAAAGATAAGGCCGTTTTAGGAACACAGAAGAGTTTCAGTTTCACACTGTGGCAAGATTTGAACTTCAAGAAGTACTCTACAACTTGAACTTCAATCTGTGTCGCTGTGTTCTGTTGTCGGACGAAAAACCAAGATGGCGGATTCCGGACACGTGATTGCAGCAGCCAATCACAAGCCGGACAAGGTGCTCTCCTTAGCTTCATGTCAAAACTGCATGCACACAAGGACTAGATCTAGATGCAAAAAAACCCCCACAGGAGTGCTTATTACGTTATCTTCGAAATAAAAGAACACACACGCACACACACACCCACGCGCGTGCGCGCGCGCATACACACACACACACACACACACACACATTGTTTCTTTAATCCATAGACTGAAATGAAATGCCTTTCGAACAAAATTTGTAAGATTTATACAATGCATATGCTGTGAAAAACTGTCCAATGTTATGTTTTATATCAGTGTCGAGGTTTAAAAAAGTTCCTACTAACATTTCAAGATAAGTCTCTGCACGAATTTTTAACCAATCCAAAGTTATTGT
>CM054161.1:31720624-31738124 GCA_028751875.1 Rapana venosa | reverse complement strand
ACCATTAGTACTACTGCTGCTGCTGCTGCTGCTGCTACTACTACTACTACTACTACTACTACTACTACTACTACTACTACCATTAGTACTACTGCTGCTGCTGCTGCTGCTGCTGCTACTACTACTACTACTACTACTACTACTACTACTACTACTACTGCTGCTGCTGCTGCTGCTGCTACTGCTACTACTTACTACTACTACGGCTGCTGCTGCTGCTGCTGCTACTACTACTACTACTACTACTGCTGCTGCTGCTACTACTACTACTACCATTAGTACTGTTGCTGCTGCTGCTGCTGCTGCTGCTGCTGCTGCTGCTGCTGCTGCTGCTGCTGCTGCTGCTGCTGCTACTACTACTTCTGCTATTACTACTACTACTACTACTACTACTACTGCTGCTGCTGCTGCTGCTGCTGCTTCTACTACTACTTCTACTACTACTACTACTGCTGCTGCTGCTGCTACTGTTGCTGCTGCTGCTGCTACTTCTACTACTACTTCTTCTTCTAATGCTGCTGCTACTACACTACTACTACTACTACTACTACTACTACTAGTAGTAGTAGTAGTAGTAGTAGTAGTAGTAGTAGTAGTAGTAGTAGTAGTAGTAGTAGTAGTAGTAGTAGTAGTAGTAGTAGTAGTAAGGCCCTTTATGAAGGGGTATACGAACATGATATGATAATTGCAACACATGTAGTAAGATCCAAAAATAAAAGAAAAAAGTGAATACAGACTGATTGCATAAGATAAAACTGATTCTCACGACATAACAAGGTCTCTAAGCTTATATGCTTTGTATAAATACAAGGCAAAATTACGGACTACTTCAGGAGAGGATGATAACATCAACAAGGTTAATTTAAATAATGATGGCTGTCTATAATATTTGGGCTTAATAAACTGTTCTCGAAACGTTAAAACAGAGCAGCAGAGAGAGAGACACGAGAGAGACAAGGAGAGAGAGAGAGAGAGAGAGAGAGAGAGAGAGAGAGAGAGAGGAGAGAGAGAGAGAGAGAGAGGAGAGAGAGAGAGAGAGAGAAATGAAATAAGCACAGTCTGTAAAAATGACTGCCCATGATATCCAAGCCACTGACCATAGCTAGCCTGCTTTAGGACTATGCTCGATATGGACTGTATACATTTGCACATGAGATCTCAGTTTATAATCTAACCCAAAAGACTTACGGGCGGGATGGGGGCGGGAGGGGGGAGGATGGTGGGGGGGGGGGGGGGCGGGGGATGAGTGGACTCAGAAACCAACGTTAGCTTCAGCGGATTTAACAGAAAATTCAACAGAAATTCAAACCCACGCCCTCAGTTACTGTTCGATCACGAGTCCGATACTCTAACCACGAAGCTAATCTGCCCCCTAAGGTTTCATTATCCCCCCTGTGGGGATGCCGGGGATCGGTCAGTTTTATATATAAAAAAAGCGTCCCCACCTTCTGGAAATTCTGTGCTAGGAATTCCCTCTTTTCTGTCCCCCTCTTTCTTCCTTTGCTCCCTGTAACCTCCCTGTCCATATTCTGCCTTCTTGGTCCATTCTCCTGCCTTTTTTTCCCGTCCAGAAAGACTTTTAAGAAAATAACAATTCTCACCCACGCCGAAGTTTGGATGCGCTGGGCCTGACTTGTCAAGCGGCTTAAAGGCAGCACAGCGCATTTTCGCTATGAATATGACAGACATCGGTAGCTGCTGTTTGAGAGTTGTCACGAAGAAGAAGAAGAAGAGAGTAGAAGAAGAAGAAGAAGAAGAAGAAGAAGAAGAAGAAGAAGAAGAAGAAGAGAAGAAGAAGAAGAAGAAGAAGAAGAAGAAGAAAAAGAAGAAGAAGAATTGCGAAGAAGAAGAAGAAGAAGAAGAATTGCGAAGAAGAATTGCGAAGAAGAAGAAGAATTGCGAAGAAGAATTGCGAAGAAGAAGAAGAATTGCGAAGAAGAATTGCGAAGAAGAAGAATTGCGAAGAAGAATTGCGGAAGAAGAAGAGAAGAAGAAGAAGAAGAAGAAGAAGAAGAAGAGAAGAAGAAGAAGAAGAAGAGAAGAAGAAGAAGAAGAAGAAGAAGAAGAGAATTGCGAAGAAGAAGAATTGCGAAGAAGAAGAATTGCGAAGAAGAAGAAGAAGAAGAAGAAGAGAAGAAGAAGAAGAAGAAGAGAAGAAGAAGAAGAAGAAGAAGAAGAACAAGAACAAGAAGAACAAGAACAAGAATTGCGAAGAAGAATTGCGAAGAAGAATTGCGAAGAAGAAGAATTGCGAAGAAGAATTGCGAAGAAGAAGAATTGCGAAGAAGAATTGCGAAGAAGAAGAAGAAGAAGAAGAAGAGAGAAGAAGAAGAAGAAGAAGAAGAAGAAGAAGAAGAAGAGAAGAAGAAGAAGAAGAAGAATTGCGAGAAGAAGAAGAATTGCGAAGAAGAAGAAGAATTGCGAAGAAGAATTGCGAAGAAGAAGAAGAAAAGAAAAAGAGAAGAAAGAAGAATTGCGAAGAAGAAGAATTGCGAAGAAGAAGAATTGCGAAGAAGAAGAAGAAGAAGAAGAAGAAGAATTGCGAAGAAGAAGAAGAAGAAGAAGAAGAAGAAGAAGAAGAAGAAGAGAAGAAGAAGAAGAAGAAGAAGAAGAAGAAGAAGAATTGCGAAGAAGAAGAAGAAGAATTGCGAAGAAGAAGAAGAAGAATTGCGAAGAAGAAGAAGAAGAAGAAGAAGAAGAAGAAGAAGAAGAAGAAGAAGAAGAAGAAGAAGAAGAATTGCGAAGAAGAAGAATTGCGAAGAAGAAGAATTGCGAAGAAGAAGAATTGCGAAGAAGAAGAAGAAGAAGAAGAAGAAGAAGAAGAAGAAGAGAAGAAGAAAGAAGAAGAAGAAGAAGAAGAAGAAGAAGAAGAAGAAGAATTGCGAAGAAGAAGAATTGCGAAGAAGAAGAAGAAGAAGAAGAAGAAGAAGAAAAGAAGAAGAAGAAAGAAGAAGAAAAAAGAAGAAGAAGAAGAAGAAGAACAAACAACAACAACAACAACAACAACAAAAAAAGAAGAACAAGAAGAACAAGAAGAAGAACAAGAAGAACAAGAAGAACAAGAAGAAGAAGAAGGTTTCATTACAGAAGTTGACTAAAACCATACACACACAAGACACTATCCCCAGATTCAGTCTGCCTCCAGAAATATGTCACATAGAACTAGTTCCATTTACAGCCCCCCCCCCCCCCCCCCCTCCCTACCCCCCCCCCCCCCCCCCCCCCCCCCCCCCCCCCCCCCCCCCCCCCCCCCCCCCCCCCCCCCCCCCCCCCCCCCCCCCCACAGATGTAGATAGATAGATAGATAGATAAATAGATAGATAGAGAGAGATAGATAGAGAGAGAGAGAGAGGAAAGACTATGAATGAATGAGTGAATGAATGAATGAATGAATGAATGAATGAATGAATGAATGAATGAATGAATGAATGAATGAATGAATGAATGAATGAATGAATGAATGAATGAATGAATGGTCTTTGAATAAATGAATGGTCTTTGAATGAATGGATGAATGGATAATCTTTATTTTCCAAAAGGGTAACAGAATAAGCATTTACATCCTTTTGTTTTCATCCTCCCCTTGCCCTGCAGGATTAGGGAATATCATCAACAACAACCCCCCCCCCACAGAGAGAGACAGACAGACAGACAGAAACAGAGAGAGAGACACACACACAACACACACACACACACACACACACACACACACACCACAACACACACACACACACACACACACACACATATTTAATAAACTATGAAAACCAAACCCATAAGAGCACGTATTGTAAATTTCGCACAAGCTCTCACGAATTAATGATAGAGAAAGGGAGGCGCCAAAATATATCCAGAGAGGACAGAAAATGTAGATAACTGTAACAAAATAGAAGATGAATTTCATTTACTCGAGGAATGTATTTTATATGATGAACTCAAAAATAATTTGTTATTAACAATCAAAACGAAACGCTAAAACTGTGTGCATAAATGAAGTGACATAATCACAGTTGATATGTATCCAGTAGATATCATCAGATAATTATGTGTATGAGTGTTTTGAAAAAAAAAGAGAAAAAGAGAAGTAGAATGCAACATGGTTTTTTTTTTTTTTAGTGTACATCACTTTTTAGCCCAAATAGAGATAATAATTATAATTGATGTTTTTTTGTTGTGTCAAATAAGTCTACATGACTTCAATGACAATAAAATATTCTGAATCTGAATCTGAATCTGAATCACACAAACACACACGCACGAACACACACACACACACACACACACACGCACATACACTACGCCCCCTCCCCCCCCACCCCCACCCCCACCCCCCCACCCCTCCCCCCCCCCCCCCCCCCCCCCCCCCCACCCCGTCACAAATAGACAGACAGACAGACAGACAGACAGAGAATTTTGACAACTGGCACGAGCCAGAATGTCAAACACACCCCCCCCCCCCACCCCTCCAACCCCCAACCCCCCCCCCCTTCCCCCCACCACAACACACACACACACACACACACACACACAAACACACACACACACACCCTCTGTACAGGTGAAGATATGGACAAGGTGCCTAAACTGCCATGCGAGGAGACAAGCGAAAAGGAGGAAAGAAACCCTTAACTCTTAACTCTAAGTCAACAGCGCCTTTGTGTTCAGCACCCGTCACTTCGCTAATGTCTGTCGTTGTTGTTGTTGTTGCTGTTAATGTTGTTGTTGGTGTTGGGTTTTCCCCAGCTCTAACTGCCTTGGGGGCGGGGTCGGGGTCGTGGGACTGTGATCACCCCCAGAATATGCACGGGTGTCTGTCGTCTCTCTCTCTCTCTCTCTGTTTGTTTGTTTGTTTGTCTGTCTGTACTTTAATTGCCTGTCTGATTGCCTGTCTAAGCGGGTCGGTCACCCAGAATACGCACTCTGTGTGTGTTGTGTGTTATGGTGGTGGTGGTGGGGGGGGGGGGGGGGGGGGGAGGGTGTGGTGTGTGTGTGGTGTGTGTGTGTGTGTGTGTGTGTGTGTGTGTGTGTGTGTGTGTGTGTGTGTGTGTGTGTGTGTGTGTGTGTGTTGTGTTGTGTGTGTGTGTCGTGTGTATGTGTGTTGTGTTGTGTGTGTGTGTGTGTGTGTTTCTGTGTGTGTGTGTGTGTCGTGTGTGTGTGTGTGTGTGTGTTTTGTGTGTGTGTGTGTGTGTGTGTGTGTGTGTGTGTGTGTGTGTGTGTGTGTGTGTGTGTGTGTTGTGTGTGTGAGTCAAGTCAAAGTCAAAGTCAAAGTCAAAGTGAAAATCCAACTTTTATTTTCAGATGGTACATTAATTGCCTGAGTTTGTTTGTGTGCGTGTGTTTTGTGTGTGTGTGCATGTGTGTGTGTGTGTCCGTTCGTGTGTGTGTGAAAGTCAAATTTGATGTGTGTGTGTGTGTGAGTGAGTGAGTGTGTGTGTGTGTGTGTGTGTGTGTGTGTGTGTGTGTGTGTGTGTGTGTGTGTGTGTGTGTGTGTGTGTGTGTGTGTGTGTGTGTGTGTGTGTGTGTGTGTGTGAAAGTCAAATTTGATATGTGTGTGTGTGTGTGTGTGTGTGTGTGTGTGTGTGTGTTTGTGTGTGTGTGTTGTGTGTGTGTGTGTGTGTGTGTGTGTGTGTGTGGTGTGTGTAATTTTAAAATCTTTTCATTCTATCCTGTGAATGGTCCGTATGCCCGTGAATGATTGAATGCAAGCGCTTTGGTATGTTTGCTTGACAAGATTCAACGCTATAAAAATTCCATAATATTGTCATCATCATCATCAGCAGCAGCAGCAGCAGCAGTACTGGTTGTAGTAGTAGCAGCAGCAGCAGCAGCAGCAGCAGCAGCAGCAGTAGTAGTAGTAGTAGTAGTAGTAGTAGTAGTAGTAGTAGTAGTAGTAGTAGTAGTAGCAGTAGCAGCAGCAGTAGTAGTAGTAGTAGTAGTAGTAGCAGTAGCAGCAGCAGCAGAAGTAGTAGTAGTAGTAGCAGCACCAACAATAGTAATAGTGTAGTAGTAGTAGTAGCAGCACCAACAATAGTAGTAGTAGTAGTAGTAGCAGTAGTAGTAGTAGTAGTAGTAGTAGTAGTAGTAGTAGTAGTAGTAGTAGTAGTAGTAGCAGCACCAACAAAGTAGTAGTGTAGTAGTAGTAGTAGTAATAGTAGTAGTAGTAGCAGCAGCAGCAGCAGCAGCAGCAGCAGCAGCAGCAGCAGTAGTAGTAGTAGTAGTAGTAGTAGCAGCAGTAAGCAGCAGCAGCGCAGCAGTAATAGTAGCAAGTAGCAGCAGCAGTAGTAGTAGCAGTAGCAGCAGCAGCAGCAGAGAAGCAGCAGTAGTAGTAGAAATCATCATCATTTTCATCATCATCATAATATCATCATCAACATCATCAATGCACATCATTATTGTACGTGTTTATATATTTATATAAATATATATAAAAATTTATATATATAATATATATATATTTTATTTTATATTATTATTATATATATTTATATATATATTATATATATTTTTATATATATATATATAAATGTATGGAATTTATATAGCGCTGAATCTTGAAAAGGAACAAATCAAAGCGCTCAGGACATTTTATTTTATTTTATCGAGGATAATGGAATAAGCATCATGTGCTTTTTTTACACCCAGTCCTCGTTTTTGTATGCGGTTTGAAAATTTTGTCATATATATATATTATATTATTATAAATATATATTATATATATATTATATTTTATTTTATATATATATAAAATATAAACTGTTTCCGGGAAAGGCTTCACCATTTTGACCAATTCCCAGACTGCTACTTATATAAATATCATCTGATACACAGGTGCTAATAGTCATTAAAGAAGATAGACACTAAGCGCCGTGGGAAGGGTGTGGTAAGGGTGGGTGGGGTGGGGGGTTCTTTCAGACCTCAAAGATATTGCTTCCGCCGACCAAGCTTTTAACTGATGAGCTTCTCAGTACAGAAATGGTACGTGCACGTTGTCAGTGCATAATATGCCTTGGTAACATCACGATTTTCTTTTCTTCTCTTTTTACATTAGCAAAAATTGCAATCGATGCAAAATTGTTGTTGTTGTTGTTGTGGGTTTACACTGTGCTGCTCAAGCGGCTGGTCATGTTCGTGTTGTTGTTGTTCAATGTTTCGATTGAGCGTTATTATCATAAGCTACAAGCTTGTTTGTTGTTTGCTATGATTTCCAGCATGCTGTTTGTTTTCAATGTTTGTTCCCATTAATTGAATATGAACAAAAAACTATTCGAAACGATATCGCGATTTTTTGTTCTTGTTTCAAGTGCTGATGCATGAAATGGTATGCCAAGTGCAAGTCTGTACTCTTTGCAGTCTATGGCAAGTGCAAGTCTGTACACTTTGCAGTCTATGCCAAGTGCGAGACTGTACACTTTGTAGTCTATGCCAAGTGCAAGAATGTACACTTTGCAGTCTATGGCATGTGCAAGTCTGTACACCTTGCAGTCTTTTACAATTGCAAGTCTGTACACTTTGCCGTCTATGGCAAGTGCAAAGCATGTACACTTTACAGTCTATGCCAAGTGCGAGACTGTACACTTTGCAGTCTATGGCAGGTGCAAGTGTGTACACTTTGCAGTCTATGCCAAGTGGAAGAATGTACACTTTGCAGTCTATGCAAGGGTGCATTTGATGTGAGTCTTGTAAGTTAGTTTTGAAAATACCTGCATTTTTTCTGAATGTTGACATTTTGTTATCTTGTTTTCAATTTTAAGTACCAGTAGACAATCTGGATTACATTGTTATACAGAATCATAGTGGTTTTTCTTTTTCTTTTGTTTGTTTGTTGTTTTTTCGTTATTCTTGTTGACCTTGGCAATGTGAGACAATATCATCTATGTATCTATTTAGATTTTCCAGTTCACGTTAGTATATTATGTTTGTCAAGTATAATCGAGTACCATTTTGAAGTGTATAGTTTCTTGATACCATTTGCCCTCATCTCTCTCTCTCTCTCTCTCTCTCTCTCTCTCTCTCTCTCTCTCTCTCTCTCTCTCTCTCTCTCTTCTCTCTCTCTCTCTCTCTCTCTCTCTCAGACGATGTGACCAGACGAGAACTGAACGGGTGTGCTGTTAGTCAGCTGCTGCAAAATTTGCATTTTAGCTTCAAAAATGTCAGTTACTGGCCTTCCAGCAACTGTAATAACAACTTTAAACGCCCTGCTGATCGACAACGTCGTATGGAGTTGGAAAGTCGCGGGGGAGAGCGGCAGCGTTGTGTTCGTCTTGGGAATGAAGCCAGCTGACAAGTCAGTGTCAACAGAAATGGCCGACACCCGGTGCTGAACCGTAACTCCGAGTTCAGTACTATCGCAAAAAACCCCCATGTCAAATCCGTCGCGACATGCAAAGAAGCAGACAACACCAAGAAAGACAGGCAAGTCGCCAATGTGACAATCACAGTGTCTTGGAAGAGCTGGTCTTGTGTAACATTGACTCCCTGCTTGATGTGGAAACAGAAGAAAACAAACCAGTGTGTTTCACAGAGCTGTGTTCAGCAGTGAAATGAATGCCTCGGCCACACCAGATTCACTTGATCTACTGTGTGATCCAGCAACAGACAGCAAGATCGGTGTGTCTTCTGAGGCCCTCTTATGTGCAGGAAGAGCTGACAGTTGGCTGCACAGTGGATGACTTGATACTGGTATTGTGAAACAGTATGTGCTACTCCTAACTGACAACGTGTGCAGCGGGGCCCATTACGGGACAGCAAGAGAAACACCCCGGTTTCGAAAAGTTGTTGGTACATAGTTCAGGGGATCAAAACATTGTGATGTGTGAATCAGATGACATCGCCCTGGAATACTCTTGTAATGGAGATACTTGCGAGGAATCTAAGTGTGTGTTCTGGTACATCAAGCAAGAAGAGAAAAACATGTTGCCAGAAGAACGTGTCAGGCTTGCCAGACTTCCTAAAGGGAAGCAGTGTCCTAACACACAACACTAAGAGACAGTGGGTCATGCTGAGCGGGAATTACATCACCTTCGGGACCTGATCCGGTTTTACATGGGCTGACTTCGCTGGCTGCAGACTGGAAAAGGAAAGACTGTTTTGAAAATTAAGACACGGACAACAATGTATCGAATCTTGCATCTTGCACAGCAGCGCTATATTATGGCTTGATTGCTAAATAGCAATAAATTTTGTCAATAAATTTTGTCTATTTGTCTCTCCTCTCTCTCTCTCTCTCTCTCTCTCTCTCTCTTCTCTCTCCTCTCTCTCTCTCTCTCTCTCTCTCTCTCTCTCTCTCTCTCTCCCTCTCTCTCTCTCCCTCTCGATCTCTTTCTCTCTTTCTTTCTTTCTCTCTCCCCCTCCTTCGATCTATCTATCATAATTATATATTGTTATAGTGTGCACTCACAATATTCTTTTGAGTCTCAGAGTACCTGAGTCCTTACCTCCTAACTTTCCTCAGGAACCTCCCAACAATCGATGTCCCTGACAAGTCAAGTCAAAGTCAAGTCAAAAACACTTTAATCATCCCATGAAGGGCAATTAAAATACGGACAGGCAGATTGATACGAATCATCATCTTGAAAGACACAAGAAAGCTACATTTCAGATTGGTTTAAACAGGATAGCAGATCAGTTTTTATTTGTCAGACAACCCCCTTGGGGATGCCGGGGGCCCTGTCAGTATGAATAGCACCTCCACCTTCTGGAAATTCTGTGCTAAAAATTCCCTCTTTTCTATCCCTCTCTTTGTTTCTGCCATGTTCCTTTTCTTCTTGTCACCTCCTTCTTGTCTTATTTCCTTCCTTCTTGGTCCATTATCCTGCCCTTTTTTTCCCCCAGAAAGACTTATAAAATAACAATTCTTTCCTATTCCGAAGTCGGATGTGCTGGGCCTGACTTGTCAGTAGCTTAACGGCAGCGCAACGCATTTCCGCTCACGTGACAGACAGCAGTAGTTGTCTTAGCGTTCAAAGAAGAAGGAGCAGAAGAAGAAGAAGAAGAAGAACAAGAACAAGAACAAGAACAAGAACAAGAAGAACAAGAACAAGAACAAGAAGAACAAGAACAAGAAGAAAAAGAGGAAGAGGAAGAGGAAGAGGAGAAGAAGAAGAGAAGAAGAAGAAGAAGAAGAAGAAGAAGAAGAAGAAGAAGAAAGAAGGAGAAGAAGAAGAAGAAGAAGAACAAGAAGAACAAGAAGAACAAGAAGAACAAGAATTTGCCAGACTCACACAGCTAAGCGTACAGGGTCCAGGAGATGAGATTGTGTTCCCTGCCTGAACTACAGCATTTCTCCAGTGTGCCGACAGACCCGTCAGTGGAGGACTTCTCCATGGGAAGTGGAGCGAGTCCCTGGCGGCCTATCCTATGAGAGAGGAGATGGCTGCCTACTTCATCTTCTATAAACCGAAGCCCCGTGTGCGAACGCATGCAGAACATCTTGCGCACACGTTAAATTCTGTTCCGCTTTTCGAAAGAGTAGGCCATTGTGTGCCGGTGGGAACAGATGACAAAATTTACAAAACCGCATACACACGGGGACTGGATGTAAAAAAAGCACCTTAGTGCTTATTCCATTATCCTCGATATAGAATTTTAATTTTTTGATCATGCCATCTGAGCGCTTTGATTCTTTGCTTTACAAGATTCAGCGCTATATAAATTCGATACATTATTATTATTATTATTATTATTATTATTATTATTATTATTATTATTATTATTATTTTATCTTCAGCCATCTGAAGGGAGCGGGCTCGCAGGGAGATACTGCTGCACACCATGGAGGAAACCAACACCCCAGAGAAGATGATCAACATCCTCAGGGCCGTGTTTGGTCACCAGGCGACAGATCACCACTCTCCTTCCTGCCTGCCTTCTCCCTCACCTCACCTGTCCCGTAGTCCCTTGGACCGTGGGGCACACTAGTGAAGATTTTGCCACAACCAGCTTCCTCCACTCCCTGCGGTCCTCTGCTTTCCATAGCAAATCGTTCCACTCAAGGCTATCAGTCCATTCTCATGTCTTCCCATCATTTTCTCTGTCTTTCTGCCTCTTGGTCTCCATCCTTTTACTGTTCCCTGTAGGACAAGTCTTGGCCAGGTTCGTGTAACGTACCTTATGCCGGACGAGTCAGCGCCTGGGGTTTATTGATTGGGGGTTCTTGATTAAACCAGTGACGCTGGGAGCAACAGCAAAGTGAGAGGCTGTATGACCAGTGGCTTTCCCACTCATGGAATTCCACTTTACAGCTTAGTCTTTAGTGATCGACTATGACTCTCTGACTAGGAGGCTTGACTCGCACAGTCCTTATGTGCTGCAGCCCTGGGGGC
This sequence comes from Rapana venosa, assembly GCA_028751875.1. Classification (NCBI taxonomy): domain Eukaryota; kingdom Metazoa; phylum Mollusca; class Gastropoda; order Neogastropoda; family Muricidae; genus Rapana; species Rapana venosa. Next base: position 31,726,803 of record CM054161.1, on the reverse strand, counting down.
TGGTTGGCCTTTGGAGAACATCTCCAACGCTGACTGTCCTCATGCCCACTTGGCCGAGAGAGTGGGGATGTACTGTGGGCAAGGCATTTCCACTATCATCAAATTTCTGCCCAGTTTCCGAAACAGCAGCTGCCTCCTCTGCTGTTTTGGAGGTCATCGTCGGACACGCCGGACTAACATACATGCCGGAAGAATCGGTCTTGGACTATTCATATGTGTTGAGGGACCTGGAGAGAACCCAACTACATGAGAAAGGCTGTCGCCCTCAAAAAACATAATAGTCAGTGAATATATATAAGACAATCAAGTTGAACGGCATGTCAAGCAGCCACATCGACTTAGAATGGTACCAAGACTACAAATAGTAGTATAATTACATAAAAGGCTTTTCTTTTCTCTGTTGATAGCATGAAAAACGTACCTGGATAGATTAAGATTTGCATTATTTTGTTCCTTTCAACAGTCTGGATAGAGAGGCATGCGTTTTGGTTCTTTCAGAAATTTCTCGCTTAAATATGTGGAGAGAGAGAGAGAGACAGAGACAGAGACAGAGACAGACAGACAGACAGACAGACAGACATGCAGACAGACAGACAGACAGGCAGACAGACAGAGATTTGATCAAGCGTAAAAGATAAGGAGAGTGCAGCCCCCTTCCTTTCTATTTAATTTTTTCTTTTCATTTTGAATATTATTTCTATGTTTTAAAAAAATGTATACTCTTCTTTCTATTTTATTTTATCTTAATATACTATACTGTAAATTTCATTACATCAAATGTCATGATAACTCAGATGTGTGTTGTGTGTGGTGTGTGTGTGTGTGTGTGTGTGTGTGTGTGTGTGTGTGTGTGTGTGTGTGTGTGTGTGTGTGTGTGTGTGGGCGTGGGCGTGGGCGCGTACACGCGCGCATGTGTGTTTGTATGGGGGTGTGTATGTATAATTATGTGTGTATGTATGTGTGTGTGTGGTGGGGGGGGGGGGAGAAGAGGGGGGAGGGGAGTAAGCATGATTGCGTGTTTTTATGGATGTGTCCATATGCGGTTGAAAAATGTTAAAGCGGAGGAAATGGTTGCCTGGGTCTGTGATGCAGATTTGCGGTATTTTATGTTTACTTGTTGATTGGTTTGTGTGTTGTTTTTTTAACAATGCTTGCTTGTAATCCACATAAATTTCTCGCCCTTTTGCGATATTAAAAGTTGCTATTCGTATTCACAGACAGACACACAGACACAGTCCCCCCCCCCCCCCCCCCCCCCCCCCCCCCCCCCCCCCCCCCCCCCCACACCACACACACACACGATTTTCCCCTAACCTCCAATCAATCACAGACACTGCCACTACAAAGTAGAAAACCCGAAATCCTCCAACCCAGCCTACATTCTTCTCTCGTCTTTTCTTTTTTTTTTTTTTTTAAATGGTAGTGGTGGTGGTGGTGGTGGTTGTGGTGGTGGTGGTGGTGGTCACGTTCCACTCCCCCCCCCCCCCTCCCCCGTTCCTTCTGTATTATATCCCAATTAACTTAATCCCCCCTTATGACCAAATCCATTACTTGAGTCTTCATTCTGAAAATGCCTGCCAACCCATTTTTCGTTTTTCTTTTTTTTTTGGTCCTATCACAGCAGGCGACTCCCCCTGCTGAGGGAAAAATATTGACTCTTTTACTCCCAGACTCTGATTGCGGGAGGCAAGGGGAGATAATCCGCCAGGCGGCGGCTGTGCCAACAAGAACACATCACTAAGAGCACAAATCTCTCTCGGTTGTTCGCTCTTGGTAGAGGTTTGACAAGGGAGAGAACAAGGTTGTTTGGACAGCGGCGTCGGGTGTAGGAGGTAAATGAGTGGTAGGTCTAGTCTTTTGTGTAGTGTGTGTAGTGTGTGTGTAGTGTGTGTAGGGGGGTGAAGTGTGTGTGTGTAGTGTGTGTGTGTGTGTGTGTGTGTGTGTGTGTGTGTGTGTGTGTGTGTGTGTGTGGTGTGTGTGTGTGTGTGTGTGTGAAAGGGTTGGCATTCAATTTCGTCGTCAACAAATCAGTATGAAAAAATGTACACACACACATACAGAGAGAGAGAGAGAGAGAGCGAGAGAGAGAGAGAGAGAGAGAGAGAGAGAGAGGGAGAGAGAGAGAGAGAACACACACACACACACACACCACACACACACTCTCTCTCTCTCTCTCTCTCTCTCTCTCTCTCTCTCTCTCTCTCTCTCTCTCTCTCTACCATATCATGTATTGTTCACATTCCCCTTCATAAGGGGTTGAGGCATTTTTGAATAAATCATCTGCACCTCTCTCTCTTTCTCTGTATGTGTGTTTTTTTGTGTGTGTTTGTGTGTGTGTGTTTGTGTGTGTGTGTGTGAGAGAGAGAGAGAGAGAGAGAGAGAGAGAGAGAGAGAGAGAGAGAGAGAGAGAGAGGAGAGAGAGAGAGAGAGAGCGTTCAATGTCTTTGGTTTAATGCACAAAGTGAACAAAAGCTGGTCGTTCTTTCGAGCAAAACAAAATGTGTATTCATAACATAAAATAAAAGTTTAACAACTTCACGATGACATTTAGACTAGAACTAGCAAAGAACACGCAAAAGAAATACACAACCGTCTTACACTGTGCCGGTTCAGTCGTGAAAAGAATATTCTAGAACTTACGAGAGATCCAAAAGCATATTGGAAACTGGTGAAAAAGATGTCATGGGCAAACATTCCTTGGAGCATTCCAAAAAAATTCAACAATAGCGGTGAGGAAACAGAGGAAAAAGAATAAGTCATGAACAATTTATAAAATGCAACATTAATCACCTATCCAGAGATGATGAAGTAAAATGAGCACTACCAAACCTTAAACCTAGTAAGCCCTGTAGGTAAAAGGTGTCCCATAACCTATGCGATCGTTGGGGAGCGAGGCATCAGAGACCTCAGCTTCTCCAAGGATCAACATATTGAAGACGGTGCCCATCTCCTCTCTCCCTCGCTGCTTTTACTTCCCTGACCCTTAAGAGGGCAGGTACCCATTTGCAGCTGGGTGACCTGAGGGACTGTACTGAAACCAAGGCGCGCGAATAGTTAACCCATCTACATGGTAACCACAGTCAATGCTGCTTTAGGGAAAGCAATGCGCTCTGACCACAGAGCTATCCAGTCTCCTAGTAAGCTACGTGAGGTTGATCAAATGACGAACGAATACATAAAGGCTTCAAGAGAAGGGGGGAAAAGCTATGATTATTCACTTTAAACTGTCTATCCTGATTCTTCTCTCCAGTAACGTAACCATCACAGTGGTCGATAGGAATGCTGATTCCAATATTGAAACATGACGGTAGTGAAGGTGATCCAAATAACTACATCATCATCATCATCATTAACCATTACACCCAGTGGTGTGTAGGGCAGCAACAAAGCGCTTTCACTCCTGCCTATCCTGGGCCAACCTAGTCACTGATCTCCAAGAGTGCTGCATGGCCTTCATCTCACTTTCTACAGTCCTCCTCCACGTTGCTTTTGGTCTTCCTTTCATTCTCCTTCCTTCTGGGGGGTCCAGTGCAATGCTGTTCTTGTGATTGACTGTGGGTCTCTTCGGGAGGATGTGCCCAATCCACTTCCCACCGTCGTCTGGTGATGATAACTACCAAATAACTACAGAGGCATATTAATTCTGCTGGACTGCTACGGCAAACCATCTCCAAGTACTGTAGGTTAGTTCAGGTTCGTTGCCTTTTCACTCAAACAACACAAGAGTACTAAGTTTCACAAGAGTACTAAATAATATCCCACAGTCACCTCCTCCTTGTCTATTTTCTGCCTCCTTGGTCCATTCTTCTTCCTTTTTTTTCCTAGAAAGACTTAGAACATAACATTATCTTTCCCACGCTGAAGTCAGATGCGCTGGACCTGACTTGTCGGAGGCTTAAATTAAGATGGCAGTGCAACACATTAAAATTTTTTTGATCGTGTGACAGACAACGATAGTTGCTGTCTGAGCGCTCGACGAAAAAGAAGAATGCCGCCGTAGCGGCCGCAAACAGCAAGGATATGGTAGTGAAGGTTGGTGGTGTGGTGGTGGTGGTGGTGGTGGTGGTGGTGGTGGTGGTGGTGGTGGTGGTGGTGGTGGTGATGGTGGTGGTGGTGGTGACGGTGGTGGTGGTGGTGGTGGTGGTGGTGGTGGTGGTGGTGGTGGTGAATGGTGGTGGTGGTGAAGGTGGTGATGGTGGTGGTGGTCGTCGTTGTTGTTGTTGTTGTGCTTCCCCAGCTTCACACCCAGAATATGCAATCTCACTCATCCCATTTGGGAATCAGTCAGTATGAGACAGGAGGTACACCAGGTGGGTGAGTAGTTTGCGTGTGTGACACTTTTCAAGTACCTCGCCATAATAGGCAGCCATACTCCGACTTCAGAGGATTTTTCTCCTTAATGGAAAGTGCCAGGTTGTTATGTTAAGAGCTTTGTCACGGCTGATGACAATCTCAACACAACGTTTTACAACATGACAACATTTTAGTGTAGGCCTTGACATCAATAACTGACACAGCTTTTGGCCTGGGCCAATGCAAGGATATTATGTTTATAACAACAATAACACTAAGTGGACAGAGGTCACAACACCTCATCAAGTCTTTCGGATGAGAATATTTTGCCGAGGCTCCGTGTGCGAACGCACGCAGAACATCTTGCGCACACGTTAAACCCTGTTCCGCTTTTCAAAAGTTGGGCCCCATTGTGTGGGGGTTGGAACAATGAAAAATTTAAAAAACCCGTAGCACGGGGATGGATGTAAAAAAGAAATACCCTCGATATAAAAGAATAAATAAAAAAAAAAGGAGGGTCACTTTGTCAGGATGGTCACTCTAAAATGAATTTTTCGATACATACACGGGTCTTTGTTCTCACGTATATACACGCGTGTCTTTGTCTTCACGAACCATACACGCGTGTTTTTGTCTCCACGATCCCAAAACACGGTTTTTTTTGTCTCTCAGAACCAAAACGCGGTCTTTGTCTCTCACGATACTATACACCGTGTCTTTGTCTTTCACTACTATACACGCGTGTCTTTTGTCTCTCACGATACCTACACGGTGTTTTGATCTCCGATCCCATACACGGTGTTTGTCTCTACGATCTATAAAAGCGTGTCTTTGTCTTCACACCCCATCCCCGGTGCTTTGTCTCTCACGTCCTTACACGCGTGTTTTGTCAAGTACCATCACGGTGTTTTTGTCTCCCGATCTATCACGCGTGTCTTTGTCTCTCACGACACTTACACGTGTCTTTGTTCTCACGAAAATACCGCGTGCTTTGTCTACCATCCGCGGTCTTTGCTCTCACGATACCTACACCGGTCTTTGTTCTCACGATACCATACACGGGTCTTTGTCTCTCACGATACCATACACGCGTGCTTGTCTTCCGGCAAGGTTGCTATCAATATGCTAGTCTACCCTGCCCAATGAGCAGCGATCAAACTTTGTGCTTAGACAAGTGGACGGGGTGTCTCCTGCAATGGATGGCCCTCTAATGGGTTCAATCTTTTTTGATATCAAAAGCAAAAAGTTGGAGCAAGGAGACGACAGCTATTTTTATCTTCATGACCCAAAGGGAAACCGACACAAAGGCACTCTTTTAAGGGGGGTGGGGTTGGGGATTTTTTGAACTCGGGGGATGATGCCCGTTTCATGAAGATTAAATACTGTAATTGTAAAACGGATGAACTATCCAATTTGCTTGTAGTGTAAGCGCTTGCGTCCAAATTTTTATGTATTGTAAGCAGGGGGGATATCAAATTTGCTATTTTTTTGCGCAGCATAAAAAAACAAATATTATTCTATACGGCCTTTTTTTCACGGCAAACAAGCAACCGGGGGGGGAAAAAAAAACCCCAAGAAAAACAAAATGAAAAGTAAAAAAAGAAAAGAACAATCAACAGAAAAAACAAAACACAAAAAAAGGGGGGGAAAGGGAGTTAAAGTCACAATTTGAAAAAATTGATTTTCTGTCCCGCATAATAAGCACACACCACACCAACACACACACACCCCACACACACACACACAACACACACACACACCACACACACACACACACACCACACCACCCACAACACCTCACACACACACAAATCCTCCTTCACACACACACACACACACTGTAGGAAATTGTTTTTGTTCCGGTGCATACCCTACTGTTTACTATA
>CM054161.1:31708124-31718124 GCA_028751875.1 Rapana venosa | reverse complement strand
GAAACAAACGTGTTTCATTCATAGGAAAAAGACAACAAGCTTTAAGAAATAAACAACTTACTTCTAGTTTTTGATTTCATAAATAGAAATTTCAAGTTAGCAACTTCTTTTAGGGAAAAACTATTAAAAGCATTCGTTTACAAAGGGGAAAAATTTTCAATGAAAACAAACGTGTGTGCTTTTTAGAGAAAGAATTAGTTTATTCTGATTAGATTTGTTTTTTTCTAGTCAGCAAATAAGTCAGTCAGTCGTCAGTAAGTTACTAGGTAGAGATAGGTAGTCATTTAAATATTTAAGGGTTTGGGTCGTTGGTTGGTTGGTTTTTTTTTATTTTTTGTTATTTCTTTTTAGTTTCCCAGCCCTAGGGTTTTTTTGTTAGTTAGTTAGTTTAGTTAGTTATTTTAGTTAGTTAGTTATTAGTTATTTTATTTTTTTTGGTTTTGGTTTTGTTGTTAGAGGCTGCGGTTGATTGGTTTATTTTACTTCTTGCAACTTGCAAACTTAACTGCTTACTTCTCTCATATTTCCCTACAACTTCCCCTACCGCCTGTTGATTTCTTCCGAGCTTCTTTCTTTCTTTCTTTATTTTTATTTTTCGGGATAATAAAAAAACTCATGCGTTTGTTTACATCAGGCCCCGTGTTTAGGCACGTTCGAAAATTTTTGCCATCCCTTTCCCATCCGACACATAAGGCCTACCTTTCCCAAAACGGGAAAGGGTTTTTTAAAGTGTCCAAGAAGTTCTGCGAGGTAACTTAGCGGTTTTTTACTGGGCAGTAAGGCCCGGAAAGCTCAGTGGTCGGGGGCACTCGCTTTCCCCCCCCCCAATTAAGCAGCGTCGAGCGTGGTTCCATTATGGGTGACCGTTGCGGGCCTTGGGTTCAGTACAGTTCCCCCAGTTCACCCAGCGTAAATGGTACCCCTCTTTAGGTCGGGGAAGGGAAAGCACGAGGGAGAGGAGATGGGCGCCGCCCTCAATATGCTGGCCCAGAGAAATGAGGTCCCCTGACCTTCGCTCCCCTACGACCTTAAAAATTTTGGGGGCCCCTTTTCCTCCTTTACCTATAAGGCCTAGCCCTACACATATCTACTTTATTGCTAGTTCCACATTCTTTTTAAAAAAACGCAAAAAATGCAAGCAGAAGCTAATAAACCAAAAGGGTGAATGTAGACAACCTCATTTCAAAACAACCAAAAAACCCTTTCTGGGGGAAATTTTCCCACCACCCCCCCCCCCCCCAATACTACCTCCATTCACATCATATCAAAACCCACAAACACACCGACCAAATAACCCCGGGGAAACTGCCACCTAATTTTTTTCCCGCAATCAAAATCCAAAAAACAAGAAAGAGGGTTTAAAAACACTTTTAAATAAACAAAAGATATTCAACAGGGATGTACTTTACACCCTTTATCCCTGTTTCTAGCATAATAAATTTTTTATGGGGCTGAAACGGGGTTTTTAACGGGACTCGGGGTCGTTGTCAGTTTGTTCTTTCCCTCTTCAAAACCTGGGTTTTGATTGCAAAGGCGGGCCCATTTTTGAAACTTTTGGGGGGGGATAGGAAACTTACCCCCCAGGCCAGTGGTTAGCCCTTGGGTTACGGCGGAAGGTCGCGGGTTTCGATTTTCCCATAAGGCTAAGGGTTTTTCGGACTCCGGCCGGCTCCAAACCCAGGAGAGTGGGTGTGGCTCAGTGGAAGACTGGGACCACACAGCGAGCTTCTCCACTTAAAAGGATGCAGTTTGGATGTTGCTCAAATTTCCTGACCAAAACTGCAGGTTCTGTATTCTCGGGCCCCGTTGACGCCGGGGAAAAATATAAGTAAGCGTAGAGTACAACCCTTTAAGTAGCTCAAAGCAATGCATTCCAAGCACATCATTCGTCATCCTCATTGTCTTGACATCATGCATTAAAAAAAAAAGCCTCGATTCGTGGTCCCGGTTTCTCTGGTCCATGGGGGCCTCAATTCGGGTTTTCCCATAACTTCTGTGCCTGTGGGTGAGTTTGTGTCAAAGCCTTGGGGTTGGGGGTTTGCGGGGGACGGGCGTTTGGGGGGAGTTTGGTGTTCCCCCGGGGGGCAACTCACTCTCTGGGTCCCGACTGAGCTTAACTGTCGTTAGTAGGGGGGTTTTAGTGGGTCCCGCGTATGTTGCTCAGAAAAAGGGACCACTGAACACCCCCAAAGTGACCCAGCAGCAGGCGGGCCCCTCCTGGGGGCCCCACGGGGGCCTATATAGGGCTCCCTGTGATTCCGACCCCGAGGAGAGACTAACAAATCTGGGTTGGTTTTGGCGGGAGTTGGGAAAGACGGGGTGGGAAAAAAGGGGCGGGGGGGCGCAGAAGATGAGCAGCAAAAAAAAAAAAAAAAAAAAAAATGAAATCTTTTTGTATTTTGTAATCGCACAAACAAAATGTACAGTTTTGGGGAAAGACTTTTTTTCTAAAGGGGGGTTTGGGGTGTGGTGGGGGAGGGGGGGGGAGGGGCATGATTTCTGGGTTTTTTTTTGTTTGTTTTGGGGTTTTTTTTTTTTTTAGTTTGGTTGGTTTTTTTTGTTTTTTTTTGATTTTTTTTTTTTTTTGTTTTTGGTGTGGGGGGGGGGGGGGGTTGTTGGGTTGTTGGTTTTTTTTTTGTTTTTTTTTTTTGTTTTTTGTTGTTGTTTTTTGGGGGGGGGGCTCTGCTTGTGTGTTTTTGTTGTTTGTTTTTTCTAATGGGGGGTCTTTATTTTTTGTATTTTTAATTGCAATTTTAGGGAAACTATGTATGCTTCTCCTGCGTGTCACTACATCCTTTTTGCTGGGTTTTTATTGCGTGCTTTTCATTTTCCCCGTATTATTTGTTTGTGGCCTTCTTTGTTGTTGTTGTTGTTCTCTTTTTTTCTTCTTCTATTGATGCTATGAACTCTCTCTCTCGTCTCTCTCTCTCTCTCTTCTCTCTCTCTCTATCTATCTATCTATCTATCTATCTATCTATCTATCATCTATCTATCTCGATATTGTTATCCTAAGTCATATTTTTGTAGCTGACGTTTTGTTATACAGTAACATTTTATCGTTACTATTGCTTTTCCCCCCACCAAAATACTAAGTAATACTAAGCAACCCCCTTCATGTATGGGCCAATGGCCTTTTTGTGAATAAATCATTCGAGTTCGAGTTCTCTGTCTCTGTCTCTGTCTCTCTCTCTCTCTCTCTCTCTCTCTCTCTCTCATCTCCTCTCTCTCTCCTCTCAATCTCTCTCTCTCTCTCTCTCTCTCTCTCCCCTTGCATGGGCATTGGGTTTACTTTAGAATATGATGATATCCCTAAGGCGGGGACTGGGTGTAAAATAAAGTACATGGGTGCTTATTCATTATCCTTGAAAAAAAGAAGTTTTATTTTGTTTGATTTGATCTGATCTATCTCTCTCTTTCGTTTGTGTGCTTGCTTGTGCATTTGTTGGCTTGCTTTATGCGCCTCAAATACATAATTATATGTTTTGATGTGGTTCTTTTGTGATTTCACACTTCTTTTATTACCTTGATTTTTCTTTTTTGTTTGTTTTTGTTATTGTTTTTCTTACTTTTTCTTTTTTACTGATTTGTTTTTTCCCCAAAGATATCTTTTAATTTTTATTTTTATTTTCTTTGAGTTGCAGTAGCACATACGAATGACAATAAATCTATACTAAGCAATGCATCATCAAATCTTTATGTAAGACACTTTTGTGTATAGTTTATATGCTGTTTTTATCCATGGGTTTGTTTTTGGGGATTTTTTGTGTTTTTTCTTGCATAACAAATGTACAGAAAACTTACATAATATGATGGGTTATATGATACATAATGTTAAATATGTGAAATATTTAAAGGAGTTTGTATGTGTTTTGTTCTTTTGCTGTTGTGCTGTTGTTGTTTTTGTTTGTTTTGCATTGTTGGTGGGTTTGTTTTAAGTAGTTTGTATACATAATTTGTTCTTTCTGGTGTGTGGCTGCTGTTGTTGCTTTTGTTTGCTTTTAGGTTGGGTTTTTTGTTTTAAAGGTCGTTGTTGGTTAGTTGGTTGGTTTTTTTGTGGCGATTTTAAGGAGTGTGTTTGTTTTCTATTGGGGAGGGGGTGCAGTGGCAGGGGAAGGGGAGGAGAGGGGGAGGGGGCTGTCATGGCTTTTACGAATCCCTCTATTCAGAGCAACGTTCTTACAATCCACAAAGCTTGAGGAGGGTTCTACAGCCAGTCTTAATCACTGATTCTCGATACGGCTCCCTGACACGTTCTGCTATCAACAGCTGGAAACACACAGCGCGTTTGCTAACCTCCCCCTCCCACCCCCAACCACCACCACCCCACTACCACTCCAACCCCCTTCCCTCTTTCTGCTAAACACGGTAATCTCCACATTATCAATAATCCAACAAGCAGAAGGAGTTCATCATTGACAATGACTGTGTGAAGTATGGTGGACCAATAACCAAACTCTTGTCTTAACTGTTGGGGCTTGTCAACGCTGATCAATATTGCTAACGGAACAAGGAAGAATAATCCGTTTCTTGTCGTGTCAGCCTCGCTTCATGCATATGGGGATCTTTTCTTTTTTAGATACTGTATAGACTGGTGCAATCTCGTGTGATAAGATGTGGACGCTGTGGTATTACTGGGACACCTCCTAAGTAAAGTAAGACCTAACCTATAGGTCGTAGTCAAGACCTCCTTCTCTCTGGCCAGCATATGGGGCGGCGCCATCCTCCCCTCGCTGCTTTACTTCCTGCCCTAAAAGGGCAGTACCATTTACACTGGGTGACTGGGAACTGTACTGAAGCAAGGCGCGCAAACGTCACCCATCCAACTGGTAACCACGCTCGACGCTGCTTAACTTGGCTGGGGGAAAGCGAGTGCTCCGACCACTGAGCTATCCCATCCCCTATCCCGACACCTCCTACGATGATAAATTATTAGAATTTGAGATGACACAGATGATATCATTTGTGTCGGACGCTGATGAAGAGATGGATGAATGAATGAATAAATGAACGAATATTTTTGAATGAATATTTTATTGAGGGAAAAGAATAAGTACAATGGTGGTTTTTCTTTTTGAAAAATGCAGACCTCAGTCAAAGAATAACTAAATTACCCAACCAATCATCCAATTAAGCAATCGGCCAATGAAATGGCTAAAGAGCTAAGGGGAAAATGACAGTATGGTCTAAGCTGAAAAAGAATAGGTTGATACAATTATGTTGAGAAGTAAAATTAAATTAAATAATTAAATATAATATACATATAGAATATATATAATATATATATATATATAAATATATATATATATATATAAAAGACTCAAAAGTTATTGCTTTCAAAATATAATATATATATATATATATAAATATATATGTATTATATATATAATAATTATGTTGAAAGCAATGACTCAAAGTTAAGTTATTGCTTTCAACATAATTATAATATATAGAGAGAGAGAGAGAATTATGTTGAAAGCAATAACTTTTTGAGTCTTTTTTTTAAAACTGAATACCCTAAATTTCGTTGGAAAAGGGAAAGGAGCAGAGGTGAGCGGTGTTTAAATGTGGAGACAGACAGACAGACAGACAGACAGACAGACACCCCATGACTAATTAATCCCCCAAAAAACAAAGATCACAGTCACAGAGCACAGGCAGCAGCTTAACGAGCTGTGTTGTGTCAGCCAGGGTCTGAAAAGACCCCCCAGATAACATCCCCCCCCTACCCCCCACCCCCTACCCACCACCCCCAAAAAGTGAAAAGAGAGAGAGCGAGAGAGAGAGAGAGAGAGAGAGAGAGAGAGAGAGAAATGACAATGACAAATTCTTTTATTTCGGGATAATGAATAAGCACCCATGTGCTTTTTTACATCTAGTCCCCGCCCTTAAGGATATATATGATAATAAATAAAATAAAGAGAGAGAGAGAGAGAGAGAGAGAGAGAGAGAAGAGAGAGAGAGAGGAGAGAGAGAGAGAGAGAACTGAGCAAACCTTTCAGGAATGTCTCTCTCTCTCGCTCCATTGACATTCTCCACAACGTTCCCATGCCTTAATCTTTATTATAAAAAAAAAAAAAACCCACAAGGTAAAACAAGAATCTCACGCTTGGCTGCAGCCATCTTTGACCACAAAGGGAAGCAAATCCGCCTTGTTTTAATGTGGTTAGTGTACTATAGGCTACAGACTCCCTGGGTCACTCTTCTTATTTTGTGAGTCATTCAAGAGTGAAGGGGAAGGGGGGGGAGGCAGGCAAGGGGGGGGGGGGAGGTGAGGGTGGAGGGGGAGGGGGTATTTTGAGAGTGAGTGAAGGGATTGGTTGGTTGGTTGGTTGGTTGGTTCGTTCGTAGGTAGGTGAAAGATACTGCTGTTATAACCCTTCAGCAATATGTAGATGTTGAAACACCAAGATCATCAGTGAGTAAGGAAGAAAGGAAGTAAGGAAGAAAGGAAGTAAGGAAGGAAGGGACGGGATAGCCTAGTGGTTAGAACATTGCGCTCGCAATCTGACGACCCGGGTTCGATTCCCGTTCGAGGGGGATATTTTCCCCTGGAGTTAACATCAGTGCAGACTCCACTCTCCCCAAAAGTCCTTCGGATGAGACTATAAACCGAGGCCCCGTGTGCGAACGCACTCAGAACATCTTGCGCACACGTTAAATCTCATTCTTTCACGTTTAGACTACTGTAATTCTCTTTTGGCTGGCCTACCAGCATCATGTATCCACTCTCTTCAACGCATACAAAACTCTGCAGCTCGACTGGTCCTAAAAAAGAAAAAATCTGAACACATCACTCCTCTTCTGCGATCTCTTCACTGGTTGCCTGTCTCACAAAGACTGGAGTATAAGATCAATACCCTCTGTTTCAAATGTCTCCACAAATCTGCACCCTCTTATCTCTGTAACTGTCTTCACCTGTACACTCCATCCCGTTCCCTTCGTTCAGCCGCAGATACTTTGCGCTTTCGAACACCCAGATTCAAACAAACCACTGTTGGCCGTCGCTCCTTCTCTGTTTCTGGTCCATCCACCTGGAATGACCTCCCTCTTTCACTTCGCCAAAAGCCTTCACTTGATACCTTCAAATCCAGCCTCAAAACACACTTATTTCCTACCTGAGACTTTCCCCCCACATATCTGTCCCTAATTTTCAACAGCATCTTTCACCTTCTAAGTGTTGTTCCGTGTGCGTGTGTGTGTGTGTGTGTGTGTGTGTGTGTGTGTGTGTGTGTGTGTGTGTGTGTGTGTGTGTGTGTGTGTGTGTGCGCGCGCGCGCGTGCGTGTGCGTGCGTACGTGCGCGCGCATGGATTTGAAATCTGTTGTTCATTATGTTTAAGGAGAGTTGCATGCCTGTAAATGATTGAGTGCAAGCGCTTCGATTTGTTTGTTTTTTACCAGATTCAGCGCTATAGAAATTCCATATATTATTATTATTAAACCCTGTTCCGCTTTTCGGAAGAGTAGGCCATTGTGTGCCGGTGGGAACAGATGACAGAATTTACAAAACCGCATACACGCGGGGACTGCATGTAAAAAAGCAATAAGTGCTTATTCCATTATCCTCGATCTAAAAGAATCAAGTTAAAGGTGTTGTTTTTTTAAGTAAGTAAGGAAGGAAGAAAGTAAGTAAGGAAGAAAGAAAGGAAGGAAGGTAGGAGGGATATTTTGTACACCTAATTTCTCTTATGAAAGCTCTAAACTCTTACAAACAGACACATAAGAATTTTACAGATTACCGAACAAAAAGACAAAAATGTATATATGGGCAGCCACACACACACACACCTGCGCACGCACGCACACACACACACACGCACGCACGCGCGTACACACACACACGCACGCACACACACGCGCGCACACACACACACACACACACACACACACACACACACGCACACACACACATACATGCACACTTTCATCTTAACTTATTCTTAAAGACTGTTATAGGAGCACACACTTACATACACCTGTGATACAAATGTAAGTATGGTCATCAGTTAATCACGAAAAAAGCAAATAATGATAATACACAAGTAGTAAACGAGAAGAATTTAAAAGCAACGAGAATGTGTGTGTGTGTGTGTGTGTGTGTGTGCTGGTGTGTGTGTGCGTGCGTGCGTGCGTGCGTGCGTGCGTGCGTGCGTGCGTGCGTGTGTGTGTGTGTGTGTGTGTGTGAGGGGGGAGGGGGGGCTATGTTGTGTTACAGAAGTAATTTCACTTACAGTAAAAGTTCTTCCACTAAGAACAAGCCTTCCCCAATTCAAAAAAAAAAATAATAAAATAAATAAACCCACACACTTTTTATTAAGATGTCTTGTCCTACTATACCTTAACACACTGATTTAAAAAAAAACACTTTTATTAAAATCTGTTGTGCCACTATACCTTAACACACAATTTTTTTCATTTTTATTCAAACATGTTGTCACACAATACTTAAACACACACTGATTTTTTTTAATTACATTTTTATTAAAATCGGTTGTCCAACCATACCTTAAAACACATTGATTGGTTTGTTTGGGTTTTTTTTACATTATTTTTTTTATTAAGATATCTTACACTACCATTCCTTGACACACAATGATTTTTTTGTAACATTTTAATTGAAATATCTTGTCCCAGCATACCATAACACACGTTGATTTTTTTTATACTTTTTATAAAATAAAATATCTTGTAATACCATACCTTAACATACATCGATTTTGTAACATTTTATTAAGCTATCTTGTCCCACCATCCTTAACACAATTGACTTCTCTAACATGCTCATTAAAATCTGTTGTACCACAATACCTTAACAAACTTTTTTTTTACACGTTTATCAAAACCCTTGTCTCACGTACCTTATCACACACTGAGTTAAAAAAAATTAATATTATGACTTTTTCCAAAAAGCCATTTCTCATTACTTCTTACATCAGTACAAAAAAAACAACCAACGTTCATTTCAGAATACACACAGAGAAACTGGATCGGAATTATTTTATGTTTTCAGTCAAATAAACACCAAGGGATTTGCAAACCTAGTGGAAATACCCACAGTATTGAACTTAAAAGCAGGCGACCATTGGGGGGGGGGGGGGGGGGGGGGGGAGAGACTTGAAGAAGAGTTCTTCAAGCTGGGTCAATAATGGTAAAGAGCCTGTTGGATATTGATGTTACAGTTCCGATTCCTAATCTCTCTAATTCCATGCTTCGTTGGAAGAGGAAAATCGAGGTCAAAGGATTGGACCTGGTGGACTTGTTGAACTTTTTGTGGATTAAGCTGCTTTTTTTTATATATAGAAAACGAAGAATATTTTTAAAAATCGGTTTTCAGATGTGGAGGAAAAGGTTTGGGATTTTCAGTGTAAAGAAATGGTTTTTGTGTGACTGTCTTGTCTGAAAACAGAACAGATTCTAGATTAAACTCTGTCTCTGTCTTTCTGTCTCTTTCTCTTAGTGTGTTTTGTGGGGGGATGGGGGGAGGGGGGGGGGGTTGCGGGGGGGGGGGGGGGGGGGGGGGGGGGGGGGGGGGGGGAGGTTGCATGCATGCGTGCGTGCGTGCGTGCGTGCGTGCGTGTGTGTGTCCCTTTTGCGCTACATGCTGCGTATGCTCACACGTAGGCCTGCTGTAAATGTACAACGTTAAGGGGTGGTGGTGGTGGTGGTGGAAGTGGTGCGTCTATTAGTACCCTAAACCCTGAACAAATGCAAATGGCATATCCAGAAGCCGATTACAAAACGTAAAAACAAAGACAGGCTTTAAATCCACTTTATAACCAAAAAAAAGTGTATGTGTCTGCATCTTTAGACATTTTCCAGAACCAACAGACGTGTGCTTCACTGCCCATCATTGTCGTCTGCTCCTAACTAAACTAATGGACTGTCTGACTTAATCCAACCAGCGAATTTTAAGTCTAGATCTCTACTATCAACATCATGCTCACAATCATATACCTCCTAATCCTTTTTGTTTTTTCTTTTCTTTCTGCTGGTAATATAAAC
>CM054161.1:31700624-31703124 GCA_028751875.1 Rapana venosa | reverse complement strand
AGGACATCACGGGAAAAACAACAGGCTTGGAGTCAGTCAGTCACTCAAGCCAGGCAGAAAAAGAAAAAAGACACCCAAAAAAGTGGACTAGTAGCTGTGGACCCGGCCAGTTAAACAAGAAGCCAAGATCCTAGGACCTTTGCTTTGGAGGTGTGAGGACTCCCAACACCATGCACGTAGGTAGAGTGCAAAAGGGTGACGAAGGGAGCGAGAGAAGATTACGCTGAGGTGTTTCATTACAGCCTTCTCCTCGTTCTCTCTTTCGCTCTAACGGTTGTTCCACACAGAGCAATAGCAAAGGCGCGTGGTGGGGAGAATGAGCTTAGCAGGCTGGTTCATCTGACGCTCTCTCGCTCTCTCTCGTCGTCCTAATCAGGTTTCCTCTCACGCATGCGCTGTAGAACGTTATGAACCGGAAGTTAAACAAATCAATTCCGGTTTGGGGGTAAGGGAGGGGGAAGATTTTTTTTTTTAAAGTTTCTGTTTTTGTGTGTGTGTGTGTGTGTGTTGTGTGTGTGTGTGTGTATGTTTTTTAGTTCTTCTGGGTGGATTTTTCTGAACTTTTGTTTGTTTACTTTTGTTTGTTTGTTTGGTTGGTTGTGTGTGTGTGTGTGTGTGTGTGTGTGTGTGTGTGTGTGTGTGTGTAAGTGGGCGCGCGCGCGTGCGCTTGTGTGTGTGTGTGTGTGTGCGCGCTTGCTTGTGTGTGTGTGTGTGCGAGCGCGCGCGCGCGTGTGTGTGTGTGTTACTTTGTTTTCGTTTTGTGTGAGTTGAGTGCTTGTTTGGCTTGGTTTTTTTTTAGTGTCCTTCCTTTCCATTTTTTTCTTCCCCCCTTTCATTTTTTTTTTTCAAAATTCAATTTGTATCGGTTTTGCTTTAAACACGCTACACACATGACCTATCACATGGGAGCACTGGAGCAGATGCACTTGTAAGGTGTTTACACGCCCATGCGCGCGTGAACAACACACACACACACACACACACACACACACACCAATTTGAAATGCAGCTTTCTTGT
Organism: Rapana venosa; assembly: GCA_028751875.1. Taxonomy (NCBI): domain Eukaryota; kingdom Metazoa; phylum Mollusca; class Gastropoda; order Neogastropoda; family Muricidae; genus Rapana; species Rapana venosa. The sequence continues at coordinate 31,702,106 of CM054161.1, read as the reverse complement.
GTCTTTCGAGATAATTGTACATATCAATGTGCCTGCCAGTATTGTAATTGCCCTTCATGGGATGATTAAAGTGTTTTTGACTTGAAATGACATGAACAATATAAAGACAAAGAGATAAACGGACAATATCAAGACAAAAGATAAATGGACAATATAAAGACAAAGAGATAAATGGACAATATCAAGACAAAGAGATATAAAAAAAAATGACAATAAATATTAAGACAAAGAGATAAATGGACAATATCAGGACAGAGAGAGAAATGGACAATATAAAGACAAAGAGATAAATGGACAATATCAGGACAAAGAGATAAAAAATGACAATAAATATTAAGACAAAGAGATAAGTGGACAATATCAGGACAAAGAGATAAAAAATGACAATAAATATTAAGACAAAGAGATAAATGGACAATATCAGGACAAAGAGATTTTTAAAAAATGACAATAAACATCAAGACAAAGAGATAAAAAATGACAATATCAAGACAAAGAGATTAATGGAAAATATAAAGACAAAGAGATAAACAGACAATATAAAGACAAAGAGATAAACAAACAATATCAAGACAAAGAGATGAACAGACAATATCAAGACAAAGAGATAAATGGACAATATAAAGACAAAGAGATAAATGGACAATATCAAGACAAAGAAATAAATGGACAATATCAAGACAAAGAGATATATGGACAATATAAAGACAAAGAGATAAACAGACAATATAAAGACAAAGAAATAAATGGACAATATAAAGACAAAGAGATAAATGAACAATATAAAGACAAAGAGATAAATGGACAATATCAGGACAAAGAGATAAACATACAGACAGGTAGAGAAACAGATGAACACTCACACAGGGTTAGGCATAATGTGTAAAATAGCACGTAGAAATTTGTCTGTCTGTCTGTCTGTCTCTCTCTCGTGTACACACACACACGGGGACTGGATGTAAAAAAGAACTTAAGTGCTTATTCCATTATCCTCGATATAAAAAAATAAAATATAAAAAATAAACAAATAAAATTTCACACACACACACACACACACAGAGCAACAAATCACTCTAGTTGTTCAACTGTCTTACAGGTTCCTGTTTCTCTTCATGAGGGTTATTATACTTTGCTTCAAAATGTTTGCTGGAAACATGAGAAAAAGAAACAGGAAGAGGCTGGCTATCCCCAGCACAATAATTGTTCACTTCTAGATATTGAGAATATTCTTTGTACTCAGTATAGCTTTCAGAAATCTTGCACACACAAAAAAATCGTTTCTCTGATTCACAGACTGAAATTCAATGCCTTTCGAGCAAAATTTGCAAAAACAAATATACAATGTATATGCTGTAAAAAAAACTTTAAAATATTTATGTCTTGTACCAATGTAAGGGCTTAAAAAAGTTCCTACCTGCCTTTCAATATAAATCTCTGACCGAGGTTCTAACCAATCCAAACTTATTATGCCAGATAGCACTG
>CM054161.1:31648124-31698124 GCA_028751875.1 Rapana venosa | reverse complement strand
ATAGTCTCATTCGAGGGACTTTTGGGGATAGTGGATTCTGCACTGATGTTAACTCCAGGGGAAAATATCCCCTTGAACGGGAATCGAACTCGGGTTGTCAGATTGCGAGTGCAAGGTTCTAACCACTAGGCTATCGTCATGGGAAAGAACTGTTATCTTTTTTTTAAAGTCTGTCTGGAAAGAAGAAGAAGAGAAAAGGCAGGAGAATGGACCAAGAAGGCAGAACATAGACAAAGAGGGAAGGTGACAGGAAGAAAAGAAACAAGGCAGAAACAAAGAGAAGGATAGAAAAGAGGGAATTTTTGGCACACAATTCGCAGAAGTTAGAGATGATATTTATACTGATAGTCCCTCCCTCCTCCCCCTCCCTCCCTCCCCCCCTCCCACCGCCGGCATTCCTTTGGGGGAGTGAAGGAGACTTACCTTGTTCTTTGAGAGGAATCAAAGATAAAAGTTACCCTGCTCCAAAAAAAACAACTAGAGCACCGAGGTTCACCAATCGTGAGATTCATGCGTATGTGCTATCTGTTATATGAGTGAAAATGCGTCACGCTGCCGTTAAGTGCCTGACAAGTCGGGCCCAGCCCATCCGACTTTGACTTAAAGAGAGAATTATCATCCCCTTATAAGTCCCTCTGGGGGGAAAAAAGAATAAAAAGGCAGGAGAATGGACCAAGAAGGCAGAAAAGAAAGAGGTGACAGGAATAAAAGGAACAAGGCAGAAACAAAGAGAGGGATAGAAAAGAGGACATTTCTAGCAGAGAATTTCCAGAAGGTTGGTGATGCTGTTTATACTGACAGACACCCGGCAACCCCACGGGGGAAACCTCTCTCTCTCTCTCTCTCTCTCTCTCTCTCTCTCTCTCAATACACACACACACACACTCTCTGTCTCTCTCTCTCTGTCTCTCTCTCACCTTTTATCGTCTTGCTTATAGTTATAGTGTATCCTGAGGAAGGATTCATATTTTATATTTTCAATACTTTATTGGACTTGCCTCTGTACTTAAGTTTTAATGAGTGCCCTATTTCAATATCTTATAGTTAAGTGTAACAAGTATGTGTACCATTTGACAATGTGTAGATGTTTATCTTTATGACTTATTAAGTTTGGTTGTGTTATTTTTCTTGGCTCTGTTGTTGTTCTTGTTGTTGTTTGTCTGTTTTTCTCTTTTTTATCTTCTTCTGTTGGTTTGGTTTTTCTTTTCTTTTGTTTGTTTTGTTTGTTTTGGTTAGGGTTTTTTGGTGAGGGTGGGGGTGGGGGGGGGGGATTTTTAGGGTTTTCTTTTATTTGCTTGCTTTGGGGGGGGGGGGGAATGTTGGGGGGGAGCTGTTTTGAAAAGGGTTATATTCCCCTTGTTTTTATTGCGAGACTGTATAAGTATTGGGTTTATTATTATTAAGATGTATCCCTAACGGGCGGGGACTGGATGTAAAAAAGCACATGTGTGCTTATTCATTATCCTCGAAATAAAAGAATTTGTCATTGTCATTGTCATTGTCTCTCTCTCTCTCTCTCTCTCTCTCTCTCTCTCTCTTCTCTCTCTCCTCTCTCTTTTTCTCTCTCTCTCTCCTCTCTAAATATATAAATACATAATATATATAAGAAGGGATAAACCACGCTTACAACAGGAAAGCATGACATGGCGTACTTCTTTCAAACAAACAAACTAACAAAATCCCAATGAAATATGCATGAACAAACGGCACAGACTACATTATAGAATCTACGTAAAAGACTTAAATCAGTTTACATACAACATTTACATTCCTTAAGTACACCGGAAGAAGTTTTGCATTTTTTTCCTTCTCTCCACTCACATCCCTCCCCTCCTCCTCCTTTCCCTCAACCCCCTTTACGTGGCAGTATGTGCGTAAGAAAAAAAAATGTATTTAAAAAAAATCAAAAAAATCCCTGTGACGTAATCAATATGTACGCACAAACGGGAGGAGCGGGAGAATGGCAGGGGAGAGAAGACTGATGTGAAGCTCTTTTGAGGACGAAGTACGGTAAATACTACAATTGCGTCAAACAAATTTCTTTGACGTAGGTTTTATGACGGTTTTTTTTTTTTTAATACTGGCACACGCTAACTTTGTTTGATACTTAGAAGGAAGAAACTGAGAAAAAAAAAATAGCTAAAAACAAGAAAAAGCACACACAAAAATAGAAACAAGCACACTGAAACAAAAAAGCAGCGCAATACAAACACAAACATACACAAACAACCAAGAAACAAAACAACAACAAAAGCACCCCAAACATATCACGTAATATTATCTAACCACCGCATCAACCACCTCCCTTCTCTCCCCCCCCCCCCCCTCCCCCACCTCCCTACCGGCTGTTCCCCACAAACCACATTAAATACACATAACTATACGTACCTATCAATTCTTAGACAACAAACATAGAATAAAATCACACCATAAACATGTTTTTATTATTTTTTTTTAAGAAAAGGATGCCGCAATCGATTATGCGTTTAAGTCAAGTCATTTACCAGACACATTATTCATTGCATTATAATTTTCCAGACATTATAATTATCTTAAATTGAATTTGGTTTTCTTTTTGACTCATCTTTTAAATTCGTGGGAGCTTTATTCCATGAATTACTACTTGAATGCGAAAAGTTTAGTCTGTAAAGATTATTTTTTGTAGGTCTTGGAAATGTTGGTGAATGCTGGTTATGTTGAAGGTATGTGTGATCTTTGGAGGAACTTTCTATTTAGAGAACTTTTTGTAACTATAATCACAGCATGTGTGTGTGTGTGTGTGTGTGTGTGTGTGTGTGTGTGTGTGTGTGTGTGTGTGCGCGCGCGTGCGTGCGTGCGTGTGTGTGTGTGTGTAATAATAGATGGAATTTATATAGCGCCATATCTTGCAAAAAACAAATCAAAGCGTTTGCATTCAACACACCCCTACACATACAATCAATAACAATTAACAGAGGTAACAAATTCAAATGTACAAACACACACACACACACACACACACACATGGACATACATGCGCGCGCGCACACACACACACATAAAGGCTATATACTGTGTGTGTGTGTGTGTGTGTGTGTGTGTGTGTGTGTGTGTGTGTGTGTGTGTGTGTGTGTGTGTGTGTGTGTGTGTGTATGAAAGAAACAATGGAAAAATTATACAACCATATCAGCTAGAAAATTGGTTTATCCCCCTCCCCATCCCCACAACAATATTTTGGACGAAATATATAAATGCGCATACACCTCTGTGCGATTGTGTCAAAGTCAAACTTTTATTTTCAGATGGTATATTAAATAAGCAGTGCATTTGCTTTTTTTCCATCAAGCCATCTTTCTAAAGAAAAAAAAGAGAAAAAAAGATAATATTTATGCAGACATAGAATAAAAAAAAACCTAATCAATGATAAACCATACAAATCAAACAAGAAAAGACAATAACATATGCATACATGGAATTAAAAACAAAACAAAAAACCCTGAACAATATTAAGCCATACAATTCAAAAATCTTGAAATATATATCCATCATAATACAAACAAACAAGCAACAAATAAAAACCAAACCAAAACAAACAAAGAAGACAAAGCAATTTATAAAAAAAAAGATTTACCAACTGTCCCCCCCCCCCCCCCCCTCACACACACATACTCACAAAAACCTTCAACCATACAAACAACTGGATAAAACAAACAAACAAAAACACAAAAAAGATTAACGAACAAGAACAACCACAACAAGCAAATAAACAAACAAACACAAAAATACATACGCAACAACAACAGCGACAATAACTCACATAAGACAAAAATAACAGCCAAAACAAATGAAGAACAATATAGAACTAACAAAAGACACACTAAAGTGTCCAAAATACCCCCTCCCCCTCCCCAAGAAAACCACCCTGTGTGTGTGTGTGTGTGCAATAAAGTATGTTCTTTCGAGCCAGAAGGCCTATAGAGCCCGAGCTTATCCCGGTTTCTGTAGCGTTAAGCGAACTGATGGTTTTTCACCACCCCTGTGACAAGGACGCTAGTCTGTCGCCAGATACTTCCCCAGCAGAGCTGGTACCCACTTGTACACCTGGGTGGAGTGAGGAAAATAGGAGTAAAGTGTCTTTCCCAAGGACACAACACCGAGCCGAGCGGGGATCGAACCCGCGACCTCTGGATCACGAGTTGATCGCCTAAACCACTCGACCACGGTGCCTCCGCGTGTGTGTGTGCAATGAATCGTACCTTATTTTGTTCCTAACTAGGAACTTCACACACACACACACACACCTCTATTATGATGTCAGATTTTTTACTCTATAACTCAATTCATTCTAAGTCTGGCATTTCCTGCGTTGATTTAATTTAATTGTGTGTATTACCATCTCTCTCTCTCTCTCTCTCTCTCTCTCTCTCTCTCTCTCTCTAGGTGAATGTTGAACAAAGTGATCATGATAGCCTGGTGTGGCTTGTTTTTTTTTTTTTGTTGTTTTTTTTTTTTTTGTGGGGGGGGGGGGGGGGGGGTTCTGGGGTATGTTTTGTCTTTTGCTCGTCTGGGGTTGTTTGTTTGTTTGTTTGTTTGTTTGTTTGTTTTCTTCTCTCTTTTTCTTTAAAAAAAGTTTTTTCCCTTTGCTTCTTCTGCTTGAAAGTATGAGTACTGAGTGCATTTTTAAATGTGACCCCATGGGCGGCGACTGGATGTAAAAAAGAACATGAATACTTATTCATTATCCTGGAAGAAAAGAATTTGTTTCTATTACTTACAATGTGTAGATGTTCTTTTTATGACTTTATTGGCTTTTCCGCCCTCTTTATTATGAGAGTGTATGGGTATTGCTCTTATTTTATTACCATGACATTCAATTTGCATGAACATAATTAAAAAGTGTTTGTGTTGATCGTGTGCTATGTGAGTATTACATATTTAGTATTATCCCTGAAACACCCCCCCCCCCCCCCCCCCACACACACACACACTCAAACACACACACACACACACACACACACACACACCGCGCGCGCGCGCTCAAACACACACACATACACACACACACATACTCACTCACTCACCCACCGGCTACGACAGTGGACACCAGGCGATCCCGAAAAATTTAAAGACAAAATCAGTGCTGGAATTCATGTTATGAATGTGATCATGGGTGCTGTGAGATTTTTCCTTGGTTAGTTGTGATAGCAGTTTTGCTCGTGCTTGCGGGTGTGTGTGTGTGTGTATGTGTGTGTGTGTGTATGTGTGTATGTATGTGTGTGTGTATGTATGTATGTATGTATGTATGTATGTGTGTGTGTGTGTGTGTGTGTGTGTGTGTGTGTGTGTGTGTGTGTGTATGTGTGTATGTATGTGTGTGTGTGTGTGTATGTATGTGTGTATGTATGTGTGTGTGTGTATGTATGTATGTATGTGTGTGTGTGTATGTATGTGTGTGTGTGTGAGTAGAGGTGTGTGATGTGTGTGATGTGTGTGGGTGCGGGTATATGTGTATGAGTGTGCGTGCGTGCGTTCGTGCGTGTGTGTGTGCGTGGTGTGTGTGTGTGTGTGTGTGTGTGTGTGTGAGAGAGAGAGAGAGAGAGAGAGAGAGAGAGAGAGAGAGAGAGAGAGAGAGAGAGAAACAGAGACAGAGAGAGGGAGAGATGTCGAAACCAAGTGAACTTTTTGCACGCATATTTGTGACAGGCATACCTGTGACGTAATGCCATGAGCCAGTGGGCTAAAAGGACAGAACCCAGTGACTTGGAAACCTTGTCAGGACTTCATCATTTGTGCTGTGTTGTCAATGGATTGTATGTTCAGTGTATCTCCACCCTCCCCCACCCCCATCCCTTTCCAATGGGCGAAAGCTTTATGCAATCAAATTATGTGTTGTTGTTGTTGTATGCAGGGTAGATTGATTGTGTTATTAATTATATGTGTATTTTGTGCCCAGTCCCCACCCCACTGTCCCCTTGTGAATGGGCATATTTGCTTAACACAATAAACCTTTGTCATTGTCATTGTCATTGTCATTGTCACTCACCCACCCATATTCTCTCCCTAAACGACTGTATAGTTTTTAATTTCTTCTTGGTTTGTTTTTTGTTTTTTATTGTGGGATGTAGGGGTTTTAAATTTTTTTTCCCTTATCATGACATATAATTTGAAAGGGTATAATCTAAAAGAGGGGGTTGGGGGATCGAACTGTTTTGGGATTTATATTTGGTTTATCTCTAAAATACAAAACCACACCTCTCTGTCTCCTCTCTCTCTCTCTCTCTCCTCTCACCTTTTTATCGTCCTCTTAAAGTATGTTATCCTGATGAAGGTTTTATTTTTTTATATTTTCAATACTTTATTGCTTGCCCCCTGTACTTAAGTTTTAAGATGCCCATTTAAAATATTTAAAATTTATTTTAAAAAAGTATGTGTACCATTTGACAATGGTAGATGTTTATCTTTTTGCTTATTAAGTTGGTTTGTTATTTTTTTTGGCTTTGTTGTTGTCTTGTTCTTTGTTTTTGTTGTTTGTCTGTTTTTTTTTTTTTTTATCACTTTTGTTGGTTTGGGGTTTTTCTCTCTTTTTTTTGTTTGTTTGTTTTGGTTAGGGGTTTTTTGGGGGGGGGGTAGGGGTGGGGGATTCTTAGGATTTTCTTTTAATTCTTCTTTTGGGGGGGGGGGGGGAGGGGTTTTTTGGGGGGGGCTGTTTTTTAAAAGGGTTATTTCCCCCTTTTTTTTATTGCGAGACTGTATAAGTATTTGGTTTTTTATTAAAATTATCCCAACGGGCGGGGACTGGAGTAAAAAGACAGTGGCTTATTCATTATCTCGAAATAAAAGAATTTGTCTTGTCATTTTCATTTTCATTGTCTCCTCTCACTCCAGATTTAACTGCGTGTATAATTTTTTATCCTGTTGAAAGCTTTATTTAGATTTAAATTTTAATTTTTATTGATAAGTCACTGTTTTTGAATTTAGTGAATGTTTTATTTGATTCTTTTTTGAGGTACCAATTAGTATAGCTAAATTTTAATGGCAAAGTCCTTTTTTAGACTATATAATTGAATTTATAAAGTTTTATTTGGCTTGAGCATGGGGTTTCATGCGAGCGCGTGCGGCGTGCTGCGGGTGTGTGTGGGGTGTGGTGTGTGGTGTGTGTCATGGGGGGCAAAATTGCTGTGCATAATCTCGTAAGTCTGCTTATGTAATATTTCTTTTTGTGTAGTTTACTATTTCTGTTGCTTTTTCATAAAAGTACAATGAATTTGTTGACGTTTCTTTCTGTTAGCCAAAATGATACTATCTACATGGTTTGTCCTCCTTTGCAGTATGGAGGCTTTTGTTTTGTTTTGTTCTGTTTTGGTTTTGGTTTGGTTTATTGGAGGGGGGATTAATCGGTTGTCCCCTCTCCCCTTGTTGTTGCTGCTGCTTTTATTTTGCCTTTGGTTTCTTTGCTATTTTGTTTGTTGTTTCTGTGTTTTCTGTTTTGCTATCTTTATTACTTGTTGTTGCTTTTTCTCTCTCTCTTTTGGGTGATTGGGGGGGGGGGGGGGTAGGGATATTATCCCCATGCGTATGCATTTTGGTAAATGTTGTCATCCGTTCCCACTGGCACACAATGGCCTACTCTTCTGAAAAGCGGAAGGGGTATTAACGTGTGCGCAAGATGTTCTGCGTGCGTTCGCACACAGGACCTCGGTTTATAGTCTCATTCGAAAGACTTTTGGGGGGAGTGGAGTCGGCACTGATATTAACTCCAGAGGAAAAATCCTCTTGAACGAGATTCCAACCCGGGTCAGCAGATCACGAAAACATCACTCTAACCACCAAGCTATCTCGTCCCCAACAACTCAGCTCAAACTGACATTGCTCACTAACTCTGATAAGTTTGCATACTTGTAGGGCCTATAGAAACCTGGGGTTGCCTAAGTATAATTATTTGGGGGGGGGGGGGGGGGGCTCTTTCTCTACTGTATGGATTTTTACTCCAGGATGCACAATATGCGCAGCTGCTTTACGTATATTGAAGTCTCCAGCACATGGAACTTCCGATTGCAAGATCTCGTGTAAGAGTATGCTACTGAGAGCAGTATAACGCTGGAGCAAGTTCATCGACACTACTTGACTCTTCTTGCTAACATTTAACGGTAAGTCTGAAAAACGATTTGTCTCAAAAGGAAGAATCCCAGATTTTTATTATTACCTTTTTTTTCAATGGCTAAGCGCAGATAATGTAATGCTCAGAAGCATGGAAGTCTCTCTCTCTCTCTCTCTCTCTCTCTCTCGTGGCAGATAAGTAATCACATAGGCTTCTGCTTTGCTGGGTATGTTTGCGTCATAAATGCCTCTGGCCACTGTTTGCTTTCTAAGTTAGAAGCATTCTAATAAAATTACTATGGTACATTTTCAAAAGAGACGTAATCATGTGGGCAAGATGTTTACCTTTGCACAGGACTGGATATGAATACCAATACCAGTTTATTACTATATTAGTACTATATAATGTATTCTTGTCATAAGGACTTTAAGGGAAATACTGTCAAATTAATTAACTCCAAGGGGTAAACAATCCAAACCAGCACTCAAAAGATGACTGACAGGTCACAAGATTGATGATGCCAATGATGCTCTAACCATAGTAACCTATTTAAATTTGATTCAAGACTAATCTGCAACCGCCACCCCTTGTAATAAGTGTTATATCTTATGCCAGGTGTGTATGTTCACATGTGTTAAGAACCACAGCTGTAATCTTTGTACATCGTGTATAAAACTAAAAGTTTGCTTGCTTTTAAGTGCAGCATAAAAACTAAAAAAAGTCTTTAAATCACAATAAAAGGGTGGCCTAGTAATTCACATTTATGCATACATTTTGGTATATATTATTGAAAAATTGACTTTTCACTGTTGCAGGACAAGCAAAAGTGAACGGAACGGCAACCAAATGGTGTGCATGGATGAGATCATCCCTAAGCTGTACCTGGGGGGGATCACAGGCATATTTGATCCCTCGCTCCTAAGAGAGATAGGGATAACCCATGTGTTGACTCTGATGGATCGCGCATTGCCGGGAGAGCTGATGAGTGGGTTCACATATCGCCACGTCTTCGCTCTCGATCTGTATGACCATGACCTTCTCCAAGACCTGGAGGAATGCCTGGAGTTTGTGGAGGAAGGGAGGCAACAAGGAGGAGTGCTGGTTCATTGGTCAGTGTTGATTTCATTAATTTTAGGATTCAGTCACACAGAATCTTTCCTTTCTTTCTTCTCCTTCTTCTGCTACCTGTACTTCTGCTACTGGTACTACAGGTACTGGTATTAGTACTATTAATTAATTATTCTTCCTCATTGCTACACGATGATAGTGATTTTGCACTGTCCTAATGCTTAAACTGTGGTTACCAATTGGATGGGTGACCGTTTTTGTGCCTTGGCTTCAGTACAGTTACCCCAGTTCACCCAGCTGTAAATGGGTACCTGCCCTCTTTAGGGTCAGGGAAGGTAAAGCAGCGAGGGAGAGGAGATGGGCACCGCCCTCAATACGCTGGCCCTAGAGAAGTGAGGTCTCTGACGCCTCGCTCCCTTACGACCTTAATATAGGTTATGGGACACCTTTACCTTTACCTTTAATGCTTAAAGTTTTTATATAAACCATCAATCGGTGTTCAGATTGCATGTTATAGTATATTCATGAAATCCCCTTATCATGGCTTATGCCTACTCTTCTATGAAAGTTTGTTGGTTGTTTAACCAGTCCCCTGAGTGTTTCATATACTATGCTTTCACTCTTGGGACCTCTTTCGGATGAGACTATAAACCGAGGCCCCGTGTGTGAACGCACGCAGAACATCTTGCGCACACGTTAAATCCTGTTCTGCTTTTCGTAAGAGTAGGCCATTGTGTGCTGGTGGGAACAGATGACAAAATTTACAAAACCGCATACACACGGGGACTGGATGTAAAAAAGCACATAAGTGCTTATTCCATTATCCTTGATATAAAAGAAAAATTTTTAAAATGTATATAACCTCATCCTCATTCAAGAGACTTGTAGGAGACTGAATCAAAACTAGTTGATGTAAACTCCAAGAAATTTATCCCTGTAAAAAGACAGCTCACCAGCAACTGTAACCAATACCTCAGGTTACTCCAGAACACAAATTGTATTCTATGTCCTGATGTAGTCTGATCATTCAGCTATCTCATCTGCCCCACAATTTAAAATGCAGACCTGTTCATTTGTTGTTGTTGTTTTTTCATGTAAAAGTATAAGAGTAGAACAATGTGTTTCCTTCCTTTTAATCCCCCCCCCCCCCCCCGGCCCCCAATTAAAAAAAACACCAAACAACCCTGTACCATTTTACATTTATAAGTATAATTTTGTTTCTAGGTGTAGTATTGTACAACCTGAAGAATAAAACAAGCTGAAGAAGACAAGTACCATAACTTGTCTTTTGCCAAAACAAAAAAAAAGAATCCCAACCAACCAACCAACTAAATAAAAAAAGTTTGTAACCTTTGGCATAGTATAGAATCTTATTGTAAAGCTTTTGCATTTATGATCTCTATAATTTAATAAAAATATTATTCTACAGCCTGAAGAAGAGTAAAACCAGTGTAAGGGAGGCAAGCACCATGATTAACAATAAAAACCAAGACTGGCAAGAGTCGAAGAGTTTATTCCCCTAGCTATCCAAGGGCTGCTGTTTGTTTAAATTGTTTAGTTTATCCTAAGTAGTGGCGGGGAGGGGGGGGGGGGGGGGGGGGGAGGTATTTTCTTTAAAATCCAGGGAATTAGCAGGTCATTACTTGCTGAGTTTTAAATGTTTACTACTATTACTACTACTACTACTACAATGTTTACTACTACTACTACTACTACTACTACTGCTACTACAACTACTACTTCTACTCCTACTCCCACAACTACTAAATTTTGAACCATGTTATCGTATATATATATTAAAATTCTGTTATAGGGTTATTAGTTTGTTATATTAAATTCTTCTTTTTGTAATACACACACACACGCACACACACACACACACACGCATGCACGCACGCACACACACACCCCTCACTCACTCACTCACTCTCTCTCTCTCTCTCTCTCTCTCTCTCTCTCTCTCTCTCTCTCTCTCTCTCTCTCTCTATGGCTCACACACACACACTCACACACGCACACACACACACTCACTCTTGAAAGCCAATCTGACCAGGCTGCATGCATTTTGCATTGATCTGTGTGTATTTTCAGCCAGGCAGGAGCATCGCGCAGTGCCACAGTGGTGATAGCCTATTTGATGCGCGCAAATTCCCTCAGCCGAGCTGCTGCATTGGAACTTGCCCAGTCTTGTCGCTCCATTGTCAAGTAAGTCAACATCGACAGGCATTTTTTTCTGTTACTCATTCATTTAGCTAGTAATTCATGTTGGAAAATTGTAGTTTGTCCAGTCTCCTCACATGGTCGTCAGGCTGCTTGGCATCGATGGCCGCTTTCATTGCTCGGTTATTTCAGCTAGCTAATAAATTAAGTTTGAAAAATGAAAGATCGTCAAGTTTTGTCGTTTATTGCCATGTAGGCAAGAGTATATATATGGATATTTTTTATTGTTCAGTAATTCAGCCAGTAATTGAATTTTGACAAATTAGAGCTCGTCCGATCTTGTCGGGTGCTCTATTGTCACAAAAAACAAGTTAGATCTAAAGACATTTTCATTACTGGGTTACTCAGCCAGTACATCTGACAGACACTTGTGCTGAGTTGTAAAGGCTATTCGACTTCAATCCCATGGATCCATGTGAAGTCTTGGGTTCAAGTCTCGTCAGCATCTGGTGAATTAAGGGTGGAGATTTTTATGATCTCCCAGGTCACCATCCAGTGCTGACCTGCCAGTGTCTTAATTCCCTTAGGGATATACACATGCAGAAGATGAAACGTATGCATGTTAAAGATCTCTAATTCATGTCGGCGTTAGGTGGGTTATGGAAACACCAACACACCCAGCATACATCCCTGAAGTCAGAATGCAGCTACCTTCATGGTAGGCAAAAACGGGTCGCGTACGCAAAATCTCTCCAGTGGTGAACCTTGGAGCTGTAGCTGAGGAATTGAAAAAAAAAGCCAGTACATTTGATGCTGAAAAAATTCCTCGCTCATTCAGAGAAAACTGGGGACTGGATGTAAAAAAGCACATAAGTGCTTATTCCATTATCTTTGATATAAAAGAATAAGAGAGAGAGAGAGAAAACCCCAAACTTTTAATTGCCATACACTCCAAATTGCTTCAAGTGCCTTGAATCGAGCAGTGGAAGCTGAAGTGAGTTGGTGAGTCATCTCAATACAGTGTTTATTTTACTAGGCTTTCTCTTTAAGTTTTGTGGAGCTTATGTCTGGGTGCGTATGGGGGAGGAAAATGTGTTGATTTAAGTGTGTGGATGTGTGTAGTTATGTGTGCATATATATATGCATGTGTGGGTGGTTTTATGTGTGTTTCTTTTGTTCTTTTATTTAGAGGATATTGGAATTAAGCACTCGTGTGCTCCTTTTTACATCCAGTCTCTCAAGTGCAAGAGGTTTCATAAATTTTGTCATTCATTCCCACCAGCACACAATGGCATACTCTTCCAAAAAGCAGTTCAGCAGGTTTTAATGTGAGTGCAAGATGTGTATGTTGTGTGTGTGTGTGCACACACACTTGTATAAAATTTGCACGCGTGTTGTCCAAATATCATTCAAGTTTATGCGCAAGGCAAACGACGTTCCACAGCTGTCAGTTTCCTCCACTTTCATCTGCTCTCAGCTGCTATCCATTCCATCCCAGCCCAGCTGGTGTGCTAATTATGACAGAATTTCCAAAACTGCATAGACATGGGGACTGGATGTAAAAAAAAAAAGCACTTGAGTGCATATTCCATTATCCTCGAAATAAAAGAACAAAAAATACTAAAAAGTAAAGAAAAAAGTACTGACCACACTTGGACTAGGTAAAAGGAAGGGACAGCATGCTAAATTCAGCACTTTTGACCGAGTGATGTTGGATTTGCGTGCTGTGTCGATCTGTCCTCACAAACACGGTATAATGAATTGCCGGTGCAAGATGTTGTATATATGCCTGTGCCACAGAGAGTAAATTATAAGATCAGTACCCTCTGTTACAAATGTCTCCACAAAACAGCACCCTCCTACCTCTGTGAATGTCTTAACCTGTACACTCCTTCATGTTCCCTCCGCTCTGCGGCAGATACCTTGTGCCTTCGCATACCTAGATTCAGCCAATCCACTGTTGGCCGCCGCTCTTTCTCTAGTTCGGGTCCATCGACCTGGAATGAGCTCCCTCTCTCTCTTCACCAGAAACCTAGTTATGAAACTTTTAAATCCAACCTCAAGACATATTTATTTCAAATCTAAGATTTCCCCCCTCCTGTTTCATATCAGAACTGTCCCACCTTCACTAACCCAAGCATGTCCTATCACCCTGCTAAAGTATACGTCCTGTGTGAGTGTGTGTGTGTGCTTTTGAAAAACATTTTAACTATTGAAATTTTATTTCATAGATTTTGTCTGCAGCGCACCATGTTTGTATTATCTGTTTGTTTAAACTATTGATTGTTTATCATTGATTGCATGACTGTGTAAGATTAGGTTGAATGCATGGGCTTTGATTTGTCTTTGAAAGATATAGCGCTTTTTAAGTTCCATTTATTATTATTATTATATATTTATGTATTTATTATTACAAGGAGGATTGATGATGATGATGATGATGATGATTGCAACCCGATGATGATGATGATGCTTGCAGCCCGATGATGATGATGATGATGATGATGATGATGCTTGCAGCCCCAATGAAGGATTCCTTCAGCAGCTGGACCTGTTTGAGCTGATGGGGTGTAAGGTGAACGAGAATCATGAGGAGTTTCGCCGCTACATGCTGAGCAAAATGGCAATACGTAGCAAGTCAGGTGAGAAAGTGTGTGTGTACAGTGTGTGTACAGTGTGTGTGTGTGTGTACAGAGTGTGTGTGAGTGTGTACAGAGTGTGTGTGAGTGTGTGTATGTGTGTGTAAGCGTGTGAGTATGTGTGTGTGTTTGTACAGTGTGTGTGTGTTTGTACAGTGTGAGAGTGTGAGTGTGTGTGTGTGTGTGTTTGTACAGTGTGTGTTTGTGTGTGACTCTGCGTGTGTGCATGTGTGTGTACAGTATGTGTGAACAGTGTGCACGCACTCACATCTTGCATGTATTCGAAATCTTTTCTTGTAACTCGGGCTTAACAGACAACAAGACATGCACAGTTGCTGCCTGCTGGGGAAAAAAAAAGAATCATAACCTTTGTCATTTCTTATCCTAATTTGAGTTCACTGAAAAGTTACTGCTCAACGCCTCAAGATGAAGTTGGTAACATATGCCTGTGATAGATCAGTTTGTTGTTACGGCACTTTCCTCACATTATTTACTGGGTGAAAGTTTGTACACACTGAATAGGAAGCCATACTCCGACTTCAGAGGATTTGTTTTCTTCCTTTTTAAAGAAGAGTGCGGGTTGTTATGCAAGGAGCTTGTCACGGCTGAAGACAATCTCAACATAATATTTTAAAAACATAACAGCACTTTGATTTGTTTTTGCAAGACATAGCGCTATACAAATTCCATTTATCATTATTATTATTATTATTATTATTATTGTAATGTCAGTCTTGGCAATTAACCCTCTTGTCCCCGATCTGGCCGCAGCCGACAGTAACGGAGGCTGCCGCTAGATTCCAATACGACCGCAGCCGACAGTTGGTGCTGCCCACGTGGGCAGTACTTTTCCATCACACACAGACCTCGTGGTTTTCACACTGTGTGTCTGAAAATTGGTGGGGCGATGCAGGGAGGGTGTCAGAGGATGCCAGTGATAAATATAGACCACTAACATGCGTGTAGTGGGGATGGAAGGAAGAAATAACAGCCAGCGACTGGAACGCTTTTCAATGGTGTAGCGTGGCGAAAAAAAATGGCGTTTTCTTTAGTAGCAGACGATTCATGTGATTAGCGAGACGATAAATTGAATGTTATTGTCTTGGAAGTAGAAACATTTAAACGAGAATTGTTAAGTGAGTCCGATATTAAACGATTACAAGGAAGAGGAGGAATGAAATGCTGCAGTTAGGGAGAAGAGTGAGCCAGAAAATAACGTGCTACAGGGCACATTCCTGACCTGTGCTACACACACGGACTGTGGAGAAATTTGACCTCCTGGCCAGTCCGCGCCATAGACGCCTGGAAACGATGCCTTTTGACTGTTTTCTCATTATTACCACACTTTTGCTTTGAAACTGCAATGGCAGAAACGAACAGATATGCTGATAATGAAAATAGCAAGAAGGAAAATAAAATAGGTCTCCGGTCTGCCAAGGTTCAACAGGTGAGAGCAATGGGTACTACCCTCCCCCCACACACACACACATCCATAATTTTTTGCTTTTTGTGATGTGATTTGACCCTGTGCCACCACTACAACTACTTTAGAGACTACCAACATTAAAATTTTGTAGAGTTACAGAAGTTCTGTGTTGTTTCGAATTTGTCACACCTGTGCTGTGACAATGGTGACAGTGTGACAGTCATGTACAATAATACACTTCTGTACACTTAACAACCATGTGGTAGCACACGCAGATATGAACTGCAATATAAAGGTCACATGTTGATTGAATATGACTTGTTTTCAAAAGAAAAAATAGTTAAACAAAACTTCTGTCTCCTCGAGACATACCATAAAACAACAGGTGCTATGGGGACATTGTGTGACACATCCTTGAAGTACTATTGCACATAACTATTGGTAAACACATCAGCTGGGTATCACTTCCGTATTCGACACTAATATGCTTGAACTATTGTCAAATCCATGCAGGATTTGCTGTTTTATCATAAACACCATATTTTTACCTGTGATTGGTGACAAATAAGGTGACAATGACAAGACATCTGGTGACCAGACACATAAACTTGTGCCTAAATGCAAGTACAAAGACATACCTAGCTTGTGACAAAATTTCAGCTTGATAACTTGTCATGCACACACACAATTGTCTTAGGAGTAAAGTTAGTCAGATGGAGGTAGAAAACCTTCAAAGAATTCAAAATCTACAGGCAGTTTAGCTCTGTAGAATCCAACAACAAGAGGGTTAACTTACATCAGTAATTGACAACGGTTATGGCCAGGGTCACAGATTGGTTTTTAAAAAAGAAATGTTGATATGACAGCGCACTTGCTTATTGAACAGATGGCAGAATTCACAAATCTGCATGTATACACACGGGGACTGGATGTAAAAAAAGCACAAAAGTGCTTATTCCATTATCCTCAATATAAAAGAATAAAATAAAATAAAATAAATTGAGAGCAAATTACAAACCAGTGGCTTATAGCGTGCTCCATAACATATTCTTCTGGAGACTTTTTTTTATCTTGTTTGTTTGTCTTTTTTTTTCTTGTCTTTTTTAGGTCAGTGTATGCAAATTGTTATTTCCTTGTTTTGTTTGAAAGATTTACGTATTCATTTCTTTTCACATAGCGTTACAACCAATTGGTTTTCAGGATTTGGTGACAACGCGCTTCCATCCAGTATCTATAGACCGGAATCCTCCCCAGCAACTGCTACAGACGTTGTCTACAAGTGCCGCAAATGCAGGTACAGTTAGTTATAAATTGAAGTTGGCAAACGTTGTTACGTAAACTGTCTCCCTTACGAATGTGTTTGTATTGTATACCACTTTATGTTATGGCATACTACCATACGGAACAGTTGAGAAGATGAACACTACAGAACACTATGCTCACAAACACACACACACCGTATACACATGCACACACACACACAATTTGTGAAGAGACGTAAAATGAACCAAACAATTTGTGAAGAAACATAAAATGAATCACACACACACTCTCTCTCTCTCTCTCTTTCTCTCTCTCTCACTCACTCACTCACTCACTCACTCACTCACTCACTCAAACACACACACACATCATTTTGAGCCGGTAGATGTTTATAACATGTTTGTTACAGTTGTGTCATGTAAGCCTACATGACTTATGGGGCAATTAAATAATCTGAATTACACACTCACACTTACTCACTCACTCACTCACCTCTCTCTCTCACTCACACACACGCACGCATGCATGCACGCAAGGGATAGCCTGGTGGTTAGAGTGATGCATTTGTGATCTGCTGACTCGGGTTGGAATCTCGTTCAAGAGGATTTTCCTCTGGAGCTAACATCAGTGCTGACTCCACTCTCCCCTAAAGTCCTTCGGATGAGACTATAAACCGAGGTCCCGTGTGTGAACACACAGAGAACATCTTGCGCACACGTTAAATCCCATTCTGCTTTTCGGAAGAGTAGGCCATTGTGTGCTGGTGGGAACAGATGACAAAATTGACAAAACTGCATACACATGGGGACTGAATGAAAAAAAGCACATGAGTGCTTATTACATTATGCTCGATATAAAAGAATTTTTTAAAAACAAAACAAAAAACCACATACACTCACGCACACCCACTCAAACACACAAACACACACACATACTAACATGTACACACACACGCACACACACACGCACACACACACACACACACACACACAACACACACACACACACAAAACACACACACATACACAACACACACCTTTAAAACATCATATTTCATATTTTTTAAAAATTATTAATAAACCGTGTTTTGCAGACGCGTACTATTCCTATCCAGTGCCTTGATGCCCCATGAGAAAGGTCAAGGTGAATCGGCCTTCGACTGGCACAGCAAAGTTCCCGCCAACCAGCGACCTCAGCGGCACGTGACCTCTGACCCCAGAGAGGAGGATGGAGGAGGAGGAGGAGAGGAGGCGGGGGAGGAGGATGGGGGGGAGAAGTGTGAGGTGTCGCTGTTTGTCGAACCCATAGCCTGGATGAAGGGACAGATAGAGACGGTGGAGGGCAAGGTAGGGGGTTGTGATGGCGGGAGGGGAGGGGGGGGGATGTGTCTTGGGAGGGGGGGGGGGGTGGATGTGTGTGTGTGATGAATTATTTATTTCATTTTTTTATTTCATTTATACCACTTTAAGTTACGAGATTTCTCTGCGTGAAATTCGGGCTGCTCTCCCCGGGGAGAGCGCGTCGCCACAAGAGCAGCGCCACCCTTTTTTCTGTTGTTGTTGTCTGCAACTATATTTGTTTCCCTATAAGATTTTACAGCCTGAAGTTTGGGTTGTCCTTTGCAGGGAAAGCTACTTCTTCTTCTTTCTTTTTTTGTCATGTTTCTCCCAGGGGAGGTTTGACATTGACGAGCCTTCTCCATCTCTCTCTATTTTGAGCTTCCTCCTCATTTATGCCCCTTTCTCTAAGATCATCTGCAATACAGTGTGGATCGGTGGTCTAGAGGTAACGCGCCTGTCTAGAAAGCGAAAAGTCCGGGTCTGAAGTGTGCGGCGGTTCGTACCCCGTTTGGACCCGAAACTTTTCCCCCATCCATTAGACCATGAGTGGTGGTCTGGCCGCTAGTCTTTCGGATGAGACGATAAACCGAGGTCCCGTGTGTTACATGTAATTATTTAGCGCACATAAAAGAACCCACGGCAACAAGAGAGTTGTCCCTGGCAAAATTCTTAGAAAAAAGCCACTCTGATAGGGAAACAAATACAGTTGCAGACAGGAAAAGGAAAAAAAAAAGGGTGGCGCTGCTCTTGTGGCGACGCGCTCTTCCCGGGGAGAGCAGCCCGAATTTCACGGAGAGAAATCTGCCGTGACTTAAAGTGGTATGAAATGAAATCTGAGCGCTTTGATTTGTTGCTTTACAAGATTCAGCGCTATATAAATTCCATACATTATTATTAGTAGTAGTAGTACAGGCAGCCCAGGTTTTGCTAGGTCTTCCCTTTGGTCTCTTTCCATCCACTACGAAGTTCATCGCTCTTTTTATGATGTGGTGGTCTGCTTTCCGTTGAACGTGCCCAAACCAGCGCAGTCTATTGGTGCTAGCTACAGACTTCAGATCATCAACTTTGCACATTCTCCATAGTTCTTCATTCGTGATCCTGTCTGCCCATTCCCAGGGAAAGCTTGTTGCCAGTGTATTATGCAACTCCCCTGTGGGGAAGCCAGGGGCCTGTCAGTATAAATAGCATCTTCCCTCTTGTCTATCTCTCATTTTGTTTCTGCCTTGTTCCTTCTTTTTTTTTCTGTCGCTGCCTTCTTGTCTATTTTTCTGCCTCTTTGGTCCATTAATAATAATAATAATAATGTATGGAATTTATACAGCGCTGAATCTTGTAAAGCAACAAATCAAAGCGCTCAGATGACATTTTTTTCTTTTTTTAAATATATCGAGGATAATGGAATAAGCACTCATGTGCTTTTTTACATCCAGTCCCCGTGTGTATGTTGTTTTGTAAATTTTGTCATCTGTTCCCACCGGCACACAAAATGGCCTACTCTTTCGAGTTGTTTTTTTTTCCAGAAAGATTTAAAAGATAACAGGTCTGTCCTGTGCTGAAGTTGGATGCGCTGGGCCTGACTTGTCAGGCGCCTATTGGCAGCCAGCACAACACATTTTCGCTCGTATGACAGACAACGATAGTTGCTGTCTGAGTGTTCAAAGAAGAAGAAGAATCTGAAATATTTATCAGCCGGAGAGACAGGTATTTGTGTAATCTTTCTTTTGCTTGTT
This sequence comes from Rapana venosa, assembly GCA_028751875.1. Classification (NCBI taxonomy): domain Eukaryota; kingdom Metazoa; phylum Mollusca; class Gastropoda; order Neogastropoda; family Muricidae; genus Rapana; species Rapana venosa. Next base: position 31,678,421 of record CM054161.1, on the reverse strand, counting down.
TCAGCTTGCTTGTCCCAAATGCAAGGCGAAACTAGGATCGTTTGTGTGGTATGGTAAGTATTTGACTTTTCTGATTTTTTTTTTCTTTTACCTCTTCTGCCAAGCTGATTTGAAGTTTGAAGTTTTTCTGTTCTGCACATTACATGTACACACATTCCTGTTCAAGGGGATATTTTCCTCTGGAGTTAACATCAGTGCAGACTCCAGTCTCCCCCAAAGTCCTTCGGATGAGACTATAAACCGAGGTCCCGTGTGTGAACGCATGCAGAACATCTTGCGCACACATTAAATCCTGTTCCGCTTTTCGTAAGAGTAGGCAATTGTGTGCCGGTGGGAACAGATGACAGAATTCACAAATCCGCATACACACGGGGACTGGATGTAAAAAAGCACATAAATGCTTATTCCATTATCCTCGATATAAAAGAATAAAAATTTAAAAAAATTAAAAAAAGACTATGAGAACTATCATTAAGTGCATTTTGTGGTAACTTTTAAAGGAGAACAGAGAAATCTTGATCTATTCATGAGACTGTATATATAGAACTAGTGCCAGGGTGGGAAAAAATCACGGTTTTTCTTGAAAACCACATAATTGTCTCGATCATTTTGTAACATTGTATTCACAACTGAAAACAGTAACGTTTTCTTCCCTTCAGTTCTGATTGATAGCTTGGAATGACTTAAAAGTTTTTACTTGTCAGTATAATTATCACAACACGCAAATCCAGCATAACTCAAGTCAAGGGCTCCTGGGCCTAGTGCTAAAATCAGCATGCCCCTTCCATTTACCAAGTCCGAGTGGGATCAGTTCCTGCTATAATTAGCACCAACTAATAATAATAATAATGATGTATGGAATTTATATAGCGCTGAATCTTGTAAAGCAACAAATCAAAGCGCTCAGATTGTTGGGTTGGTTTTTTTTTACATCAAGGACAATGGAACAAGCACTCATGCGCTTTTTTTTTTTTACATCCAGTCCCCGTGTGTATGCGGTTTTGTAAATGTTGTCATCTGTTCCCACCAGGCACACAATGGCCTAACTTTTTCGAAAAGCGGAACAGGATTTAACGTGTGCGCAAGATGTTCTGCATGCATTCGCACCGGGGCCTCGGGTTTATAGTCTCATCCGAAGGACTGGGAATGGAATGGATAGCAGCTGCGAGGAGCTGAGAGTGGATAAGACTGACTAAGCTGTGTAAATTTCATCTAGAACATTTCTGATCCAGGCAGGCGTCTGTGAAAGAGAGAAAAACTCGTAAGTAAGTAAAGTAAGTAAGTCTTCAATTTTAACGTCTTTCCACTTTAAGTGATACCAGAAAAGAACTCGTGTGTGTGTCTGCGTGTGCAGGAGAAAGATGCCCGTGTGGGGCGTGGGTGGCTCCAGCCTTCCACGTCAGACCGGCAAAGTGGACGCCATGAAGCCTGGCTGCCTCGCTCTCTCTAGTCACCAGATGGCCCTCCCTGCTGTGTTACCGCCCTCGGCCAATCAGCAGCCACTTCCCCCTGTTTCCGCAGCTTCCGCAACAGCTGTCGTCAGTGAAGATTAGGTTTCCGAAACGGACGAAATGTCGAGACGAGTGACGGTTTGAGCTTCCTTCCCTCCTACCTCCCCCCACCAAAAAAAAAAAAGCCAGTATTAAGCAAACTTGGATGCAAGTTGCCTTGTGTGACCTTTCCTTTGAGAGCTGCGGTTGGATACACTGCCCCTGTTATGAAGAGTTAACGGCCCTCGTTAGGAACATGGAAAGTAAGATGGCTGGGGAGCGGAGAGAGATGGTCCTTTGTTGTTGTTGTTGTTGTTGTTGTTTTGATCATGTTTACATCCCAGTGAAGCGTTACGACTGCAAGAAAGGGGCCTAGTGTCTAAAGGAAGCAGGGTACACCCCCCCTCACCCCCTCCTCTCCCCCTCCCCCCCTCCCCTCCCCCCCTTCCTCCCCCTGTCATGATGCTGAATTAGGTCTGAGCGCTGTTCCACTTCTCAAAGACTGTTTTGATGCTGGGTCAGCTTGACACAGTGTTGACGAAACAGTTGGAAGAGAAATCATCGCTCGCTGTCCTGCTGAGTTGTCTGCTACTGCTGCTGTGATTTCTTCCTGATGTTGTGTGACAGTGTAAATACATTGTGAAAAACAAGTCAGTGTGAATAGATATGAAATGTAATGCTAATGGATGGATAGTCTATACTCCTAAGAGCATTTTAACTACAGAATTGTGAAAATTAAGAAAGGATTGTGAAAATCAAGTCAGTGTAATTAGTTAGGAAATGTATGTCATTGGACAGTCATAGAGTATTTTTATTTGAAGAGTTGTGAAAATCAAGTCAGTGTAAATCATAATGAAATGTAAACAGAGATTCACAGGGCATTTTATCTATAAAAAGACAAACTCTAGGCTCAGAAGATACAGTTTATGACCAAACAAGCTGCTGGTAATCAATTATAGCAACGTCACAATGGACAGTCCTACAAGTAAATGACAACAATACTAAATTATGAGTCATCATATTACTGATGATGATGAGAATAGTGATGATTATAGGTAAAATAATACTGATAGTTAAAATGATGATGATGACTGTAACAATGGTGGTGAAAATAATTGTAGACGTGAAGAATTTTTATATGACACAATTTTTGACAGCCAAGTCATGTATATTTAAAGCACACACATCTAGGCACAAATGAGACCCTCCACTACATAATAAGTCACATTGTACCAGAGGTCATTTTTTAATTGTTAACATATCATTAAGCTCCAGCTGTGAAAAAAAGCTGTTCAGTTAAAAAAAAACACACACAAAAACACAAAAAAAATCGTTCAATTCTTTGAAAAGTTATAACAAATTGAAACACTAGACTCCAGAAAGTGACAAAACGAAAAATCAATGAATTTTGCATCGTATTACATGGTCAGGATGAGGGGTTGAGTGTTTTCAAACACGCTTTAAAGCAAAAGGAAACAAAACTACACCTTGATACTTCAGGACAAGGTAGAAGAAAGCTTACAGTTTAATAATCAATCAAAATCTGAACATCGACAACCTGACACCCCCACCCCCTCCCCCCACCCCAAAAAATCTCTTCTAGCAGAAAAGTGGGCTGGTTGTGATGCAATTCATTTTGTGGTGGAGGGTCATTAATACCTGAAATTGTACAGTTTGGGTTTGGGGTTTGGGTTTTTTTCTCTGATTCTTTCTTTGTGTGTGAATGGGTCTTTTTGTTGTTGTTGTTTTTATCCTATCTTCAGTGCTGCATTTTCTGAGATACTGTAATCCTGAAGCTATCATACCACTCATTCCAGCCTCGCCACTCTCAAAACCCATTTAAAACGTTAAAAAAAAAAAGAAAAAAGGTAAAGGTATTCCCATAACCTATGTGGTCATTGGGGGGCAAGGTGTCAGAGACCTCGGCTTTTCTAGACGCCAGCATATTGAGGGCAGCGCCCATCTCCTCTCCCTCGCTGCTTTATCTTCCCTGACCCTAAAGAGGGCAGGTACCCATTTACAGCTGGGGAACTGTACCGAAGCCAAGGCGTGCAAACAGTCACCCATCCAGAGGGTACCCATGCTCAATTCTGCTTAACCTTAGCTTGGAGAAAGCGAGTGCACTGACCAACTGAGCTATCCCTTCCCCTTGTACGCTCATTGTATCATTGTACCCACAGAGCCAGCGATTCATAAAGTCTGTTGCCATGCCTTGTGTTGCTGCTGAGCTGTGAGTGAGGTTAGGTGAGCTGATGTGGTGGAGATCTCTCTTGGTTCAGGGTTGTAGGCCAGCATACATGCATGCTGTCCTACTACAGGGAACAGTACAAGGAGGGAGACGAAGAAGAGGCAGACAGAGAAAACGATGGGAAGACAACATCAGAGAGTGGACTGACTGGCCTTGAGTGGAACGATTTGCCACAGAAAGCAGAGGACAGCGAGGAGTGGAGGAAGCTGGTTGCAGAATCTTCATTGGTGTGTCCACGGGACTAGGGGATAGGTGAAGGTGATACATGCAGTTCGGCGCTGGTGTCCTTTTTCCAGCCCTGTCTGTTGGAAAAAATATATAATATATTGCTCATTACAGACTTGATTTGCCAGGGGTTTTTTTCTTCTTCTTCTTAATATGAAAAGATTCTTTAAAAAAAAAAAAAAAGTTGAGTTATGTTAATTTCTTATGAGAACGGATGTGAAGTTTATGTGGTAAATGTACAGGGTGAGTGAAGATGTTAAAGTCATTGAAGAAACGATTTGAAAAAAATTAATTTTTTGTACCATATTTTGTGTACATGCCGGTGGTGGCGTAAGCATATGTGTGTGTGCGTTGAGGGGGAGGGGGGAAGATGGGTTTTTTTGTTGTTGTATGGGCTGTCAAGCTTTTTACTATTTTCTTCTTATTTTTCTCCATGCTGCTCCCTTCCACCCTGTCTGCATATTTTGTTGCCATAGAACAAGTTTACGTTTTTTCATAAAGATACGCACACATTATTTCAGACCATGGCCAGTTTTCAGATGCAGCAGCATGTTCACCTGGCACAAATGGGCCTCAAGACTGAGGAGATTTTATTTTGTTTTTGTTACTGTACAGGTTCTGTAACTTTCCAGCAGTTTTGTTTGAATGTGACGGTGCATGGCGATTTCGTATTTTCCCTACAGACTGGAAGAAGGTGTGACTAATCAATGATATCAAGGAGTCCTTGCTTGTCCTGTATTTTCTGCACAATTTTTGTTGTTGTTTTGGGGGTTTTTAAACGACAGAAGACTGCTTATCTGTTGATTTAGCCGCAAAAGTTGATCTCGGTTCCATATACTTGAGCACCAGTACTTCTGACAGACATTTGAATGACTGGTTTCATCTAAAGATTGATCCCTGAAGTCGGAATGCGGCTACCTTCATGGTGGGTAAAAATGGTCGCATACGCAAAATCTCTCTGCTGGTAAACCGTGGAGCTCTAGCCCAGGAGTGAAAGCAAATAATTATAGAAAGATCAGCCAGAACCAACAAGAAACAGACAAAAAACTGATAAATGATAGCAATACTGACATGATAGTCTTTGTCTCTTTCTGTTTTTAAGCTGGTATCAATCCACTGACTGTATTATTATATCACACACACACACACACACAGCAGCAGCAGATGGTCCCATTGAAATTGGAAATTTGTAATCAATTAAAGAATAAATAAATAAGTAAACAGCTACATTGTTGTACACGTAGATCTGTGATGGGTTCACCATTAACCTCTTAACTGCCCAGTGCAAGTGCACCCTATATGCCGGGGAATAAAAGTCTTATGTACCACTGCTATGTTTATATCCCTCTTACTCAGAAACTACTACATGAATATTCCTGATAGTCTACCCAATGACAGTATATATATTGTAGATTACTTCGAGGCAATCTCAAATTAGTTAGCATGATATTTCACTGCGAAAATATATTTAAAATGTAAAAAATCGACCATAAATACGATTTCTTCATCACCACTGTCATTCTGAGTACCTCCCCATCACAATAATGTCAAACATATGTCTAGGCCAAATCCCATTCATTGTTTTTTAAATACACAATCTCCTGAATCATACTCGATCGTTGTCATCACTGTTAGGGAGTTTTATTTGCCACTATTACAGCTGTGTAAAGTTATTTATGCCTTCAACAAGAAGTGTCAGCAATTTTGAACAAGAACTTCCCAAGCAGTCATGCATAAAAACACAAAATACGAGCGAAAAAACGATCGTTTTTGAAACGGTTTTTGCAACTCGATGTTGCCAAGCAACAGGAGAGTGACAGACATTAATTTTGGAGTTGTTTCCCTTTAACTTTACTTCAGTTCGACACCCCGGAAATTTTCCGGGTTGTTGGCATATAGGGTGCACGTTTAGCCCCGGAGAATTTCCGGGGTAAGGCAGTCTAGTGGTTAAAGAGATTTTCACATCGTGTTTTGTTTTTGGTAGGGTTGTTAAGATAGCCGCATTCTGTCTTCAGTCGTTCAGAGTTGATATTGTACTCCTAACATCAACCATGCACACAGCAGGCCTATATAAACCTTCCTGTTCTTCTCTGAAAAGTGGACCAGAGTAGATCTACATATGATTATTCATAATGTATGTAAGAATGTTTATCCGTGCATTTATGCAAAAGATCTCTTATCTAAAATTCGAATATCTGTTGGATGGGGAAGCTAGTTAGGAGTCCACACAAGTATATTTCCTCTAAAGCATCCCCCAACCTGGATACCATTTTATATTTATTTATTAATTTGTTTTTTTGTTTCTTGGATAGAGCTTTGAGCTTCATCAGTGGTGAGGTTTTGCGTGTGCAACCGTTTTTGCCCACCATTACAGTAGCCACATTCCAACTTTGGGGATATATAATAATAATAATAATAAATGGAACTTATATAGCGCAATATCTTGCAAAGACAAATCAAAGCGCATGCATTCAACCTCATCTTACACAGTCATACAACCAATGACAAATAATCAATAGTTCAAATAGATATTACAAACATGGTACGCTGCAGACCAAATCTATGAAATAAACTTGCAATAGGCAAATGTTTTTCAAAAGCACACACACACTCACACAGGTCATATACTTTAGCAGGGTGATAGGACATGGTTAAGTGAAGGGTGGGATAGTTCTGATATGAAACAGGAGGGGGGAAATCTTAGGTTTGAAATAAATATGTCTTGAGGCTGGATTTAAAAGTGTCATAGCTAGGCTTCTGGCGAAGAGAGAGAGGGAGCTCATTCCAGGTCGATGGACCCGAAATAGAGAAAGAGCGGCAGCCAACGGTAGATTGGTTGAATCTAGGTATTCGTAGGCACAGGGTATCTGCAGCAGAGCGGAGGGAACGTGAAGGAGTGTACAGTATATATGCTGGGTACGTTCGTGTTTCCATAATCCACCAAACACTGACATGAAATATGGGATCTTCAACCTGGCATATTTGATCTTCTGCATGTGTATATACATGAAGGGAACTAAGGCACTGGCAGGTCTGCACTTGGAAGTTGACTTGGGAGATCGTTAAAAAAATCCCCCACCTTTAATTCACCAGATGCCGCTGAGATTCGAACCCACGACTTCATGAACCCATGGGGTTGAAGTCAAGGTCTTAACCACTCGGCTACAGCATAATAATAATAATAATAATATATGGAATTTATATAGCGCTGAATCTTGTAAAAAAAAAACCCAAACAAATCGAAGCGCTTATCTATGAATCTAAAATCTCATTGACTGGATAGAGAAGATGGTTGAAGAATGAGTAGGATGAATGAAAGCGCTTTGATTTGTTTTGTTGCAAGATATAGCCCTATATAAATTCCATGTATTATTATTATTATTAAGTTCACACAGATTCTGCCTTTAAGGATAAAGCACTCCCTCCCCCCCAAAAAGACAACAACAACAAAAAAAAACCCCCAAACCCCAGGATGCTGTTTGAATCTTGGATCGAGTATCAAGCATGCTGTCCACTTTGCCAAAGCTCTTTAGTTTTTATGTATACCCTCATGTGTAAAGAAATAGTGACAAGTTTGTCTAGCATTTTGCGAAAGTAGGCCATGTTTCTGTAAATAAACTCGATGACCGTGTGTCCTTTGGGAGGGTCCGAAACATGAAATTTGTGTTTCTCTGCTAAGTTTGTGTGTGTGTGTGTGTGAGACGAAACAAGGAGTACTATGTGTGTGTGGGGGGGGAACAATGAGTATATATGTATATATATATTTTTAAAAATAATTTATTTATTCTTTTATTTTGAGGATAATGGAATAAGCACTCATGTGCTTTTTTTTTTTTTACATGCAGTCCCCATGCGTATGCAGTTTTGTAAATTTTGTCATCTGTTCACACTGGCACACAATGGCCTCTTCTGAAAAGTGGAACAGATATTCTGCGTGCGTTCCCATACAGGACCTCGGCTTATAGTCTCACCCGAAGGGTAGTGTGTATATGTGTTGGGGGTGTAGGGACAGAGAGAGAGGGGGGCGGGGGGAGATTTTATACATCTCATCGTAGCTTCCTTGAAAGAGCCTGGAACTTGACCCCTGCTGTAGGGATTCACTCAAAATGCTCCAGCACAACCAGTCTATACCTTACCAGAGCTTTGGCATCAGTGACCCACGAGTTGAATATCATATTAGGAAAAAAGTAGTAGTAGTTGTTCCTCAGCTAGAACTCTTTGAGGCTCAGCAATGGTGAGATTTTGACTACATGACCGTTTGCACACCATAAAGGTTAACTGCATTCCAACTTGGGTGATGATGCCAGTGTGCATGTCTTATTTTAAAATGTCATCTGGATCCTACCGGCATGCTATGGCATACTACTCTTCCGAACGGCAGAATGGGTTTTAATATGTGCGCACAAGATGTTCTGCACAAAGGACCTCAAGTTATAGCCGCATCTGAAGGACTTTCGGGGGAGTGGAGTTGGTACGGATGTTAACTCCAGGAAAAATTCCCTCGAACAGGCGTCGCAGCGGTGGCTCAATCCTGAACGGTCAGATCATGAGCACAATGCTCTTAAACTACCGGGCTATTTCCGCCCCCCCTCCAAAAAAACAAAAAACAAAATCAACCCCAAAACCATTCACATTATTAATCAAATACACCATCGATCAGTTAGCTTAAACTCAAGACATAAAAAACTTTCCTTTCAATTTCCACACAAACACAGCGTACTTTCACATTTCTTTTTAATGTGCCTTAAATCTGAAAAAAAAGCACCAAAAGAAACGGATGCCAACACAACTGTTACACGCTTATATATTCTAACAATACACACGCACATCTAACCAACCCCCCCCCCCCCCCAAAAAAAAACCCAAACCCAAACCCCAAAACACCGCCAACTATGCAAAAGACGAGATGTAAGCGTAATTATAAAATGTAATGGAACATCTCTTGTGCTTCTCTTCTTCCTTTTAAGCCATATTCAACACACTCGCTGAGGATTACATATACATCATTACACTACCAGTTCTCACGAAGGATTACATTATACCACCAGTTCATGACTCTGTAGGTATATTCTGAAGGAACAGCTAGCTGTAATTCATCAAAAATACAAATACTTTGCCCCAAAAGTACATACCACCAATCCACAGCTTCTCAGCTATGCTCTGAAGCAGCGGCTATGATTTATCGAGATAAAATGCAATGATAACACTATGAATTAAGCAAGACTGAAGGAGCTGCGACAACTGGTTGAAGAAGCGATGCTTTTGCGTACCCTATGTACATGACCTCGTGTTCCACAGAATGTGTCTAGGAAGACGCTGTGTGATTTCCTGTACATTGTCTTCCCTAAAGAAAATGTGCAAGTCCTGACATGTTTGAGTATATATAAATAAAAAATCCCAGTGACTATAGCAGTGAAAACACATAACCGCCCTTCTTTCTTTCTTTGCTTTACGAGATTCAGCGCTATATAAATTCCATGATTTATTATTATCATCATCATTATCATTACTAATATTATTTCAGAATGGCCAGAAACAGGGCAAGTTATAAAAAGCATTTGATCAGCGGTCTTTGTTCACTAGGGTTTTATTGTTGTAGATTTTAAAAATTTTTGGCCACCATCCTATCCCACAATATTTTCATTTTGTCTGTGACCACATCTGAGTCAGCTTTATTCTGTGTCCCCGACAGAGCTCCCCAATAAAAGTGAATGGAAGTATTTGTTAAATGGAATGGAATTTATGTCATTTGTTAAATGTGAATGGAAGTATATGTTACAAAACCATTCGAATCTGAAAAATCCTACACACACCCCACACCCCCACCCCGTTTGAATTCTATTTAGTGGGAAAATTATACAATTAAAAAAAAAAAAATCTGAAGGAAGCTGGTTGCAAAATCTTCAGTGATGACCCGATGGTCTATTTTTAGACTACAGGATAGGTGGTGAAGGTGAAGTGAATGTATGCACTCAAGTTGCCACCAAATCATCCAGATGTTTTCTAGGCTTGTTTGTATTCAGTGCATTTGGAAAATGCTACAATTGGGGGGGGGAAATGCATGTTTGTGTTGGATTCATCATTTACCTTTTAGAAAATATTTGCTTTTAAGGGTGCTTATCCAATAAGCAAATTCTCGGATCTCTAAAAATGAATACCTATTTTTAGTGGGAGAAAAAGCCCTAAGCGAGTTACCGAGACTATTCCCAGGTAGAGAAAAGGTTAATGCAAGTGTTCATCTTTTTTGACAATTATATAGGAATGTTGACCATTAGTTTCATGTTTGCCCTCCTCCCCCCAAAAGAAAAGGAGAACTTTGGCCAAATAAAATCTGACTTAGAACTCAGGTACCATACAAATAAAAATAATGCACATCAAGCTGAATGTTTATAAATCCACAGTAAGCAGGAGATAAGATGCAAGTAAACAGTCTACAAAGTATCTGATCTCTGAATAATCAACACCTTACATAAATAAAATACATCTTTTTCTAAGTCAGGTTTTCGTCTTGATTAACTGCTAAACCAGCCCACACACACACACACTCCAAACCTATCACTACATACACACACAGAGACAATCCAAACCTATCACTACACACACAATCCAAACCTATCATTACATACACACACAGAGACAATCCAAACCAATCATTATGTTTGTAGCCCTGCCAATCACAAAGACCCCATCATAACTTAACAAAACCACACCAACTTTTTCTTACAGTCAATAAAACCCGTTTCTGGTCAACTTTTCAAACAAAAAATTACAACAGTAGTTGTAAATGATGTGACGTCTTAGTAATGACTTCTCTGTTCTGTTCATAGAAACGATAAATATAATCTCCTTTCTCATGAAATCTCCCATTACCAATAACAAGGGACGAAAAACCAAACTGGGACAGTCAACCCATAGTGCCATTTCCATGATCTCAGCTCGTTGAACTCGTATCAGCTTGTACACAAGAGATCTCATGCAGTGACATCTTAATTAAAAATGATGTATCCATTTGCACAATTCTACAATAATTTAAAATGGATAAATCCATAACCCATATTTGAAACAATTAAACATTTCATCCCAATATTCCACATTTCAATCAGATCAAAGGTCATCATGTCATTATCCAGTTGACAAAAACGGGACATTGTTGTGTTTTTTTGTGTTTTTTTTCCTCACTAAAATTATGACCCAAAACTGAAGGACACAAAAAACTTCAGGAAAAATGCTGAAACTCTAAAAAAAACACAGCTTTGAAATGAAACAACACAATTGTAAAGGCTCTCTTTGGACTTGAGTGTATTTAAATGATGGACAAATTCTGCTTCTCTCTACCCTAACACTAACTGCAGGTATATCATTTCAAATTTACCTGAAGAATGACACATACACACACAGATGCACATAAACTCAATACAATTCTGGTTTCTTTAAATCAAAGCAACATGTTCAAAATAAAATAAAATAAATGAAACAAAACACCGGTGGGATTGGCCTTTAGAAAGAAGCTGCACTGTCTATCAAATATCACAGATTTCAAAGCATTAACTGTCTTGACTTTGTTTGCCTGGGCAAATACAGAAAATTACAGTCACAAGCTTGCGAGAGGGAAAGAACCCACTCTGATGGGCGACACTTCCCAATTTGAAACTACACTAAAAGATCACAACTTCTGCAGAGTCAACCAAAGACCTTTTTTAGAATGAATAAGTGAAATATAGATTTGCAACTGGGAGAAGAATATTACAGAACTGTTGACTTTATTTGTTGTTACTGAAACTGGATCAGAATGAACTGAGAAAGCCACTTTCTTTCTGCAGAAAATATATCTAGGCGATCAGTGACCTGTATAAATTTCTTGGTCTGAAAAATAAAAACAAAGCTACAACCTAATCTTCATTCAGCTGCTTCTAAAATAAGTACTTCTGTCTGAAAACAAAAAAGGTTGATTCATGAGCAACAATAACTGAGACAGACTGACAAGCATGCTAAAACACAACTTGGATCAGGCCGTCTGTTGTGGAGGCAGCTAGCTTAGCACTCTGCCACCATTGCGCAAAGTATGCCACAGGTGATGGTGGCTTTTTCCCAACTCCTTCAGGGGTCTTTAGGGCAATGCACTGAATTTTTCAGTAAGCAGTAAGCAAGGCTAACAGCTTGCATGTTGGCCATGATCATGTCGTCCATACCACCAGCCACACAGCTTGTTCAGGTCAGAGAAAAGTTCATCCCACCCCGTTATCTCTATCTGTATTTTTCTTTCTTTCTGACAGCTCTTTCTTAGTTTCCACCTCATCCATGCTGTCACAAGCATGCATCGTCTTGAGTAACTCTTTTTACACTTTATGACTATTGGGCACTTATGGTGGTTGGTTTTAAGCACTTCTGTGGTGAATGCACAGTTATTTAAGTACAAGCAGGACCATTTCCTTGCTGGTTTAAAGTTCTAGAGCAAGCCTCAACTTTTCCAGGTCCTTTCATACATTTTAGCCTTTGATTAAGATTGTCATGCGTTTCGAGTTTCCCACAGAATTGTCATGACTTGTTAAAAAAAAAAAAAAAGTTGGGGGGAAGGGAGAGACTGACAACACGACCCTCCTAAAAATCAAGATGAAATAATCTCATGCTGGAAGAGCACTAATTCATCAACTAGATATAACGTACTGACAGGTTTCACAGTTTGTTTGGGTGTTTAAAAAAAAAGAAATGTTCACCCTTGAGAAGGCCAACCATGTCATAAGCCTGAGCCTGAGCCTGCAAGTGAGATCTGCATGAGCCAGCTGAGAACAACAGCAGCACCGTCACAAAAATGATGCTGCTTCCCCCCGGCCAAAAACAAAAAAGGAAAGGAAAAAATTGGATCGGTGGTCTACAGATAACGTGCCTGTCTAGAAAGCGAAAAGTCCGGGTCAGAAGTGTGCGGTGGTTCGAATCCCGTTTGGGCCCGAAACTTTTCCCCCATCCATTAGACCACGAGTGATGGTCTGGGTGCTAGTCTTTCGGATGAGACAATAAACCGAGGTCCTGTATGTTACCCAAAATTTTCAGCGCACGTAAAAGAACCCAAGGCAACAAGAGAGTTGTCCCTGGCAAAATTCTTTAAAAAAAGCCACTCTGATAGAGAAACAAATACAGTCGCAGACCACAAAAAAAAAAAAAGGGTGGCGCTGCTCTTGTGGCAACACGCTCTCCCCGGGAAGAGCAGCCCAAATTTCAAGCAGAGAAATCTCATGACTTAAAGTGATATAGAATAGAATAAAAAAAGTCAATGCCCTGACAAAGGCCTGACTATACCAGTAAAAGTTTATGTGCACCATCCTGTAAGGGCTTCTAGTCTCTCCATTTCAAGTGCACACAATCTATACACTTTCCTCCCTATACAAAGGGGGGGCTAAACCAAACCCTGATAAAATGCAATAATTCATGCTCTCACCGCATGAAAAAATGAGTTTTCATTTACCCCTAGCTCCCCCCCCCCTTACCAAATACATGATTAAGCTTCCACAAACAAACCGAGCAGACCCCACAGATTTGCAATCAGTTCACAAAAGTTTGCATTTCTCAGTCTCTCAACAACAAAATTCAGCACGCTAATTCTGTAAACAATGCAACTGAACCAAACGAATGCCCAACACGATCAACACAACTCTTGTCACTTAATTAATTTCATCTACTATTCAGAATCAACGTGAAAGAACAAACTATTGCGGATGATAAAAGAACAACAACAACTTTTCATGCAAAGTATTGCTGTACACTACCGATATATATATGTTTAATTGACTAATTTGTACACTTTGTTTAAACTCTTTCATTGAAAAATTACTGCTACATCTACTGATGCTTCTTTTTGCTTTTAGATACCATACCTAGAAAATGTTCCACTGAAAACATGCTATGAATATCATGCTGGAAAAACATCAATTAATAGCTCCATTCTTCTTCAATATATGAACTCAACTTAGTTAACTTAAAACCGAGTTATCGTTTTGGAGACCTTCCAAAAAAACAAAAAACAAAATCCAAGAAAAAAAAGAAGCTAACAACAGCAACAAAACAAAAATAAAACATAATACAAATCCCCGATCATTCAAAACTTTAAAAAACAACAACCCTAAATTAAGAACACCTGTTTTGCTTTGCTGAGCAATATGTGTTTCTTCTTCGTCAAACGCTCAGACAGCAACTATTGTTGTCTGTCATATGAGTGAAAATGTATTATGCCGCTGCTAAGCACCTGACAAGTCAGGCCTAGCGCTTCTGACTTTAGGGTGATACAAGTTTTATTTTTTGTTATAAATGAGACTTTACCGTTATACACAAAAAGCTGGACGTTCTTCACATTCTGAACCAGCTAACTTCTGAATGGCTATATAAAAAGGAATACACCAAATTTAAAGTACAGTATATGTTGTGAGCTGGGCTGTTAATTTTGGCACACTATTTCAATACAGGACATGACCAGCATAAAAAGCATGTGGTACAGAAAAGGCCAACAGCTGTTATTTGTGTATCTTTGAGTGATCTTGGAAAATATTTTGATTTCCCAGACAATCTCTCTCATGCAAATGCAACTACTGATTACTTCTTGTCGTAGTACCTTTTGAGATTATGTACTCACAATATCAGTGCCTTCTATGTAGGTATGTTGAGCGGCTGTACAAAGCATTATCGCATGGGATAGATAGGACCGATCATCTGAATATGTGACATCTTTGATTCAACTCTTTACAACCGCTAGAGCCTCTATCCCTTCCGTTGTTCTTTTCGAACAGTTTTCTCAACATCAAGTCTTTACTTCATCGCTATACTGTTAACTGCCTGATCTAGCAGACCCCAGCTACACTGTATGAGCCATACAGCACTGAGAAAACGTAAGGAAAGTAAAAATGAAAGTTTACCGTCCAGGGCAAAGTTTACACTGTATACTTTCAAAACAACACAAGACTGGAGTTTCCCAAACTTGCCATGTGTTACGTAATAACAACTGTTAAGCGCTGTACCTAAAAGGCATTTCGCATCCTTTTTCTACAGAACTGGTTCCAGGTAAGGTTTCCTTGATGTATACACGCACCACAACAAAACACAAGATACAGGTACGGTCCAACAATCAGCACTACACACCTTAACACCTGAGGTCTTGCCGGTTCCAGGACTAACAAGAGTAACAAAAAAATGAATGAAAAAACACAAGTTCAAGCATGATGATACCCCACAAAAAAACACGGTGTGGTTTAGGACACTCCTTCCTGTACAGTAGACACACGCAGCCTACGCCCTGTCTACCGTTGACATAAAAAGGAGTTGAAGTCCGAAAGGCTGGGTCTGGGAGCACTCAGGCCAAACAGCAGCGCCAGTTTTGCCGCCAAGGAGGGAGTTTTGGAAGCCCCCTCTTCGCTGGGCGTCATCTGCAAAACACACAGTCCCCCTTCACTACTATGGGGACGGGATAGCTCAGTGGTCGGAGCACTCGCTTTCCCCCAGCCAAGTTAAGCAGCGTCGAGCATGGTTACCAGTTGGATGAGTGACCGTTTGTGCACCTTGGCTTCAGTACAGTTCCCCCAGTTCACCCAGCTGTAAATGGGTACCTGCCCTCTTTAGGGTCAGGGAAGGTAAAGCAGCAAGGGAGAGGAGATGGGCGCCGCCCTCAATATGCTGGCCCTAGAGAAGTAAGGTCTCTGACGCCTCGCTCCCCTACGACCTTATAGGTAATGGGACTCCTGCACCTTTACCTTACTTTACTACTGGGAACGACAAGAACGCTGTTTCTCTGTCTTTTATTTATTTGTTCTTTGATATAGAGGATAATGGAATAAGCACTTTCGAACAGCTTGCTTTTCCAGGAAACAGTACAAACACTGGTGATAAATAATAATTTTTTAAAAACTGTAGAGTTACTCACGATCATTTACAGCACACTTTACAAAGAAATACTTGTACCGTTTCTTTCTGGCTCCATTTTACTACCTGCTTACTTACCAAATAAACAGTTTTCCATCATAGAAATTCATAAGTAGTGTTGGGCCTGGTACTGTCAGTAGTATTCAACTTATTCTTTTATTTTCTTTGGTTGTGTTAAATAAATCTCCCCCCCCCCTCCCCCCTTTATATATGATACATACATGCATGCCTGCATGCATGAATGCAAACACACACACGCACACAGTACTCTGTAGCAGTAAAGTAGCAACTTCAACGAAGCTTTCAAAGGAAAAACTTCTTTCCAATAAGCTTTCATGATTCTTCAGCAATCATTTGCCAGCCTGCTTCCATCGGAACAAGAGCATAGCAAAGAATTTTATTTAGAAAATCTATTACATACTTTTTTTTCCCTTTTGTAACTTGTGCATACAGTAAACTTTCTGAAAAGAAGGTACATTTGGAAATTACATGGATAATCAAGATATGCCCACTGGTAACACGATACCATACTTAACGAATATAATTATATGAGTGGGGAAAAGAAAATGAGGCGTTGATAACTGCTTACCCTATCTATGCGATGTTTGGTGACCAGTCCGTCTTTGTTGACATGTAAGGTAGAAATGGCTTCCAACCATCTGCAACACCAGTCAAAACTTGCATAATTTGTCATTTCTTCATAATTACTTGCATAACTTGTCATTTCTTCATAATTACTTGCACAATCTGTCATTTCTTCATAATTACTTGCACAATCTGTCATTTCTTCATAATTATCAAGTGTGTCCTTTTACAAACACACCAAACAGAAAGAAAACCAACAACACCAAAAATACAGAATTTTTTTTATCCAAAAAACATGAAAATCATTTTACCTTTTCCCATCCTTGTTCTGTAAAAAAACCAACCAAAAACCCCCTCCCCCTGAACTATATTAAGTTTGCGGATTAAATATCTAAATAAGACTAAAAATGGTGGTACCACAGCCAATGAGGTTTAACTGAGTTGTGGTTGTTGCTAAGTGAAAACAGTTAAGATAAACCACTGGAAATATTCTAGAATTTAAATTCAGAGCACAAACTTTCCAAAAAAACCAAACCTTTAAAAGATCAATAGTGTATAAAAAGTCAAATGCACACCCAAAGGAAATAATCAAAAGTTAAGAGGCAAAATCCTCACATGTACTTGTAAAACATCCATCAAAAACAGAAGTAAACCCTCACAGGCTAAGTACTTAGACTGCCTTCTGTTCAGATTTTCTCACATGGTCACCATGTAGACAGAATATGTTGCCTTTAGTACACGGCAAAATGAAACATTACACAGATGTATACTATATGTACAAGTCTGGGGGTTAAACTTGTATGCAAAGTTAATATTTGCTACCCCCCCCCCCCCCCCACCCCCCACTTACAAATTCATGTTTTTAAATAGAGATGCTAGAAAGAGCTGAAGTATGCTATACTGATAATATTTAACAGAAAACTTAAACGACATGCAATACAAATCATCATCATCATCATCATCATCATCAATGCCTTTGTGCCTTACTGGCACGTAGGGCAGCAACAAATGTTCTCCACTCCTGTCTGTCCTGGGCTAGCTTCTGAATGGTTCCCCAGGTATGTTGGAAGGTCTTCAGCTCTGTTTCGACAGTCCGACGCGAATAAAAGCACCTAAAGCACCTAAATACTTTACACCACGCCAATCACACACAAAAAACAAAATTGTGTATTCCCCCTCCCCAAACCTCCCTTCCACCCTCAACAACTTTCTGTTACAACTTGGAAAAAACAAAAAACAAAAAAAAAAACAGAAAAAAGAAGAAACGGGGAAAAAGCATCCAAGCTGCACTGACTCGGCGTCTTCTTTGAACGCCTTGCCGTAGTTCCAGGCCGTGTATTTCCAGAAGCGCAGAGCCTTCAGCTGGGACAGGCCGACGATCCTCCACTGGATGCGAATCACCCCTTCCTCCAGCACGCAGGCAGAGGACACCACCTCCATGTGGACGTGGGCGAACTTCAGATGGGTCAGAGCACGAAGCTTGGTCATCTGGATGGCGTACTGGTTAATGCCCCTGAAAGAGGGTGTGTGGTCGGTGAGTGACACATTAAAAGGGTTTCTAGCACTGATAAAAAAGAAAAGGGGGACCTCTTGCACTCTGACCCCACACATGGCTGTGAAAGTCCCCCACCCCCTCTTCCTAGTAACCCTCTTCACCCATCCATCTGCCTTGTATATAATTTTATAGAGCTGCTGGGCATCCCTTTCTTGAAATCCGATATTCATGGTCGATACTTTCCATGTGGCCCCCCTTCTTTCAACAGATAAAAGTTTACTTGCTATCGATGGAGTGATGATGACTTAGACAAGGACCTAACACAGACAAGGGAAGTAATCAGCATGGAAGAGTTACATCCCTTAACCTCTTAACTGCCCAGTGCAAGTGCACCCTATATGCAGGGGAATAAAATTCTTATGTACCACTGCTATGTTCATATCCCTCTTACTCAGAAACTACTACATGAATATTCCTGATAGTCTACCCAATGACAGTATATATATCGTAGATTACTTCGAAGCAAGCTCAAATTAGTTAGCATGATATTTCACTGCGAAAATATATTTAAAATGTAAAACATCGACCATAAATACGATTTCTTCATCACCACTGTCATTCGAGTACCCCCCATCTCAATAATGTCAAACATATGTCTAGGCCAAATCTCATTCATTGTTTTTTTAATAATAATAATAATAATAATATATGGAATTTATATAGCGCTGAATCTTGTAGAAAACAATACACGATCTCCTGAATCATACGAGATCATTTTCATCAATGTTAGGTAAATCTAGAGTTTTATTTGCCACTTTTACAGCTGTGTAAAGTTATTTATGCCTTCAACAAGAAGTGTCAGCAATTTTGAACAAGAACTTCCCAAGCAGTCATGCATAAAAACACAAAATACGAGCGAAAAAACGATCGTTTTTGCCACGGTTTTTGCAGCTCGATGTTGCCAAGCAACAGGAGAGTGACCTCCATTAATTTTGGAGTTGTTTCCCTTTAACTGTAGTCAAGGAAGCAGGCTTGTTTACTTCGGTTCGACACCCCGGAAATTTTCCGGGTTGTTGGCGTATAGGGTGCACGTTTAGCCCTGGAGAATTTCCGGGGTAAGGCAGTCTAGTGGTTAAACCCTTTGTGGTAGTTTCACTTATTTCTCCCAGGTTGTTTTTTTTGGTCAAAATCCTATTTATATCAGTAAATTCGTATTTTCGTCTTTGGAGTTAAAAAAAACAACAAAAAAACCCCAATAAAATCATACGGGTAGGCAGGTCTGCCATAATCATAATTAAACTTACTGTATAATGACTGACAGAAACTTTCCACTTTTCCTCTTATTTTGCTACAACTGAAAATGAAATATATGACTTTAACTAAGAAATAATAGTAAAATACTCACACAGAAACCTGATTTTCACCCCAGAAATTGTTTTCAAAGACTATCTCAGGATGAAAAACGCGGTAGTCTAACCGAGACTTGAAAAACTTGGGTAGCTGTTGAGAAAGATAAAAAAAGAATGCATTTAATTATAATCAGTATATTATTAATTAACATAACATTGATTGAACAATGTATAGTATTTTTTATATGAATGCTAAAACCAAAAATGCAGAGTACTCACTAAACCGACAGCAATATTAGTAATTAACTTAAAAGTTTACTATGGTTTTCAAAAATGTAGTTTAATGCTCACACAAATCTTCCACACACTGAGACAGAAACAATAACTGAATGAGCTATACAGTATATAAATTTATGTGTGTGTGTGTGTGTGTATGTGTGTGTGTGTGTGTGTGTGTGTGTGTGTGTGTGAGTGTGTGTGTGTCACTGTGTTTCACTTTTACTAGTTGTTTGTGTGCATACATGTGTACATGATATGTACACGTGTATGTGTGTGTATGTCAAGTCAAGTCAAATGTTTAATTCCAAATCAGCAAATGGTACATTGAATAAGCAATGCATATAATATATTCATGATCAATTTGCTTTTTTTCATCAAGCCATCAAATGTCACTGTCACTGTCACAGTATGTGTGTGTGTTGTCAGTGTCACACTGTGTGCATGTGTGTGTTTGTGTGTACATGTGTGTACACGTACATTGTGTGTATGTGTCACCGTATGTATGTGTGTGTGTGTGTGTGTGTGTGTGTATGTCACTGTGTGTGTGTGTTTCAGTTCCACTTACTACTTAGTCACTCTCAGACATAATCACACACTATATACATAGTCATAATACAGCCACACAAAAGTCTCACACATAATAGACACACACAGTGACCAACCGACTGACACTGAGACAGACAGGCACACACACACACTGACACAGACGACAGAATATGCACAAAAACATACAGTGACACACACACAAACACACACAGAGTTTACATACACACAGAGTTTACACACACAGCACATAAACACACACACACACACTAACAGTAACACACACAGTGATACAGTGATAGTGATACAGTGACACACACACACACTGACACAAAGATATACACACAGTCACATACACACAGCGACACACAGACAGTGACAGACACACACACACATACACACACACACACACGTACACATGAAAGACACTGGTATCTTTTTTAATGAAAAAGTTGACAATCTTGCAAAATATGGAGCGAGAAATAAAAATAGTTCTTGTGAAATAAACGTTGCCTTATCTCTGCATGAGGGATACAGCTTGCTACAAAACGCTTGCTGGAAGCACTTCAGAAAAAAAATATATGATTCTGGCTATTGTCTTTATAATGGCTGTACAAGCAATATTGTAGATTTTCGGCATGCTTTCATTTCTAACAAAGTTTGTGGTTGGTATAATCGTAGAAATATGTTATCCCTTATGTACAGATTTAAACTAAATGCTTTCAGGACAAAATACGTGAAAGATGTAAACTGTGTTTGTGGGGAGAAGATTACCAATAACGGCAATAGTCATGTTATTTTTGATTGTGGACATTTAAAAGCATTTTTACCCGCTGTACCAAGTTTGTCACTGGATCAGATTTTGTCTGAACCACTGTTACTGTTGGACATTGTGTTAGGATTGATAAGAAGTCCGATAATTCAGTTTTTGTAGTATGTTAAAGTTAGTTTTTATTAAGTACCGTTATCCGACACTTTTCTATTATTGTTTGCGTTCTCTTGTTTAGATTACTTTTTTCCGTCTAAAATCACTAAATGTGAATAGACGTTAAACTGAAGATATCACATGCACACCACAATATGAAATACACACACAAACACACACAGCACTTGATACACAGAGTGATAGTGATACTGATAGACACTGATACACACTGTGACACACACACTGACACACACACACTGACACAGTGACACAAACATACAGTGATACATACTACAATATGAAATACAGACACAGACTAAGAGAGAGAGAGAGAGAGAGAGAGAGAGAGAGAAGAGAGAGAGAGAGAGAGAGAGAGAGAGAGAGAGAGAGAGAGAGAGAGAGAGAGTGTGTGTGAGGGAGAGAGAGGAGAGAGAGAAAGAGGGAGAGGGAGAGAGAGAGAGAGAGAGAGGGAAAGAGAGAGAGAGAGAGAGAGGGAGAGAGAGAGAGAGGGAGAGAAAGAGAGGGAAAGAGAGAGAGCTCTAGAGAGAAAGAGGGAGAGAGAGAGGGGAGAGGGAGAGAAACATTCACACACATGTATACACATGTATACACACGCTAGCATGCACACACAATGTTACATGTAGATGTACACACACTATGTCAGTATGTGTACACACACATGTATACAGTATACACACACATGCTTATTCCATTGGCATTATCCTTGAAATAAAAGAATGAAATAAAAATAAATAAAACACACACACACACAGTACACACACACACAGTACACACACACACAGAGTACACACACACACACACACTACACACACACACACACACACACACACACACACACACACACACACACACACAGAGAGTACACACACACACAAATTTATACATGTATACAGTGAGTGACACACAGACATGATCAATTGACCATCCAGCATAATAAAGAGGAAACATGCCCCCCCCCCCCCCCCCCCCCCTCCTACACACACACAGTGCTTAGTCATAGTAAGTTAGAACTTTTGCATGATACTGATAGTGATACAGTGATACAGACACAAATGCACACAAAGGCACAGACACAGATCTAATAATCCACGTAGTAGCCCAAGGGCCCCCTAAAATGAAAATAAGGGGGCATTCCATAAAAATGGGACAAGTATGTAGCATTTGGTTACAAACACAAGTACCTTCAGTAAGTACTCTCAGTTTCTGCTATTTTTTCAAGGAAGAGAAACAAATCAAACAGGCAGATACTAGGCAGAAAGGTTTGAATATATTCACCTTAGTGTTGCAGTTAATCTGTAGTAAGCACTCCTGACACAGGAGAGACAGACAGAGGGAGGGAGGGAGAGGGAGGAGAGAGAGAGAGAGAGAGAGAGAAGAGAGAGAGAGAGAGAGAGAGAGAGAGAGAGAGAGAGACACACACACACACACACAGAGTCGGAGACAGAGGGGGGTGGAGAAAGAAAAGGGGGGGTGGGAGGTGGAGGGGGAGAGAGAGGAGGGTGGAGGGGAGAGAAAACAGCATTCACCACAGTTAAAAACTGAATTCAGTCAAATGCTAGATGTGTGAAGTAGGTCACTATCATCCCTCACATGTTTCTGAGAATGACCTACTATTGTAATGACCACCGTGGGAACTCACAAGGACCAACTACAGTTTCTGTGATTAATTAAAACTGACAAAAGTGAGGGTGCTTAGCCAATCAGAAGCATCAAGGGAGAACTTCAGCAGAAGTAGCGCTTAATTTTAAAGAATATACAAACGGCAATTGCGATGGCGCACTGTTAAAAAACATGCTGTCCAGAATTTTTTTGCATCCGTTAGGGCACACTGCCCACATCGTTTTGCAGCGATTTCGAAAAAAATGCGGGAATCCTGCAAGGGCGCATCCTAGAATCAACACTGTAAATTTATACTAGCATAAACACACACACACATACACAAACACAGTGAGAGCCCATAAATTATACTAGTACCTACACACATGCACACACACACACACACACACACACAGTGACACACACACACACAAAGACACACGCACACAGTACAACTCACCGATTCAATGAAGTAGGTCTCTACAGCTCTCAGCTGCTCCAAAGTCGGGCCCTGACCACCACCTTTCCCCACCGACTTCTGGCCATCACCTAGTGACGAGCAATGCAAGGTGGCGTGTGCGGTGTCGCTGTCAGGAATAGGGCTGCACAACACATCCTCCGCACCTGATTCCCCCACTCCACCTTGCAGTACTACTGAACAGTCTGTAGTGTAGTGGGGCTGGTGTTGGGTGGGGTTTGAATCACAGATGGAGTGCCTACGAAAATGGTGTCTGTGGGGCACTGAAGAAACAGTCTCTGAACTGGAATCAAAGTCTTTGCCTTTGGTTGTATCTGCAAAAACCTGAGACGAGCTTTTCCCCCATTCTGTCAACATTATCACAGGGTGATTTTCATAGACAGTCCCCTGGCCTAGACTGTCCGCTCTGTTCCTCTGACACACTATGATGTCGTCTGTTGTATAAGCGACAGACCTCAAAATTAATGGCAGATGATCTTGAGGAGACATTGCGGCAATCAAACTTTTGTCGTGTGTTTTCATTATTTTGTTTGATGTCTTCACTGGCGGGTGAGAAGTGACATGGGGCACTCTGTCCATGGCTTGGGGGTATGCTGGTGCAACTGACTCCAGAATGAAGGGCTGAAAACTCCAGTGTAGGGGCGTCAGACACTGAGGCCGGGAACTCTCTCCTTCTCTCCCTTTGTACTGCTCCATTGCAGCATTTGTCTGCAAGTGAGAACACACAGAGAAATTATTAGTGATAAATAACTCACTAAGTAAAAAAAATTGCACTCATGACTCAATCAATGTAACTTCAGTTACAGTAGGCTAAATAAAAATAAGAAGCAGCAAAGATGAGCAAGTATAATAGTGTTAGACTAAGACTCTTCAAGGTAGGTTGCTATGAAAGCAAATCAACATTAACTGACAGACAAACAAAAATCAAAATCATCATAAGTTAACAGAAAGAAAAACTATCACACTTATTTGAAATTGAAGTCATATGAAGATCAAACCCACTTTTGACAAGGGCAAATATATGACTTACCGGTTGCATACATGAGACTGGTGTACTTTTTTCACTGCTCCTCTCGATCGCCTGGGTTGACTGTGACCATTTCTTTAATTTGGAAACACGCAAGATATTATGCGTGAATAATCTAGCGTGTAAGGCCATCTCGTGTCCTTTACATTACCGAAAGTGAAGACCGGAAGCAATCTTATCTATCGGCCCAGTCGGGTCATGCGCATTGCGGAAGTCTCATCTTGTCTCGAACTAGGTTGCGTCGTGTCCGAGAGTTTAATATGACAACATGGCAAGTAGGACCAACTGAGTGTTGTGTTGCTTTAAACTAGAAGTATTGTTCTGTAGACAGCGGCTTCATCCTCCAACAATGAAGTCGTGTAAATCAAGAGATGACGTCGCTTTCTATCTAAGAGTCATCGTTCTGTTGTTGCTGCTTGATTCGGCGAGCACAATGTCTGCAGAAGAGAAAATGAAAGCAAAGTAAGTTGGACCAAAAATTGTCAACTGTTGGGAGTGTACTGTGTAGTGCTCTTGTCTCAGTCTCTCTCTCAACTCTGCTCACTTTTCGCGTTGGATCGTATTGCATTCAACCCATTTCAGTAAAAAAAATACTAATCCTGTTAAAATCGTGAGCATTTTGTTGTAAAGACTGACTGGGAATGCACTGTTTGACACTACTGAACTACTGACACAGTGACTCTGAGAGAACACTTAGTAAAGTTAGAACTACTAAACTAGTTGTAGGAGAAGACTACTTAGTACTACTACTACTTCTTTTGTCACTATTTCCTAATCTGCACAGAAATTCTACGCTATTAAGATGGATTTTTGATGCATGTCAAAGTTGTCATGCATTCCTACATCATCTGCAATTAAATGACTACTCAAACTAGTAGTACTAGTAGTACATACATCATTACATGTGTGCATTATTATATATGGTTTCATGGTGTGTGTATGTGTGTGTGCGCGCGTGTGTGAAAGTATGTGTGTGTGTGTGTGTGTGTGTGTGTGTGTGTGTGCAGAATGATAGGAAGACTAATGGTACTATTAGTATTACAAGTATTTACACACATACACACACACCTCTATATTTCTTTCTTAAGTCAATTAGTTAATAATGTTATTGTTGAATTCAACTTCTGTACTTTGTCTCGGGATCTGCTGTGCTGATGACTGAATTTTCAGTTATTCCCTTCATGAGAGCTGTAGACTATATTCATATAAATAAAGATAGATTGTAACAATATAATAATTAAATAATGAATGTATATCTTTGTATAATTGTATGCCATCTAAATTCTCTCTCTCACTCTCTCTCTCTCTAACTCTAAGTCTCCAAGTCTCTCTGTCTACGTCTGTCTGTCTCTGTCTGCCTGTCTGTCTCAGTGTCTGTCTGTCTGTCTGTCTGTCTCCCTCCCTCTCTCTCTCTCTCTCTCTCTCTCTCTCTCTCTGCTCTCTCAGTCAGACACTGATAAACAGTGAAACAATAACATTGACTCAAATAATAAAAAAACTAGTCTAGTATCTATTAGAAAGAATGACTCATTTCCAGAAAGGCCACTAAAAAATCAGCATATGAACATTGTTCAATTCATTGCCAGGCATAAAGAACTTGACATTGTATTTTGAGGTTTATAAAACTATACTATACTATAGTATATTTGTATAGAACACTTTGAAAATTGGAAAAGTATCAATTCTGTATCACTATCATTTTGATCAGATAGTGACAGTGGCACATGAAATGATCAATGAGCAAAAATCCCTTTCCTTCAATGGCTTCATAATGGACTTTATACAGTTGTAAACAGTATCAGAGTCTGTCAGATTATCTCACTCAGTCACTATACTAGTGTACATGGTAGAACAGTCGAATACCTACAGTTGTAAAATTCAGGTCACCTACTCGGCTACTGTCACTAGTACAGTAGTAGTAGTACTGTGTGTTCCAAATTCTTAAAGACTCTATCAAAAGCAGGGTCTGGGGTGTTTGTTTGGGTTTTTTTGCCCTGCTTCATCTTCTGTGGCGTTCCTGTCCTGCTGTTCCCACACTGCTCATTTCAATCTCCCCGCCACAGCCATACCCAGATTCGTTATGTCGCATTCTCAGGATCAGAAGTCCACAGGGATTCCATCAATATCAGGCCGCCATGGGGCAACGAGCCAGAGGGACCCTGCACTACTGCTGGGTCACTTAGGTGGTGTTCAGTGGTGTCTGTTCTGAGCTAACTTACGCATGACACCACCTACTGGGTCCCCCTACTAATCATCTAATGACAGTATTAGCTCAGTCGTGGAGCCAGACTGAGTGAGTTGCCCAAACTGAGCTGGTGACCATCACAACGGTCCCTCCAATGACCATTCCCCCTGAACCTCCAACCCCAAAGACTTTGAGTTTGACACAAACTTAACACAGGCAAGCATATCATATGCAAGGGGAAACCAATTCTGAGGTCACCATAAGACCATAGCAACTGGGGCCATTGAATCAGAGGCAGTTTTTTTTTTAATTGCATGATGATCAGTCATAATGAGGTCATTCAAGAGTATGATGAAATGCTGCTGCTGTGGAAGTGCATAATATATAGACTGTTTGACAGGTACTGTACGCTTACTGTCATAATTAATATATCCTGGCGTCAACTGGGCCCAAGAGATACACAGTTACAGACACCTGCAGTGTTGGTCAGGTCATTTGAGCAACACTCTCAAACTTGCATACATGTGTAAAGTGGATGAAGCTTGACTGCATGGTCCCAGTCTTCCCAATGAGCCCACATCACACTCACCCTGGGTAGGAGCCGGCTAGAGTCCAAAAATCCCTATGACTTGTAATGTAGTTTTATGATTTGAACCCGTGACCTTCCAGTCCATAATCCAAGACGCTAACCACTGTGCTTTGGTGGCTTGTAGGGCTTCCTGTTGTTAATGGACTGACTAAAGTGAAAAGGAAGGAAATGATAACATTTTAAAGAAATACTTTCCAGCTAAGCCATTGTAGAGTTGTAGAACTTTATTCTACACAGCAGCCCTTGGTGTCATAATTGAGTCGTTGGTGTCATAAGTGAGTGTTGTAAACTAGCTGAAAACCATACTTGCAGGGGCATTTAACTGATTTAAGTGTAATGTGTAAGCCCCACTTCACTCTCTTTTTCTATCTTTGTCATTGTCACACACACCCTCTCTACTCTCCCCCCCCTTTCTCTCTCTAGTCTCTCATTCACTCAACCCTCCAACCCCTGTGTGTGTGTGTGTGTGTGTGTGTGTGTGTGTGTGTGTGTGTGTGTGAGAGAGAGAGAGAGAGAGAGAGAGAGGAGAGAGAGAGAGAGAGAGAGAGAGAGAGAGAGAGAGAGAGAGAGAGAGAAAGCATCATAACAAGTAAATTATGTATTATGTCAGTTGACAAGAATGACTCCATCAAGTCCATGTACTCATCTCTAGATACATTTTTTTTTTCAAGATGAGCTCTCAAGTGCTTTTTTTACATTCTGCCCCCATGTGTATGGAGTTTCATAAATTTTGTCAACTGTTCCCACCAGCACATAATGGCCTACTCTTTCGAAAAAGCGGAACAGGATTTAATATGTGCGCAAGATGTTGTGTGAGCATTCGTACACCGGGCTTGGTTTATATAGTCTTATCCAAAGGACTTTTGGGGAGAGTGGAGTCTGCACTGATGGTAACTCCAAGGGAAAGATCCTCTTGAACGGGGTTCAAACCCAGGTCGTCAGATTCTGAGATTGTGAGCACAATGTTCTAACCAATAGAAATTAGAATATATATATATATATATATATATATATATATATATATATTGTATATATATTATTATACCACTGAAACTCGACAACAAAAGAGAACTTTTTTAAAAAATTGGATCTTGAGCTAAAGGTTGCCTGGAATAAAGCCTTCCCAGACACTTGACCAGTACAGGACCCATAGAGTAGCCACTAGCCAAAGAAAGGGTTCCTATCAAAAGTATAGTCTGTATGAATACATAAATTCTCTTATAATAATTATATATGACTGTTTGAAATGTATATTATATACTATACACGCACATGTGGTATTCACGTCGCATTAAATGTAATTTATATATATAATAAAATTTGATATAAGTTTATAACCGAGTGATGTGATAACACACAATGAAAATGTATTTAGTGGCTTTTTTTTTCTGTATTTTTCAGAGAACATGTGGTGGAGCTGTTTTACCATGCGTATAATGCCTACATGGTGAGTCACCCTCCTAGTTTCACTGCCCGTTTTCTACAGTTATTTGTGATAAAAGGCAGAGCTTTGGGGGTATTTATAACTCAACCCAACTGTGCAACAGCTGTGCCTCGCTTTCACACTAGTTTCAGCTTATGAGAGGAGAGGAGGAGGAAGACTGGAAAGGGAAGGAGGAATTGTCGGAGAGGAAAGGGGGGGGGTGGGGATTGACATTAGAATGGCTCTCTTGTCACATTATGTGGAATTATTGTGAATAATCTTATCCATCTTTGACAGAAACAGAACTGGGATTTTGGGGGGTTTTTTGGCCTGGGGGGGGGGATGGGGAGGAGGGGGGGGGGGGGTATAACTGTTAACAGCATTGTAGTTTTGCACAAAGGCATATGTTTTATGCTGTAGTCTTAACCAGAAAATATTGAGGAGAGAGATTCGGGAGAGAAAGCCGTTGGGGAACAAAAGGATATTGAGAAGTATGGAAATGAGAGATGAAGAGTTGGATTGTTATTTATTGATCGATGTATTGGGCACACCGTGAGGAAACGTGGCAGGTTTTGGGGGTGGGGGTGGAGGGGGGAGGTTGGGGGCGAGAAAGGAAAATAACAGATCTCTACATCAGTTTTACTTTACCTGATTTGCTATTTGCTTGTTTTTTGTTTTTTGTTTTTTTGTCAGTTCAGTGATTTTGTTTGTTTGTTGATTAAGCAAAAAAGAAACAATTAAATATGTATTACTATTAGCTAACAAAAACATTAATATACAGTTTCTTTTTTTTTTTTCCAAGTTTATCACACACACACTGCATCATAGATTATTAATGAGTTGTTGTTAGCTAATACATACTACATAGTTAATTGTTTCTTATATAGATAGATAATAGATATATAAACTATATATAAACAAAAAACTCATTACTAATCAATGCTACACTGTATACATGTATCGCTAGTGAACTTACATGCATGTTCAAGAGATGTTACATGACAATCTCATGACTCTTTCAACACAACATTGATTTTTTTATATTATTATTTATCTTGAACACCCCCCCCCCCCATCACTCCTGTCTTTGCTTCCCTGTTCTGGTGAGGGACTGCCTCTTCCCATAATCTGCATAAATCACGAATTCCATCCGCTAGTTACAGATCGTCAGCTTGCTGTTCATGTGGTATAATGTACAGGGTGAATTACAGAACAGTAGAGATGTACAGTGTAGACATTATACTTATAGCTCTTTGGTATCTCATAATCTACTGCTTGTGAACGTTCACTGTTGAATTATGGTTACTATACATTTTTTTGTTCTTTGTTCTCATACTTTGACACTTTTATTCAAAATTTTATTTTTCTCACTTGTGTCCTGCCCCCAAGTATGATTTTTTTGTTTGTAAGTTAATAAACAAATAAGTAACTCATCAGCACTTACACTTGTTTAAAACTAGAATGGGCACTAGAAAGTTCTAAAGGGTTAACATAATTGTCATGTTGCTGCGTTTGTGGAAGTTGTTGTCATGTTATCCATAGATAATATAGATAGAATAGATAGAATTTGAATCATTTGTCAAATCATGAGGAATTCAGATAACAGATAAAGATCACCAGTTTTGTTTGTTTGTTTGTTTTATTTATTTTCTATTAAAATTAAGATCACCAGTTTCATCTGGATTTGTTTAGACAAATTTGATTATATACTTGGTTTTACAGACCTGTATGCGTCTGTTTTAAGGCTTTTACTAGTTTAGTTTTAGAATGAAAGATGGTTATATATACATTGATCAAAGTACCACCGTTATTAACTTATTATGTTCCAGGAAAACGCATACCCAGCTGATGAGTTGATGCCCTTGTCATGCAAGGGACGTTACCGTGGCTCAGAACCTTCCAGAGGAGATGTGGACGACACACTGGGAAAGTAAGATA
>CM054161.1:31575624-31643124 GCA_028751875.1 Rapana venosa | reverse complement strand
ACACAGTGATTCCTTATCCTAGGGTCAGAGGGTTTGTGCACACAGTGATTCCTTATCCTAGGGTCAGTGGGTTTGTGCACACAGTGATTCCTTATCCTAGGGTCAGTGTCAGTGTCAGAGGGTTTGTGTGCGCATAGAGTCCTGCAGGTGTGAAAATGTGACAAAGTCTTTTTCAGGTTTGGAGAAATCATGGATTTTTCCTTACCCTAGGGTCAATGTGTCAGAGGGTGTGTGCACACAGTGAATCCTTATCCTAGGGTCAGTGTGTCAGAGGGTTTGTGTGTGCATAGAGTCCTGCAAGTGTGAAAAGTCTTTTTCATGTCTGGAGAAGTCATGGATACATCCTTATCCTAGGGTCAGTGTGTGAGAGGGTGTGTGTGCACATAGAGTCCTAAAAGTGTGAAAATGATACAAAGTCCTGCAAGTGTGAAAATGATACAAAGTCCTGCAAGTGTGAAAATGATACAAAGTCCTGCAAGTGTGAAAATGATACAAAGTCTTTTTCAGGTCAGGAGAAGTCATGGATTTTTCCTTACCCTAGGGTCAGTGTGTCAGAGGGTGTGTGCACACAGTGAATCCTTATCCTAGGGTCAGTATGTCAGAGGGTTTTTGTGTGCATAGAGTCCTGCAAGTGTGAAAGTGTGACAAAGTCTTTTTTCATGTCTGGAGAAGTCATGGATTTTTCCTTATCTTAGGGTCAGTGAGAGAGGGTTTGTGCGCACAGTGAATCCTTATCCTAGGGTCAGTGGGTTTGTGCACACAGTGAATCCTTATCCTAGGGTCAGTGTGTCAGAGGGTGTGTGCACACAGTGAATCCTTATCCTAGGGTCAGTGTGTGCGTGAGAGAGGGTGTGTGCCCACACAGTGAATCCTTATCTTAGGGTCAGTGGGTTTGTGCACACTGTGAATCCTTATCCTAGGGTCAGTGTGACAGAGGGTGTGTGTGCATAGAGTCCTGCAAGTGTGAAAATGTGACAAAGTCTTTTTCAGGTCTGGAGAAGTCATGGATTTTCCTTATCCTAGGGTCAGTGTCAGTGTCAGAGGGTGTGTGCGCATAGAGTCCTGCAAGTGTGAAAAGTCTTTTTCAGGTCTGGAGAAGTCATGGATATCCTTATCCTAGGGTCAGTGGGTTTGTGCACACAGTGAATCCTTATCCTAGGGTCAGTGGGTCAGAGGGTGTGTGCACACAGTGAATCCTTATCCTAGGGTCAGAGGGTGTGTGCACACAGTGAATCCTTATCCTAGGGTCAGTGGGTCAGAGGGTTTGTGCACACAGTGAATCCTTATCCTAGGGTCAGTGGGTCAGAGGGTGTGTGCACACAGTGAATCCTTATCCTAGGGTCAGAGGGTGTGTGCACACAGTGAATCCTTATCCTAGGGTCAGTGGGTCAGAGGGTTTGTGCACACAGTGAATCCTTATCCTAGGGTCAGTGGGTCAGAGGGTGTGTGCACACAGTGAATCCTTATCCTAGGGTCAGTGTCAGAGGGTGTGTGCACACAGTGAATCCTTATCCTAAGGTCAGTGTGAGAGAGTGTGTGTGCACACAGTGAATCCTTATCCTAGGGTCAGTGTGTCAGAGGGTGTGTGTGCACACTGTGAATCCTTATCCTAAGGTCAGTGTGAGAGAGTGTGTGTGCACACAGTGAATCCTTATCCTAGGGTCAGTGTGTCAGAGGGTGTGTGTGCACACAGTGAATCCTTATCCTAGGGTCAGTGTGTCAGAGGGTTTGTGTGTGCATAGAGTCCTGCAAGTGTGAAAATGATACAAAGTCTTTTTCAGGTCAGGAGAAGTCATGGATACATCCTTATCCTAGGGTCAGTGGGTTAGAGGGTGTGTGCACACAGTGAATCCTTATCCTAGGGTCAGAGGGTGTGTGCACACAGTGAATCCTTATCCTAGGGTCAGAGGGTGTGTGCACATTGAATCCTTATCCTAGGGTCAGTGGGTCAGAGGGTGTGTGCACACAGTGAATCCTTATCCTAGGGTCAGTGGGTCAGAGGGTGTGTGCACACAGTGAATCCTTATCCTAGGGTCAGTGGGTTTGTGCACACAGTGAATCCTTATCCTAGTGTCAGTGGGTTTGTGCACAGAGTGAATCCTTATCCTAGGGTCAGTGTCAGTGGGTTTGTGCACACAGTGAATCCTTATCCTAGGGTCAGTGTGTCAGAGGGTGTGTGTGCACACAGTGAATCCTTATCCTAGTGTCAGTGTCAGAAGGTTTGTGTGCACATAGAATCCTGCAAGTGTGAAAATGATACAAAGTCCTGCAAGTGTGAAAATGATACAAAGCCCTGCAAGTGTGAAAATGATACAAAGTCCTGCAAGTGTGAAAATGATACAAAGCCCTGCAAGTGTGAAAATGATACCAAGTCGATACAAAGTCCTGCAAGTGTGAAAATGATACAAAGTCGATACAAAGTCCTGGAAGTGTGAAAATGATACAAAGTCCTGCAAGTGTGAAAAGTCTTTTTCAGGTCTGGAGAAGTCATGGATATTTCCTTATCCTAGTGTCAGGGTCAGAGGGTGTGTGTGCGCATAGAGTACTGCAAGTGTGAAAATGATACAAAGTCTTTTTCAGGTCAGGAGAAGTCATGGATACATCCTTATCCTAGGGTCAGTGTGTCAGAGGGTGTGTGCGCATAGAGTCCTGCAAGTGTGAAAATGTGACAAAGTCTTTTTCATGTCTGGAGAAGTCATGGATAATCCTTATCCTAGGGTCAGTGTGAGAGGGTATGCGCAGAGAGTCCTGCAAGTGTGAAAAAAGTGTGGAGGTCTTTTTCAGGTCTGGAGAAGTCGTGGATAAATCAGTTTGGGCCTGTAGGGTCTGGAAAAGTCCTGGAATTTCACAGAAGCCATTCACCCATCTCTTAATTAGTGTTGACAGTTAGGTCTAGCGGTTTTGCTGGATTGGGGCTTGTTTTATCGTCTAACCTGCATACAAGTTTGAGCTGTGCACACCATTGGAAACACGCACACACACGCATGCACACATGCACATGCACACGTGCACGCTCACACACACACATACACACTCTATCTCTCTGACACACACACACATTCTCTCTCTCTCTCACACACACACATATGTGAGGGGAAGCTGTTGCATTGTTTTGTGTAGCCCCTGTACATGTGTTGAGAAGCTGTTTTGTGTAGCTCCTGTACATGTGTTGAGAAGCTGTTTTGCATAGCTCCTGTACACGTGTTGAGAAGCTGTTTTGTGTAGCTCCTGTACATGTGTTGGAAAACCGTTTGTTTCACAGTATCCACGTTGTGTTCCAGATCAACCTGAAGCACGGCATCGTGCCCATGATCACCAGTTCCTACCGCGACACCTGCACCGCCTGTGCCGGCTCCATGATCCTGGAGTTTGCTGCCCTTAGTCGCCTGACAGGAATCTCCGTGTACGAGGTGAGGTTTCTGTCAGGGCTCTGCGGTAAATGCGACGCTTCACCACAGAAATGAGTTGCATTGCACCTGACCCACTTTTCCTGCTAGGAGCCATTTAGTTATCATTATGCAAGAGACCAGGGATCCAAGCCAGAAGTAGTATGCAGGACTGCACAGACAATAACAGCACTGTCAAAACTAAACACCATCTGGAGAGATAAAAATATCTCACTTATCTCCAAGATCAGACTAATGCACTCCCTTGTCATATCCATATTTCTGTATGCCTGTGAATCATGGACCCTGACTGCAGATTTGGAGAGAAGAGTACAGGCGGTGGAGATGAGATGCTTTCAGAGACTCCTTGGCATCTCCTACAAAGACCACATAAGCAACGAAAGCGTGCATAACAGAATCCAGCAAACCATTGGACCCTATGAGAACCTTCTATCGATCGTGAAAAAGCGTAAACTTAAATGGTATGGGCATGTCACAAGATCCAAAGGACTTGCAAAAACAATTTTACAAGGCACTGTCCAAGGAGGAAGAAGAAGAGGAAGACCAAGGAAGAGCTGGGAGGATAACATCAGCGAATGGACAGGCCTAGAACTCAACAAAACCCTGAGAAAGGCAGAACAGAGAGAGGAATGGAGGGAACTGGTTGTTGAGTCTTTGAGGGTGCCCCCACGGTTGTCAGACTACGGGACAGATAGATAGATAGATAGATATGCAAAAGACCATCCTTGAAGATCTGTCAATAAACTATTATGAATATGAAAATAACCATAATTTGTTTTAACATTTTTAGATAGGAAATCAGGAGCAGTCCTTAAAAAACAATGTCTGAAGAGTTTCCTCTATATTCATGAAGGGAAAAGCGACTAAGTCCTGTGGGCTTTTCTACAACGAAGTGGAAATAGTAACAAGTGAGCAGCCAGTCAGGACTCCAGATCAGAATACGAGTTGGTGATAAATCAGAAAGAAAGTGTAGAAGTACTCAGCCATGTATCGTGATCATTTTAGTCTTTTCTTTTTTGTCATATTTCGTTTCTCATTTTGTTTCATGTTTTGTTTCTCATGTTAGTTCACTGTGGGATCTTGGGAATTCTTTCAGTACAGACACTTAACATTTTGTGCTTGAAATTTCCTCTTTTCTATTACTGTCTCTTGTCTGTCATTTTTCTTCTTCCTCTTTTTCTGTGTTTCTTTTTGTGCAAAATTTTATTTTTATGTTCCCAGTCTTCTCTCCTGCCTTTTGTGGGAGCGTCCTCACCACAGTAGTGATGTGTGTGTGTTGTTGTTGTTGTTGTTGTTGTTGTTGTTGTTGTTGTTGTCTTCAGTTTAACATCTGTTCACTCTATGTGATATTAGATGTGTGTGTGTGTGTATACATGTATACATTCTGTGTGTGCAGGAGAAGGCTCGAAAAGCCATGGACTATTTGTGGCAACAGCGGCATCGCAGCAGTGACCTGATGGGACTCATCATCAACATTCATAATGGAGACTGGATACGAAGAGGTTTGTCACGCAGTTCTATATTTATGGCACAGCGAGCAAATCCAATATCACTCAGTCAGGAGTGCTGACTTTAGAGCGCCCCTTCCTTTTACCTAGTCTAAGTGTGGTCAGTTCATGCTATAATCAGCACCTGCTGGGATGGGATGGAATGGATAGCAGCTGAGAGCAGCTGAAAGTGGAGGAAACTGACAGCTGTGGTGGGGGCAACATACCTTAGCATAGAATGTGGAACTTGTGATCCAAACACCAGTCTATGGTACAGGTTTAAAGTGTCTGCCGAAATGTCTGTTGAAGGGGATGTGTTTTTAACCACTAGACTGCCTTACCCCGGAAATTTTCCGGGGCTAAACGTGCACCCTATACACCAACAACTTGTAAAATTTCCGGGGTGTCGAACCGAAGTAAACAAGCCTGATTCCTTGACTACAGTTAAAGGGAAAGAACTCCAAAATTAATGGAGGTCACTCCTGTTGCTTGGCAACATCCAGCTGCAAAAACCGTAGCAAAAACGATCGTTTTTTAGCTCATATTTTGTGTTTTTATGCATGACTGCTTGGGAAGGTTGTGTTCAAAATGGCTGACACTTCTTGTTGAAGGCATAAAAAACTTTACACAGCTGTAAAAGTGGCAAATAAAACTGTAGATTTACCTTAACAGTGATGAAAATGATCGTGTATGATTCAGCTGATCGTGCATTAAAAAAAAAAGAATGAGATTTGGCCTAGACTTATGTTTGACGTTATTGACATCGGGGTACTGAGAATGACAGAGGTGATAAAGAAATCATATTTTTGGTCAATTTTTTTACTTTTTAAATATATTTTCGCAGTGAAATATCATGCTAACTAATTTGGCTTGCCTAGAAGTAATCTACGATATATATACTGTCATTGGGCAGACTATCAGGAATATTCATGTAGTAGTTTCTGAGTAAGAGGGATATGAACATAGCAGTGGTACATAAGAATTTTATTCCCCGGCATATAGGGTGCACTTGCACTCGGCAGTTAAGAGGTTAATTTGGTTTATCATTGTCCTGATTCCATTTACCTACAATTCCTTTGGATTTCTTTTTTGTCCAATGCTCAGACAGCAACTATTGTAGTCCATCATATGAGCGAAAATGCGTCGCGCCGCCGTTAATCTCACAAGTCAGGCGCAGCGCATCCAACTTTGGCATGAGAGAGAATTGTTATCCTGTAAGTCTTTCTGGGAAATAAGGCAGGAGAATGCGACCAAGCAGGCAGAAAACAGACAGGAAGGAAATGGCAGGAAGAAAAAGGAACAAGGCAGAAACGGAGTGAGAAGAAGGAATTTCTAACGCACAGATTTTCTAGAAGGTGGGGATGCTATTTATACTGACAGGCTCCCCATTTCCCCACAGGGGAACTCCTTTGGATGAAACAGTAAGCCGAAGCCCCTGGTACAGAGGCATACCTAACATTGTGTGTACACGTTAAATAAGAGAGGAAAAAAATCCCTCTTTCTATGAAGGGTAAACCTGCTATGACTGATGATGTAGATGACACGATCATACCCAGCATGCATCCTGTGACCTGGAGAGAGCAATGAACTCTGTCAGCTTCAATTTCCCCGAGTCACTGCCTGAAAATGTTTTTTTAAAAAGATCAGTGCGGTGCCCCAAATGACTCCCGAGAGAGTTAAAAGTTAAAGTCAAATGTTGCCACAATCCACTGAACACTGATTCGAATCACAGGACAATACGCATGTGTATTTAAATTTTTTTCATGCTTATATGATTTTTATTATTATGTCCAGGGGATTTTTTTGTGGTTCCTCAGTTAGAGCTCTATTTTCACCAATGGTGAGATTTTGCATATGCAACCAGTTTCCCCCCCCCCCCCCCCCCCGGTGAAGGTAGCCGCATTCTGACTTTGGGGTAGTCCAGGGGATAAAGGCACTGGTATGTTTATACTCCAGCTGACCTGGGAGATCAGTAAACACATTCCCATCCTCAATACTGCCGGTTCTTTCAAGATTCGAACTTGTAACCTGATGATCAGTAGGACTTGATGCTCTACTCACTCACTCTTTCACTCTTTCAGCTTGAGGTTCTAGAAAAGTTTTAAACTTATCAGTAAACATTCCCATCCTCAATGCTGCTGGTTCTTTCAAGATCCGAACTTGTAACCTGATGATCAGTAGGACTTGATGCTCTACTCACTCACTCTTTTAGCTTTAGGTTCTAGAAAAGTTTTAAACTTATCAGTAAACATTCCCATCCTCAATGCTGCAGGTTCTTTCAAGATCCGAACTTGTAACTTGATGATCAGTAGGACTTGATGCTCTACTCACTCACTCTTTCACTCTTTCAGCTTGAGGTTCTGGAAAAGTTTTAAACTTATCAGTAAACATTCCCATCCTCAATGCTGCAGGTTCTTTCAAGATTCGAACTTGTAACCTGATGATCAGTAGGACTTGATGCTCTACTCACCCACTCTTTCACTCTTTTAGCTTGAGGTTCTGGAAAAGTTTTAAACTCTAGGAACACCACCCTGTGCTTTGGTTTGTACAGAGCTGATAGCCCTGATGTGGCTTATGGGGTCAGGGGGCCTATGAATCATTACTAATGGAGTGGATTATAATATATTGGAGTTTTTGTTGTTGTTCTTCAGCTAGAGTTCTGAGGTTCACCAGTGGGAGATTTTTGCTTGTGCGACCGTTTTTTTTCCGCTCCACCATTTAGGTAGCTACATTCTGACTTCAGGGATAGTGTCAGATCACAACACCTGTGTGCACGTGGTTTTGAAATTTTGTCATCGTCAGCTCCTACCGGCACGAAATGGCCTACTCTTCTGAAAGGCAGAACGGGTTTTTAATGTGTGAGCAAGATGTTCTGCGTGCGTTTACACACGGGGCCTCAAGTTTATAGTCTCAGCTGAAGGACGTTGATGTTCAGTTATATTTTCTTGTCAAACTGGGGGAAGAAAGGGCACGGCTGAGAATCGAACCCAGAACTTCATGGTTTACTTGTTAGGCAGGTGAACGTCTTAACCGTCCTGCAATTCTTCCTTCTTAGGATGATGATGACATCAAGTATATTGCTTTGTCTTACTGATGTATGTCTTTGTTTCTGATTGCCAGAGAGCGGTGTGGGTGCTGGTATAGACTCGTACTATGAATACGTTCTGAAAGCCTACATTTTGCTGGGTGATGACAACTACCTCGACCGCTTTAACAAGGTAAAGCTCGTTTTTGTCTGTCTCTCTGTCTGTCTTTTCCCTTGTCTATCTCTCCAGCTAATTGCCCTTCATGGGATGATTAAAGTGTTTTTGACTTGACTTGACAGCTATCTGTTCTTTGTTAGTCTCTCTGTCTGTTTCTTTGTCTGCCTCACTGTCTGTTTCTCAGTTTCTTTGTCTGTCTCTCTGTCTGTCTCTTTCCTTGTCTATCTCTCCAGCTATCTGTTTCTTTGTCAGTCTCTCTGTCTGTTTCTTTGTCTGTCTCTCTGTTTCTCTGTTTCTTTGACTGTCACTCTCTGACTTTGTTTCTTTGTCTGTCTGTTAATCTGTCAACTTGGGGTTTTTTTAAGGGTTGCTTTTTTGCCTGTGGTGGGTGATTGTTTTCTGTCTTTTTAAAATTTACAGCCTTCGCTGTTTTATATGTTTAGCATGAAGACTTAAGAATCATCTGGATAATTATAAAACTATGTAAATGTGAAAACGTAGCGCTGATCAAACCAGCTAAAACAAACAGCAATAAAAGGTAATGAATCAAACGACAGCGTAATGTCATAGAACTGACAGGTAATACACATTGAATTCAGAATTTCAGGTAGTCGATAAACATGTTCTGTTAGAACATACAAGGTGTGCTGCAATGCATTTTAGACAAGTTAAAAGCTGTTCCACCTCCCATTTCAGGAAATTGGGGGGGGGGGTGGAGAGGGTAGTTTTTTTTTTATTCCTTTGCTAGAGCTCCAAGGTTCACCAATGGTGAGATTTTGTGTAAATGACCGTTTTTGCCCACCATGAAGGTAGCCGCATTCCAACTTCAGGGATGAGTATTTTTAAACGTGACTCCCTGAAAGTTGTGGTGTGCTGCTTCCTTAAGGGAGAAGTCGTCATGTTCTGTTTTCCTGATAACGTAGTGGCTGACGGACAATAATGAAATGAGTAATAAAGATGAATAAATAATGATAATTTTGAATTAATGAATGATATCTGATTTATGTTGCATAATCAATAAATGATATCTGATTTATGCTGCATAATGAATGATATAGATGAATTAATGAATAATATTTGATTTATGCTGCATACTGAATAAATAATGATATAGATGAATTAATAAATGATATCCAAATTATGCTGCATAATGAATGAATAATGATATAGATGAATTAATGAATGATATAAATGAATTGAGTGCAAGCGCTTCGATTCGTTTGCTTTTTACAAGATTCAGCGCTATATAAATTCCATATATTATTATTATATCTAATTTCTGATATAGATGAATTAATGAATGATATCTCATTTCTGCTGCACAATGAATAAATAATGATATAGATGAATTCATGAATGATGTCTAATTTCTGCTGCATAATGAATAAATAATGATATAGATGAATTAATGAATGATATCTAATTTCTGCTGCATAATGAATAATGATATAGATGAATTAATGAATGATATCTGATTTATAATGAATAAATGATATCTGATTTATGCTGCATAATGAATAAATAATGATATAGATGAATTAATGAATGATATCTAATTTATGCTGCATAATGAATAAATAATAATATAGATGAATTAATGAATGATGTCTAATTTCTGCTGCGTAATCATGTGATTGACTGCCGTGTTTTGTGATCCAGCATTACGATGCGGTGATGCGGTACGTCAGCCAAGGGCCGCTACTGATGGACGTACACATGCACAAACCTCACGCCATCTCCCGTAACTTCATGGATGCTTTGCTTGCATTCTGGCCAGGCCTGCAAGTGTGTGATGACAGAGTCGAATCTTGTGTTTGTTTGTGTTTGTGTATGTGTGTGTGTGTGGTGTATGTGTGTGGTGTGTGTGTGTGAGTGCGCATGTGTGGTTTTCCCTTTCTTTCAG
Organism: Rapana venosa; assembly: GCA_028751875.1. Classification (NCBI taxonomy): domain Eukaryota; kingdom Metazoa; phylum Mollusca; class Gastropoda; order Neogastropoda; family Muricidae; genus Rapana; species Rapana venosa. Next base: position 31,633,124 of record CM054161.1, on the reverse strand, counting down.
TATGCTGTCTTTAATAATAATAATAATAATGTATGGAATTTATATAGCGCTGAATCTTGTAAATCAACAAATCAAAGCGCTCTTTCACTATGTTCTGATTATTAAAGTTGACTAAATCCTTCCAAGATTTTTTAGAGCGTAATGTTAGCAATGGCATTTATCATATATGCACCAACTTCACTTTAAGATTAGCATTTTTGTACCTCTCTCTCTCTCTCTCACTTTGTGTCTCTCTAACTGCTAAGGAGGGAAAAAGGAACTGCTAAGAAGTTCTTCAAAAAATGAAAAGAAACATGATAAGTTATATGTATAGAAAAATGTATTGGTTAAAAAAAACACCACCCCATACTTATGTATCTTCCTTACTTAGCAAGGATACTAAAGACTAAGAAGAAAACTAAAACCTCACGGTTGAAGACAGTGGTGATATATATATATATATAGATATATATATATATTATGTTTATTTCCAGGTTCTGAAAGGGGATCTGGTACCTGCGATAGAGACCCACGAAATGCTGTACCAGGTGTTACAGCGACACAACTTTATCCCTGAGGTAAGTCTAAGTCCTCTCCCAGACTGAGAGATACAAGACTATAGTCATTGTCTGGAGCATGGCAGAGAGAGATACAAGACTATAATCATTGTCTGTAGCGTGGCACAGAGAGATACAAGACTATAGTGATTGTGTGTAGTGTGGCACAGAGAGATACAAGACTATAGTGATTGTAGCGTGGCACAGAGAGATACAAGACTGTAGTGATTGTAGCATGGCACAGAGAGATACAAGACTGTAGTGATTGTAGTGTGGCACAGAGAGATACAAGACTATAGTCATTGTAGCATGGCACAGAGAGATACAAGACTATAGTCATTGTGTGTAGCATGGCACAGAGAGATACAAGTCTATAGTCATTGTAGAATGGCACAGAGAGATACAAGACTATAGTCATTGTGTGTAGCATGGCACAGAGAGATACAAGACTATAGTCATTGTAGCCTGGCACAGAGAGATACAAGACTATAGTCATTGTGTGTAGCGTGGCACAGAGAGATACAAGACTATAGAAACTGTCTGTAGCCTGGCACAGAGAGGCACATGACTATAGAAACTGTCTGAAGCATGGCACAGAGAGGCACATAACTATAGAAACTGTAGCCTGGCACAGAGAGGCACATGACTATAGAAACTGTAGCCTGGCACAGAGAGGCACATGACTATAGAAACTGTCTGAAGCATGGCACAGAGAGGCACATGACTATAGAAACTGTAGCCTGGCACAGAGAGGCACATGACTATAGAAACTGTAGCCTGGCACAGAGAGGCACATGACTATAGAAACTGTCTGAAGCATGGCACAGAGAGGCACAAGACTATAGAAACTGTCTGAAGCATGGCACAGATAGGCACATGACTATAGAAACTGTAGCCTGGCACAGAGAGGCACATGACTATAGAAACTGTCTGAAGCATGGCACAGATAGGCACATGACTATAGAAACTGTAGCCTGGCACAGAGAGGCACATGACTATAGAAACTGTCTGAAGCATGGCACAGAGAGGCACATGACTATAGAAACTGTCTGAAGCATGGCACAGAGAGGCACATGACTATAGAAACTGTCTGAAGCATGGCACAGAGAGGCACATGACTATAGAAACTGTCTGAAGCATGGCACAGAGAGGCACATGACTATAGAAACTGTCTGAAACATGGCACAGAGAGGCACATGACTATAGAAACTGTAGCCTGGCACAGAGAGGCACATGACAAAAGTGACTAAGGTAAGCATGTGGACTAGCTGCTAAGGGAGCATGTTGTCTACTAGCAGTGCTAAGGTAGCATGTCTACTAGCAGTACTAAGGTAGCATGTCATGTCTACTAGCAGTGCTAAGGTAGCATGTCTACTAGCAGTGCTAAGGTAGCATGTCATGTCTACTGGCAGTGCTAAGGTAGCATGTCTACTAGCAGTGCTAAGGTAGCATGTCTACTGGCAGTGCTAAGGTAGCATGTCTACTAGCAGTGCTAAGGTAGCATGTCTACTAGCAGTGCTAAGGTAGCATGTCTACTGGCAGTGCTAAGGTAGCATGTCTACTAGCAGTGCTAAGGTAGCATGTCTACTAGCAGTGCTAAGGTAGCATGTCTACTGGCAGTGCTAAGGTAGCATGTCTACTGGCAGTGCTAAGGTAGCATGTCTACTGGCAGTGCTAAGGTAGCATGTCTACTGGCAGTGCTAAGGTAGCATGTCTACTAGCAGTGCTAAGGTAGCATGTCTACTAGCAGTGCTAAGGTAGCATGTCTACTAGCAGTGCTAAGGTAGCATGTCTACTAGCAGTGCTAAGGTAGCATGTCATGTCTACTAGCAGTGCTAAGGTAGCATGTCTACTAGCAGTGCTAAGGTAGCATGTCTACTAGCAGTGCTAAGGTAGCATGTCATGTCCACTAGCAGTGCTAAGGTAGCATGTCATGTCTACTAGCAGTGCTAAGGTAGCATGTCTACTAGCAGTGCTAAGGTAGCATGTCTACTAGCAGTGCTAAGGTAGCATGTCTACTAGCAGTGCTAAGGTAGCATGTCTACTAGCAGTGGTAAGGTAGCATGTCCCACTAGCAGTGCTAAGGTAGCATGTCATGTCTACTAGCAGTACTAAGGTAGCATGTCTACTAGCAGCAGTGCTAAGGTGCAGTCATGTCTACTAGCAGTGCTAAGGTAGCATGTCTACTAGCAGTGCTAAGGTAGCATGTCTACTAGCAGTGCTAAGGTAGCATGTCTACTAGCAGTGCTAAGGTAGCATGTCTACTAGCAGTGCTAAGGTAGCATGTCTACTAGCAGCGCTAAGGTAGCATGTCTGACTAGCAGTGCTAAGGTAGCATGTCTACTAGCAGCGCTAAGGTAGCATGTCATGTCTACTAGCAGTGCTAAGGTAGCATGTCCACTAGCAGTGCTAAGGTAGCATGTCTACTAGCAGTGCTAAGGTAGCATGTCCACTAGCAGTGCTAAGGTAGCATGTCATGTCCACTAGCAGTGCTAAGGTAGCATGTCTACTAGCAGTGCTAAGGTAGCATGTCTACTAGCAGCGCTAAGGTAGCATGTCATGTCTACTAGCAGTGCTAAGGTAGCATGTCCACTAGCAGCGCTAAGGTAGCATGTCTACTAGCAGTGCTAAGGTAGCATGTCCACTAGCAGTGCTAAGGTAGCATGTCTACTACTAGCAGTGCTAAGGTAGCATGTCCACTAGCAGTGCTAAGGTAGCATGTCTACTAGCAGTACTAAGGTAGCATGTCTACTAGCAGTACTAAGGTAGCATGTCTACTAGCAGTGCTAAGGTAGCATGTCTACTAGCAGTGCTAAGGTAGCATGTCACTAGCAGGCAAAGGTACATGTCATGTCCACTAGCAGTGCTAAGGTAGCGTTCTACTAGCAGGTAAGGTAGCATGTCTACTAGCAGCTGGTAAGGTAGCATGTCTACTAGCAGTACTAAGGTAGCATGTCTACTAGCAGTGACTAAGGTAGCATGTCTACTAGCAGTACTAAGGTAGCATGTCTATAGACAGTGGAAGCACATGACCAAAAGTACAATACTAGAGAATACATGTACTAGGTGTAGGTAGATGTCTACGTTGCGTGCTAAACGTAAGTGTCACTGAGCGTGATAAAGTGTACTCCTGTAGCATGTGCTAAGTGCTGTCCTCTGCTGGTGCTTACAGTGCCGACATTCGTGTGCTGTCTCTAGGATCAGTGGCCAGATCTGAAAGATGATGTAAAACTAATCAGTGTTTTTCTCTCGTTTGTATATAAATATAGTTATATGATCCAGTGTCCTGTCACAACAGCTACATGTTGCACGTACATGACTTATCGTTCTCCTTTACAATCTACGTCAGAGTCGTGGATGTTATTTTGTTCATTGTTGTTTCTGTAAACGCTGTTCTCTGACCTATGTGAATTTTTCTGGGTTTGGATGTATTGGAAGTATTTTTGTGTTCACGTCCAGTGTATGAGACACTGTAGACTAAAGTGACGTGTCCAGTGTGTGGTGCGTGCAGGCGTTCACCACCGACTTCCGTGTGCACTGGGGTCATCACCCCTTACGGCCCGAATTCATTGAGTCCACCTACTTCCTGTACAAGGCAAGTGTCTGTTTAAAATTATCTTCCTTTTTTTCTTTTCTTATTTTGATTTGACTTAAGTCATAAAGAAAAGTTACGATTTTGAAATCCAGATGCTCTTTTCCTTTTTTGTTTTCACGCACAAGCCAAAAACGTTGTATTCTTAAAATCATGATTTATTCGTTTCCGGTTTAAGTACAAACTGTCCCCTAAGTCGGAATGCGGCTACCTTAATGGTGGATGAAAACTGTCGTATATGCAAAAATCTTTCCATTGGTGAACATTGGGGACGGGATAGCCTAGTGGTCAGAACATTGTGCTCGCAATCTGACGACCTGGATTCGATTACCGTTCAAGGGGGATATTTTCCCCTGGAGTTAACATCAGTGCAGACTCCACTCTCCCCCAGAGTCCTTTGGATGAGACTATAAACCGAGGCCCCGTGTGCGAACGCACGCAAAACATCTTCCATTATCCTCGATTATAAGAATAAAATTTTAAAAAATAAAATAAATTTTTAAAAAACCTTGGAGCTCTAGCCGAAGAATAGAAAGAAAAAAGAAAGATACAACCTGTGTTTTTGTGTGAATTGACCATTTGACACCTCTTTGCTGGCAAAGAATTTTACTGTTTTTAAAAGAGATTTTTGTTTTGTTTTTTAACTCGTTTGCCTGTTCATTTCTGTCTTTTTTTTAAATTAAAGGGGAAAAAAGTGTAGTGCTTTGACTGAACTATGTTGTTGTTGACTTCAATTTTACGTCTGTTCACTTCTAGTGATATTAGACGAGTAACTGAACTATAAAACTGAGCAAAGAATTACACATCTAATAACGATAAAAGATTAAAACCACGTGCATGTCCATCAGAAAGCTTAAGACAACAGCAGAACCATCCTTCTGACTCCTCAAGGAGGTAGGCAAGAAGCGAAGCAGTCGAGCTGACAGGTGAGGTGAAAAAAGGTTGCTACCTACCTATTTGGGCAGGCGACAGGTGACCACTACTACCTGGAGGTGGGGAAGAAGGTGCTGGACAACCTACAGAACCATGCTCGGGTCAGCTGTGGGCTGGCCGCCATTAAAAACGTCAAGACCGGCGCCCATGAAGATCAGTAAGTCCTGGGGTTGTTGGTGTTTTTTTGTTGTTGCTTTTTTTCCCTTTTTTTTGTTTTTGTTTTTTTCAGTTCCTCAGCTACAGCTCAGAGATGTAGGTTTTACCCTATGCTTACTTTTGTTACTGAAGAAGAGGGTAGGTAATTTGGTTTGTGGTGAAGAAGAGGGTAATTTGGTTTGTGGTGAAGAAGAGGGTAATTTGGTTCTGTTGTGAAGAAGAGGGTAATTTGGTTTGTGGTGAAGAAGAGGGTAATTTGGTTCTGTTGTGAAGAAGAGGGTAATTTGGTTTGCTCTGTTGTGTGGGTTTTGTGTAAGGAGATGGGTCCTGTCTCGTTTTTTTTTGTTACTTCTCTAGGTGTAAGTTCTACCCTTGCTCTATTTTCTTGCCAAAGAAGGGATGATGGGGCCCGCTCTGACTTGTGCTGATTTTGTGAAAAGAGATGGATCCTGTCTCTTTTTTTTGTTTTGCGGTGAGCTGTGTGGAGAGCTGCTGGATTGACCACATAGTCTGTGGCCAGTGGTGTGGATGACACAGACACACCCAGCATCCCGGGAGACGGGACAGCCTAGTGGTTAGAACATTGCGCTCGCAATCTGACGACCCGGGTTTCGATTCCCGTTCAAGGGGATATTTTCCCCTGGAGTTAACATCAGTGCAAACTCCACTCTCCCCAAAAGTCCTTTGGATGAGATTATAAACCAAGGCCCAGTGTGCGAACGCACGCAGAACATCTTGTGCACATGTTAAATCCTGTTCTGCTTTTCGTAAGAGTAGGCCATTGTGTGCCGGTGGGAACAGGTGACAGAATTTACAAAACCGCAAACACACGGGGACTGGATGTTAAAGAAAAAGCACATAAGTGCTTATTCCATTATCCTCGATATAAAAGAATAAATAAATTTAAAAAAATAAATTAAATAAAAGCATGCAACCTGTAGCCTGAAGAGGGACAGGCTCTGCCAGATTCAGCTCACTGTCAGCACCTCTCAGTGCAGTGTCCTGCCCATTGCTCACAGTGGTAAGGCAGCAATCAGATCACACCCACCCATGAAGGGAAGGTGACAGGATGGTTAAGACATTCGTTCTCCTGCCTAACAAGTAAAACCATGAGGTTCTGGGTTTGATTCCCAGCCTTGCCCTTTCTTCGCAGTTTGACGGGAAAAAAATCAAACTGAATGTCAAAGTCTTTTGGATGAGACTATAAACTGAGGCCTTGTGTGCGAATGATTGCTGAACATCTTGCACACACATTGAAAACCTGTTCTGCCTTTTGGAAGAGTAGGGCATTTTGAGCCAACAGGAATGGATGACAAAAATTTTTAAACCGCATGCGCACAGGTGTCATGTTTAGACACCATCCCTGAAGTCGAAATCATCATCATCATCATTAGCCATTACACCCAGCGGTGTGTAGGGCAGCAACAAAGCGCTTCCACTCCTGCCTATTCTGGGCCAACCTAGTCACTGATCCCCAAGAGTGCTGCATGGCCTTCATCTCACTTTCTACAGTTCTTCTCCACGTTGCTTTTGGTCTTCCTTTCTTTCTCCTTCCTTCTGGGGTCCAGTGCAATGCTGTTCTTGTGATTGACTGTGGGTCTCTTCGGAGGATGTGCCCAATCCACTTCCACCTTCGTCTGGTGATGATGGTTCCCATGTCTTCTTGCCTGCATCTCCGTAGTAGGTCTTCATTTGAGATCTTCTCTGGCCAAAAGATCCGGAGAATTCTTCACAGGCATATGGTGTGGAAGGATCGAAGTTTGGTCAGATCCACTTCCGTCATCCTCCAGCACTCAGAACCGTACAGGAGCGTAGACACAACACAGCTCTGGTATAGCTTCAGCTTGGTGTTGGTGCTGTACTGAGTTGATCTCCAGATATTGTTCATCTCCCTAAACACATTCCTGACCTTGCCCAGTCTGTTGTGGATGTCTTCTTTTGTGCCGCCCTCTGGTTTGATGATGCTGCTAAGGTATGTGAACTTGTCTGTCTGGCGCAGGTCAGTTCCATTCACTTTCACAGGGGCTGGTGTGTTCACATTGAGCGACATTGTCTCTGTTTTCTTGGTGCTAATACGAAGCCCCACTTGCTGTCCAAATGTTTGGAGTCTGCTGGTCTTCTCCTGGATATGTTGGTGTGTGTGTGAAGTCGAAATGCAGCTACCTAAATGGTGGGTGTGGGAGAGGGGGTGGGAGGAACGGTTGCATATGTAAAAAATCTTACCATTGGTGAGCATTGGGAGCTCTAGCTGAGAAATGAGAGGAGAAAAAATACTAACAAGCAGTTTCATGGGAAAAGACGTAAACGGTATGGTATCAGATATGACAACATTTCATTTTTTGCTGTTATTGTTGTGGTTTTGGTTGTTCCCCAGAATGGACTCATACGTGCTGGCTGAGATGTTCAAGTACCTGTACCTGTTGTTTGCGGAGAAGGAGGACATGGCCGTGGACATTGATGACTTCATCTTCACCACGGAGGCCCACCTCCTCCCCTTGTACCTCTCCATCGGCAACCTCTCTGTTTCGGTCCCTAAGGTCTGTGAGTGTGTCACCGGGGGTGTGTGGGTGTGTGTGTGTGTTGTGTGTGTGTTGAGGGTGGATGGATGAGTGTGTGTGTGTGTGAGGGTGGGTGTGTGTGTGTGTGGGGTGTGGGTGGGTGAGTGTGTGTGTGTGTGTGTGTGTGTGTGTGAGGGTGAGTGGGTGTGTGAGGGTGGGTGGGTGAGTGGGTGGGTGACGTGTGTGTGTGGGGGGGGGGGGGGTGGGTGGGTGTGTGTGTTGTGTGAGGGTGGGTGGGTGGTGTGTGTGTGTGTGTGTGTGTGAGGGGTGGGTGGGTGGGTGTGTGTGGGTGTGAGGATGGTGGGTGGAGGAGTGGGTGTGTGTGTATGAGTGTGAGGGTGGGTGGGTGAGTGGGTGGTGTGTGAGGGTGGGTGGGTGAGTGTGTGTCTGTGTGTGAGAGGATGGTGGGTGGATGAGTGAGGTGTGTGTATGGAGGGGATGATGACCATGATGATGACCTTTTTTTCTTCTTTTTTCCCCCCGAGGATAATGGAATAAGCATCATGTGCTTTTTTCTACATCCAGTCCCCGTGTGTATGCCGTTTTGTAAATGTTGTCATTGTTCCCATCGGCACACAATGGCCTTCTCTTTCGAAAAGCGGAACAGGATTTAACGTTGTGCGCAAGTTGGGGGGGGGGGGGGGGGGGGGGGGGGGGGGGGGGGGGATAGGGTGTGTGTGGGTGGGTGGAATGGATGTGTGGGTATATGTGTGTGTGTAGTGGGGGGGGGGGGGGGGTGTATGTATGGGTGTGTGGCGGGAGGAGGGAGGTATGTATGTTTGTTGTCAGGGGGGAGGGGGGTTGCTAATTGGTTGTGTGTTGTCTGTGTATTGATTTTGTGTGTCTGTATGACAGGAATCAATAAAGTTTTCTTTTGAATATAGAAATTATAAGCTTTGACTGCAAGCGGTGAAAGTTGAGCTTTTTTTTTAATAGCTTGGGTAGAGGGGAGTGGGGGGGTGGGGCTGTCTTTGTTATCCCATTCAGTGGAAATATTCATCATTTTCGGTAGGTCTATAAACAACATCAACTGAAAACTTTCAGACCAGTTTACTGCTGCTCTTGGTGGCAATAGACAGTTAAGACGTGAAAGCTTAAGTTGATTTTGCGAGTTGACATTCACACCCTCCCTTCACCTGTTCCGTGTGTCCACATCATGTAATCAGATGTCTTCACATTGAAGCTTTTGGTGTAGTTCATGTAGTTCACATAGTACATTCTTGTTCTGCTCTCTTCTGTTTTTTGTACTCTCCTGTGGTTGTTACTCCCCTGTGGTTGTGTGAGGGGAGTGGGTGGGGGTCAAAGGGAGAGTTAGGGTACTTGGTTTAACCTGTTCTATGCGTTACTTGACGAGATTACTTGTTGGCAATAACGTGTTCTCTTCGCTGCCATGTCCGTTAAGTATTCTCGTCATGGGGGGAGTCCAGAATTTCCCTTGTTTTATATTTAGACTGTTTAGAAAACAGGATATTTCTTAGAAAGATGAAGGTTTCTAGATTCTATTGATAACCAGTAATATCGCATTCAAACCAAGGAATCCCGTCTTTTAAGCAATTTTACTTTTTTTAAGATGTGTACCCATTTTGGGGGGATGGCAAATAGGATTTTTAATTTCAAGCTTACTTCTCTGGCAGCCAAAGGGTTAAGTAGGGGTAGGTGGGGGAGAACAAAGAGTAGGAGCCACTTTAAGATTTGCCAATATTGGTGATCTCAGGATTTCAGTCCTGTGGTCACTCTCACTCCAATATTACACACTTTTGGGTTCATCTGTATCATGCATCTGATCCTTCAGATGAAACTATAAACTGAGGTCCGGTGTGTGAACACACGCAGAACACCTTGTGCACATGTTAAAACCTGTTCCACCTTTCGGAAAAGTAGGCCATTGTGTACCGGTAGGACAGGATGACAAAATTGACAAAACTGTATACACACAGAGAGTGGGGATGTACAAAAAGAAACCCAACACATGCGCACATGCTTATTCCATTATCCTCGAAATATAAAAATAAAACTTAATTTTAAAAAATTACATAAGAAGAAGAAGAAATGGAATTTATATGGAATTTAAATGGAATTTATTTACTTATATATATATATATATATATATAAATATATGCGGGATAGCTCAGTGGTCGGAGCACTTGCTTTCCCCCAGCCAAGTTAAGCAGCGTCGAGCGTGGCTACCAGTTGGATGGGTGACCGTTTGCGCGCCTTGGCTTCAGTACAGTTCCCCCAGCTGTAAATGGATACCTGCCCTCTTTAGGGTCAGGGAAGGTAAAGCAGCGAGGGGGAGAGAGGAGATGGGCGCCACCGCCCTCAATATGCTGGCCATAGAGAAGTGAGGTCTCTGACGCCTCGCTCCCCTACGACCTTATAGGTTATGGGACACCGTTACCTTTACTTTTATATATCTATCTCACTCAACAGATTCGCAGAGACGCGTACTCGTTCAAGGTGGACATTAGCCCCCCTGTTTCGGACAATTTCGTCACCACCACCACCACCACTACACTGGGAGGGGACGGGAAAGGAAAGGGAGGGGAGGAGAAGGACGACGATGATGACAACGACGATGACGACAAAGACAACGGAAGCGTGGGAGGAGAAAACATGTGTCCTGCGCTGCACACGACCCACGAGGCCGGTCAGGGTTACCCCCGCACTGTGCGCTCCCAGGTTCAGCACATCGTCAGCCGCGCCAACCCCCAACGCCAAAAGTGAGTGGGGGGGGGGGGGGGGGGGGGGGGGGGGGGGGGGTTGTGTGTAGTGGTGTGTTTGTGTGTGGTTTGGAGGGGAGGGGGGGGGGGGGGGGGGGTGGAGTGTGGTGTTTGTGTGTGTGGGGGAGATGTGTGTGGGGGGTGGTTGTTGTGTTTGTGTGTGTTTGTGTGGTGTGTTGTGTGTGTGTGTTTGTTAGTGTGTTTGTGTGGTGTTTGTTGTAGTGTGTGTTGTGTTGTGGTGTTTAGTGTGTTGTGGTAGTGTGGTTGTGTTTGGTGTGTGTGTGTGTGTGGTGTTATGTGTGGTGTGTTGTGTGTGTGTTGTGTGTGTTGTTTGTGTGTGTTTGTGTTGTGTTGTGTTGGTTGTTGTGTGTTGTGTGTGTAGTGGTGTTGTTTGTGTAGTTGTGATGGTTTGTGTTGTTTGTGTAGTGTGTTGTTTTGTTTGTGTAGTGTGTGTGTGTGTGTGTGGTGTTTGTGTGTAGTGTTGTTGTAGTGTGTGTGTGTATTTGTAGTGTTTGGTGTGTGTTGTGTTTTACTGTAGTGTTTTGTACTTGATGTCGTGTGTGTGAGTGGTGAGTGTGTTTGTGGTATGTTGTGTGTGTGTATTGTGTTTATTGCATGTTTTATTTTGTGTTTTTGTGCAATGTTTTTTCCTTTCTCTCTTGTTTTGCATATTTAGTTGTTGTTAATAACGATATTGTTGTGCTGATTAGTAATATGTCTTGAAAGGTACAACATTACAATGTTTATTTTGGTTTTTTTGGATGTTTTTTTACACATTCCAATTTGCTTTTCCACTCGTCAATATTTTCTTTTGTGCTTTGTATATAATTCTTATTTTTTGTTTTTTGCTTTGTTCATTAATTCATTTTGGAAGTGTTATAACTACATGGTCATTGTACTGGGTTTTTTTTTTGTCTGTACCACAGTTCATCAACAGTTGTTTTCACCCACGACCGGAATCACGCTACGCTTTAAAAGCTATGAGATGTTGCAAGGCTTTGATCTCTGTCTTATGTGTTGGTTGGGTTTTCTTTAAACATTCATCCTGCGTGTGTTTACTACATGGCCGGTACATGCTTTTTTTATCTGTCTGTCATGTTCATCAACAGCGTTGTAGAAATCGACCTCACGGACCAGGAATCAGTGCTGAGCGCTTTAGAAAGAGCGAACGAGATGTTGAGGCAGGAGGCTTGACTTGCACAGTCCTTATGTGCTGCAGCCCTGGGGGCTGTTGGCCTTTGGAGAACATCTCCAACGCTGACTGTCCTTATGCCCACTCGGCCGAGAGAGTGGGGATGTACTGTGGTGGGCAAGGCATCTCCACTATAATCACATTTCTGCCCAATTTCCGAAACAGCAGCTGCCTCCTCTGCTGTTTTGGAGGTCATCGTCGAAAACGACGGACTAACATACATAAATAACGTGATGCTGCAGTGCATTGGATAAGGGTTGGCCTGCCTTTTCCTCCTCTCTTTACTCAGATTGCTGTCGTTGGTGTAGTGGTTTCAGGGTGGGTTTTCCACACACAAAAAATGTCCTCAGTCTTTACCTGACTTTCTCCCAGGGAAAGGATGCGGAGAGACTGAGAAATCAGAAGAAATGAAGATCTTGGGTTGTGAGCTCTCGTTAAAAAAGAGAGAGAAAAAATTGTTTAAATCGCGGAAGTATTCTTCTTTATTGAATGCTCAGACAGATGGAGAAGGCTCATCGGTGTCAAACCTCCCCAAGGGAGAAACGTGACAAAAAAGGAAGAAGATTAAGATTGAATGCTCAGACAGCAACTTGCTGTTGTCTGTCACATGCGTTGCGCTGCCATTAAGCACCTGACAAATCAGGCCTGGCGCATCCGACTTTGGCACGGGAGAAAATTGTTATCTTATAAATCGTTCTGGAGAAAGGACCAAGAAGGCAGAAAATAAGACAAGAAGGAGGTGACAAGAAGAAAAGGAACAAGGCAGAAACAAAGAGAGGGGATAGAAAAGAGGGAATTCGTAGCACAGAATTTCCAGGTGAGATGTTATTTAAACTGACAGCCCCCCCCCCCCCACCCCCCACCCCCCAGCATCCCCACAGGGGTGTGGAAGTATCTAAGGCTCCGGCAGGCTCCTGTCTGGAGTAGAGCATGCTTGGCTGGAAGATGAGGGACTGTGCTTTAGCAGTATCTGTAGTTTTATGGCCTTGAATTCAAGCGTGTTGACTATTCTGCGGGTGTTTGGACTAACCCTGCAGGTGTCTGTATCTCCCAGGACAAGTTGACGTTGGAATATTTTGTGGAAGGACGAACAGAGAGCAAGTCCTGTCATGCCAGTGTTGTGTTCGTTCATGCATTTTGTAAACGTAAGGCTTTTTTTCTGTGTGAGTGTTCTTGTCAATGCTTGTGGCTTTTTCTGCTTTGTGTGTTTGTATTTTTGCCATGTAACCTCTTCTTTTTTTTTTTAAACCACTGTTTGTATCTCTCATTTTTATGTACTTTTTTTTGGTGTAAAAAACATTTTTTGTCATGTAATCTTTTATTTATTTAATCATTGTACATTAATTTTCATTTTTATGTGTTTGTATTTTTTTAAACTCATTGTTTTTGCTGTTATATTCTTTTTGATATGATTTTAAACATTATTGGCAGCTTATTATGGATCTCGACGAGTTTTTTTTCTTGCTCAACTGCCCAAATTGTTCAAGCGTGAATAAAGATCGGATGAATGTGTGTTCTGTGTGTGGTGTGTGTGTGTATCTGGGTTTTTCTAGTGTGGAGTGGTGTGTGTGGTGTTCTGGTGTGTGAGTGCATGTGGTGTGTGTGTATGTTGTGTGTGTGTGTGTGTGTGCACATGCAAGCATGTGGACAAGTGTGTATGTATGGTATATAAATATATAAATGAGTATTGCTTGCAGTCATGAACTTGAAGTGCAAAGTGTGCTGAAGTGATTCATTGCAATGTACTTAGAGCACCAGACAACAGAATTCCCATCTTTAATGGAAGTCTTTAATCCGATATCTTACTGCCTTGCACTCCCTTCCCTTACACACACACACACACACACACACCACACACACACACACACACACAACACACACACACACACACACACACACATGGGATAGCCTGGTAGTTAGAGTGATGCGCATTGCGCTTGTGATCTGCTAACCTAGGTTCGAGTCTCGTCCAAGAGGATTTTTCCTCTGGAGTTAACATCAGTGCCGACTCCACTACCCCCCAAAAGTCCTTCGAATGAGACTATAAACTGAGGTCCCGTGTGCTAATGCATGTGGAACACCTTGTGCACACGTTAAAACCTTTCTGCTTTTTGGAAGAGTAGGCCATTGTGTGCCGGTGTGAACAGATGACAAAACTGACAAAACTGCATACACATGGGGACTGGATGTAAAAAGCACATGAGTGCTTATTCCATTATCCTCAAAATAGAAGAATAAAATAAAAAATTTAAAAAGGTAAACACACACACACCACACACACACACACACACACACAAAACACACACACACACACAACACACACCCACACAACACACACACACACACACAACACATACCCTCCCCCTCCCACACACAACCCCCCCCCCTCCCCACACACACACACAACACCCCCCCCTCCACCTCCCACACACAAACCCCTCCCCCCCCCCCCCCCCAACACACACACACATACATACACACACACAACACACCCTCACCCTCCCCACACACATCCCCCCCCCCTCCACCTCCACACACACAAACCCCCCCCCCTCCCAACACACACACACACCACCACCCCCCTCCACCTCCCACACACAACCCCCCCCCTCCCACACACACACACACCACTCCCCTCCTCCTCCCACACACAACTCCCCCCTCCCACACACACACACACCACTCCCCCTCCTCTCCCACACACAACTCCCCCCCTCCCACACACACACACACCACTCCCCCTCTCCTCCCCACCACACAACTCCCCCTCCCCCCCTACCCCCACCACACACACAACACACCCTCCACCTCTTACACATAACCCCCCCTAACCCCCCAACACAACCCCCCACCCCCCCCCACCCCCCCACCCCCCTCCGCACCACCCCCACTCCCACACCCCCCCCCCCCCCCAACCCCCACCCTCCCACCCCACCACACACCCAAACGTGTAACCCTGTTCTTTCCATCCAGTCGCACACCACGGCTGCGCGCCTCGCAGTTCATCGCTGGGAACAAAGAGCAGCTGGAGCAGCTGCACGCCATGGGCATTCGCATCGCCACCATGGCCGACGGCCGCGTGCAGCTTCTGCACACCGCCTCAGAGGTCAGTGGCGACCGGTCACCAGCTGTGAGTAAGGAGGTAAAGGTGTCCCATAACCTATAAGGTCGTAGGGGAGCCAGGCGTCAGAGACCTCACTTCTCTAGGGGCTACCAGCATATTGAGGGCGGTGGCGCCCATCTCCTCTCCCTCGCTGCTTTACCTTCCCTGACCCTAAAGAGGGCAGGTACCCATTTACAGCTGGGTGAACTGGTGAGGAACTGTACTGAAGCCAAGGCGCGCATACGGTCACCCCATCCAAGTGGTAACCACGCTCGACGCTGCTTAACTTGGCTGGGGGAAAGCGAGTGCTTCCACCATTGAGCTATTCCGTCCCCAGCTGTGAGTACTGACCTAAAATGTGTTGGGAGAGTACGCGAGTAGATCGAGACAAGTTTTCCTGTTCGGGATGTGTCCCAAGTGTGTGTGTGTTTGAGTGTGTGTTAGTGTGTGTGTGTGAGTGTGTGTGTATGTGTGTAGTGTGTGTTTGAGTGTGTTGTGTGTTAGTGTGTTTAGTGTGTGTGTGTGTGCGTGAGAGTATGTGTGTGTGTTCTTTCTTTCTCTTCCTTTGTCTTTTATATCGAGGATAATGGAATAAGCACTCATGTGCTTTTTTTTTACATCCAGTCCCAATGTGTTTGCGGTTTTGTCAGTTCTGTCATCGGTTCCCACCAGCACAAAATGGCCTACTCTTACAAAAAGCGGATTAGGATTTAACGTGTGCGCATGATGTTCTGCGTGCGTGAGTGTGTGTGTGTGTGAGTGAGTGTGTGTGAGTGTGTGTGTGTGTGTATATTACCTCCTGGCTGAGAGAATGGGAATGTGCTGTGGGCAAGGCACCTCCACTATAATCAAATTTTTACCCAATTTCTGAAACAGCAGCTGCCTCCTCTGCTGTTTGGGAGGTCAGCGTCGAACATGACAGACAAGCAACGCTTGTGTGCGATATGTTTCCTACTGTTTCATCTGGTGTTACTAGCATTGTGACATGTACTATTTCTTGCAGATAAAGTTAATTTGTTATTATTCGTAAGATGAATGTCCGGTGAGAAATAAGCCGTGTGTGATGTATCCTCATTTTCCGTTTTGATCAGAAATTTTATTTTTTTGTTTTGATTTGTTGATATGGCCCTGTCTCATGTCCTGTTGAAGAATATAGCTTCACATCCTATCTGATTTTTAAAAATATTTTTTGTTCCTTGGCCAGAGCTCCAAGGTTCACCAATGGTAATGTGGTGACAAAAACAGATGACAAGTATTGTGATGACAAAAGCAGCATTGACAAAGTTGGGGGACGGGATAGCCTGGTGGTTAGAGTGATGCGCATTGCGCTCATAATCTACTAACCCCGGTTTGAATCTCGTTCAAGAGGATTTTTCCTCTGGAGTTAACGTCAGAGCCTACTCCACTCTCCCCAAAAGTTCTCCGGACGAGACTTTAAACCGAGGTCCCATGTGTGAATGCATGCAGAACATCTTGCACACATGTTAAAGCCCATTCTGTTTTTCAGAAGAGTAGGCCATTATGTGTCAGTGGGGAACAGATGACAAAATTGACAAAACTGCATACACATGGGGACTGGTTGTCAGAAAGCACAAGAGTGCTTATTCCATTTATCCTCGAAATAAAAAAAATTAAAAAAAGGAAATCAATAAATGAAAAGGTTGGGGTTTGGTTTTTTTTGAATGACGAAAATGGAATGACAGACAGAGTGTAGATGACAGGTGTGGTGTGCGATGTCTCCCACAGGCGCTGAGTCCTGAGGATGCTGAGGACGGGATGCAGTTCATGCAGGAGATGATCGAGCTGTCCAAGCACCAGCAACAAGAACGTGAGGGTTTTTCCCCCTTGTCATTCTACCATAATTACCCTGCCCCCCAAAAAATGACTATCCTAGCTGTAAGCTGTGCTTGTCCCCAAAAACTGACAACCAAAATTCCAGCAGCAAAGTAGATGATTATCCCAGGGAGGAAAACTCAATTTCGCTACATTAGAGCCAACAAACCAGGTTATCTCCAGTGAAGGAGATAACCCGGTTTGGTTCTGATGTAGCGATTTGGAGAATTATGAAAGTAGCTAGAATAGAAAGCACGGCATGACAAGGGCTTTTGGATTATAAACTTGGTCAGGCATCTGCTGAGAGATTTCTTGATAGAAGGGATGCAGCCCTTATAGCATTGCTGGTACGTGGGTAAGGGGCCTACCTGTCTAGAACGTGAGAAGTTGTGGGTTTGATTCCTGCTTAAACCCAAAATTTTCCCCCACCTAGTTAGGTTGTAAGTGGTAGTCTGGGTGCTAGTCTCTTTTGGATCAGATGATAAGTTGAGGTTGTTTCTTTGTGTAACATGCATTTATGACTTGTAAAAGACCCCATGGCTACATGAGAGTTGTCTGTTGTTTGGAGCAAAATTTACATTGGTTTTTGTGTGTGTGCATGTGTGTGTATGTGTTTATTTCATTTATTTTATTCTTTCATTTCAAGGATAATGGAATAAGCACTCATGTGCTTTTTTACATCCAGTCCCCGTGTGTACGCAGTTTTATAAATTTGTCCTCTGTTCCCACCAGCTCACTATGGCCTACTTTTTCGAAAATATGATGTAGCCAATTTTGTTTCTGTTTTCACCTTGAAATGAAGTGAAATTTGACATGGATTTTGTGTGTGCTTGTGCGGGTGTGCGTGCACATGTGTGTGCATGCGTGCGTGTGTGTGTGCGTGTGTGTGTGTGTGTGAACAGCTCAGCACGATCCCATGTTCATCCATGTGTCAATCCCGGGCCTGAAAGAGAAACAGACGATTCGTGCCGGTCCTGCGCAGTTTGGCTATGACCTGAAGGAGCAGTGTCCGGTCAGTAGTGCTGATTTTGTGTGTGTGTGTGTTTGAGAGTGTGTGTGTGTGTGTGTGGTGTGTGTGTGTGTGTGTGGTGTTGAGTGGGTATGTACAGGTTGTGTGTGTGGTGTTGTGTGTGAGTGTGTGTGTGGTGTGTGTTTGAGTGTGTGTGAGAGTGTGGTGTGTGTGTGTGTGTTTGAGAGTGTGTGTGTGTGTGTGGTGTGTGTGTGTGTGTGTGTGGTGTTGAGTGGGTATGTACAGGTTGTGTGTGTGTGTGTGGTGTTGTGTGTGAGTGTGTGTGTGGTGTGTGTTTGAGTGTGTGTGAGAGTGTGGTGTGTGTGTGTGTGTGTGTTGAGAGCGTGAGTGTGTGTGTGTGAGTGAGTATGTGTGAGTGTGTGTGTGTGGTATGTGTGTGTTTGTGTGTGTGTGTGTATGGTGTCTGTGTGTGTTTGTGAGAGTGTGTGTGTGTGGAGTGTGTGTGTATGTGTGTGTGTTGTGTGTGTGTGTATATATTTGTGTGTGTGTGTATATTGTGTGTGTGTGTGTGTACTAATGCATATGTGCACATGTATACATTTATTTTTATTTATTTTATTTTATTCTTTTATATCGAGGATAATGGAATAAGCATTTATGTGCTTTTTTACATCCAGTCCCCGTATGTATGCAGTATTGTAAATTTTGTCATCTGTTCTCCTCGGCACACAATGGCCTACTCTTCCGTAAAGCGGAATGGGTTTTAACGTGTGCTCAAGTTGTTCTTCTGCGTGCGTTTGCACACGATACCTTGGTTTATAGTCTCATCCGAAGGACTTTTGGGGAGAGTGGAGTCGGATGTGTGTGTGGGAGTGTTGAGTATGTGTTTATGTGTGTGTGTGTGTACATTGTGTGTGTGGGTGTACTAATGCATATGTGCACAAGTATACATTCACATATATGTGCGAGCCCTCTCATCATGCACACGGATATTCACACAGTCATGCACACACACACACACTCACTATCGCCTTTGTCGTCATCGTCATAGTCACCATCGTCATCTTTATCATTATAATTTCCTTTTCAATAAGGTTTGGTTTTTTTGTTTGTGTGTTGTTGTTATTGTTATTGGGTTTTTTCTCTTAGATGGCTTCACGAGAAAAAAAAGCAAGTGTTTTGCTTATTCAGTGTACCATCTGGAAATAAAAGTTTGACTTTGACACACTCTCACTCTGTCACTCACACACACACACACTCTCACTCACACACTCTCTCTCTCTCTCTCTCACACACACACACACACACGCACACACACACACACACGCACACACACACACGCACACACACACACGCACACACACACACGCACACACACACACACACACAGAATTTTAGTGTCTTGCTGGCATTGGTGATGCATACATACTTCTTTACTATCATTTCATTATACATGTACACATCAAGATTTTTATTTTTATTTTTTTAAACCTGCTCTATTACGTACATGCGATAAATAGTTTATGTGGTCCACGTTCCAGGTCACGGGCATGTTGGCCATTGCTCGGCCGTTCCGGGTGTGTAAAGAAATCGAGAACATGGAAGAACTGGCCGGCCATGTTGTCCTATTGGAGCGAGGAGACTGCATGTTTGTCGACAAGGTAAGGAAGGGGTGCAGGCTGCAGCCTTTTTTTTTTCTTTTTTTCTTTTCTTTTTTTTTTTCTTTTTTTTTTTGCACCCTTCAGTGGAGATGTAGTACCCCCCCCCCCACCTCCCACAACACCCCCCGAAGTCGGAATGCAGCTACCTTCATGGTGGGCAAAAACGGTCGCATACGCAAAATCTCACTATTGGTGAACCTCGGAGCTTTAGCTTAGGAACAGGAAAAAAAAAGGAATAAATAAATTTAGATATAGATGTAGTGTGGAGAGACTGGGTAGTCCAGCGGTTAGAGTATCAAACCCAGGATGTGATGGTAATGCAGGAAGTAGGTTCAAATCTTGACTTGGGTTATGGTTAAGACCCGTTATTCCTTGAACACAACAGAAACGACAACCTGTGACAAAGACCTCCTTGAAAAGCTGTAATCTTGTCTTCTTCTTCTTCAATGAACACTCAGACAGCAACTATTGTTGTCTGTTATATGAGCGAAAACGTGTTATACTGCTGTTAAGCACCTGACAATTCAGGGTCAGCGCTTCTGACTTTGGCATAAAAGTATTTGTTATTTTTTACGTCTTTCTGGGGAAAAAAGGCAGGAGAATGGATCAAGAAGGAGGCAACAGGGAGAAAAGGAACAGGGCAGAAACAAAAAGAGTGATAGAAAAGAGGAAATTTCAAGCACAGAATTTCCAGAATGTGGGGATGCTATTTCTACTGACAGCCCCCCCCCCCCCCCCCCCCCCCCACAGAGGAGATAGTCTGTCTGATTTCATTTAATTTTTGTGATGTCATTTCAGGCGAGGAATCTTCAGCGCATTGGAGCCAAGGGTGGCATTGTCATTGGTGAGTTGTACATTCTCCCCTCTCTCCTTTCACACCTAATCAGTTGTATTGTTAGAGTTAACTGTGATTCTGCTGGATCTGTTTGTCGTTAAACTTGCATTGTCATTGGTGAGTTGTACATTCTCCCCTCTCTCCTTTCACACCTAATCAGTTGTATTGTTAGAGTTAACTGTGATTCTGCTGGATCTGTTTGTCGTTAAACTTGCATTGTCATTGGTGAGTTGTACATTCTCCCCTCTCTCCTTTCACACCTAATCAGTTGTATTGTTAGAGTTAACTGTGATTCTGCTTGATCTGTTTGCCGTTAAACTCGCTTTACTGCCGCCCCAGTCTTAAAAAGACACACAAAAAAGGCCAAAGACAAGATTTGTTTTTAAACGTCACATTATTGTTGTTTAGTCACCAAAAGGCTTTTCTCTTGTTTTTGGTGATGTTTGGGTTTTGTTTTTTTACATCAGTATAATGTTTAGTTTTGGGGTTGTTTTTTTAACATCAGTTTAATGTTTTAGGTCACTTGGTGATAAAGAAATATGCACCTTTCACTAAAAATTGTTTGAATGAAGAAATTGTCCAGTTCATCCACAGAAACTTATTTAGACTCCTGTTATACATGACTTCTTTTTCTCGTTAAAAAAAAAGGTACTGCTCCAGTTCTCATTTTGTTTTTGGGCTTTTTTTTCTGGTTGGGGGTTTTTAGGGTCTTTTTTTTACCTAGAAGAATAAACACAGAGAAGAAATGAAGCCAGCTTATTCAAAGAGTTAGGAAGAGACATAACCTCTTATAACACATTGAAAGCGTATAACTGTTAATGTACACGAAAAGGGATGAATATGTAAACGAGGGGAGGGGATGGGGAAAGGGCTTGCTTTTAGAAGAAAGTGTTTCTGTTCATTCCCCCCTGTTTATAGAAATGTTTTTCACATATGTATGTGCTCACAAACACACAGACGTACACACGCACACACACAACACAACACAATGCAAGACACATACACACCATTTAGGTAGCACATTACGCCTTCGGGAATATCCAAAGCATGACATACATTATGAATCATGCAGTTAATTAATATCTGCAAACCACCACCACCCCCCTCCCACACACACACACACACACTCACCACACACACACACTTCTTTTTTGTGTGAGGAAAACTTTTTTATTGGCTCCTCTGCCTCACAAATAGGCTTCATTGACATGACATTTTCATCTAACCCAACACACACACATACACACACACATACACACACACACACAACACCCACACATGCATGCACACACACCCACACACACACACAAACACACACACATACACACACTCTCACACTCACACACACACACACTCTTACACACTCACTCACCCACACACACACACACACACACACACACACACACACACACACACACACACACACACACACACACATACATACAACACACCCACACACACACTCACCCACACACACACACACACACACACACACACACACACTCACCCACACACACACTCACCCCACCCCCACACACATATACACACTCACACACACACACACACACACACACACACACTCACACACACACTCACCCACACACACACAACACAACACACAACACACACACACACACAACACACACACATGCATGCACACACCCACTCCCCCCCCCCCTTCCACACACACACCCACCCACTCACCCCCCCACTCCCCCCCTTTCCACACACACACACTCACCCACCACCCCACCCCCCTACCCCCACCCCCACACGCACACATACACACCTACCCATTCAATGTCTCGTGTTTTTTCCCCACAGACCACACCCCAGGCAGCTCGCACGATGCTCAGCCTCTCTTCGCCATGTCAGGGGACGGAACCAACGACGTCACCATCCCCCTCGTCTTCCTCTACCACGCTCAGGGGCAGCAACTGCTGCAGCTGCTGGAAGACAACTCTTTCCTGGAGGTCACCTTGACCGCTTCTTCAGGTGATAGGGGTTGTTGGGTTGTTTTTTTTCGTCTTGCGAGATGATCCTGTGTTAGTTGTGAGTGAAAGGGTGTGTGTGTGTGTGTGTGTGTGTGTGTGTGTGTGTGTGTGTGTGTGCGCATGCACATGGATGATGTGGAGGTTGTAGTGTGTGTGTAGGTGAGTGTGTGTGTGTGTATTTGTGTATTTTTGTGTGTAGGTGTGTTTGTGTGTTGTGTGTGTAGGTGGGTGTGAGTATGTTGTGGGTGTAGGTGGGTGTGGGTGTGTGTATGTGTGTGTTTGTTTTGTGTGTAGGTGTGTTTGTTTTGTGTATGTGTGTGTTTGTTTTGTGTGTGTGTGTGTAGGTGTGCATGAGTGTGTTTGTTCTTTCTTTAGATTTTATGCCTTTTCACTATCAGTCATATTAGGTGAAGGGAGAAAAGAAGAAAAGCAGATGCCTGTGTGTGACTGAAAGTTTGTGTTTTGTCACTTGTAATGCGAGTGTGTGTATGTGTGTGTGCGTCCGTGTAGGGGGGTGTGTGTGTGTGTGCGTGTGTGTGTGTGTTCTTCAGTTTAACATCCTTCCACTGAAATGCAGCACAATTCACACGCGTGCTTTTTTTCCCTCTGTAGTAAATCCTTCCCAGCAGACCTCAGCCACCACCACAACCCTGACGGAGCCTCAGGAAATCCATGCGTCCAGCGGGAAGACGGAGGACACTCCGCCCTTACCGCTGCATCATGGGAAGCCCCATGTCCCCGCCATGTCGTTCGAGACGTCATCGTCGTCGTTGACGACGGGGGATAACGAGGAGGAGGATGGTGACCCTTTCTTCGAGCATCTGGAGGATAAGTTTTACCACCATGAGGCGCAGTTGAGAGATCTGTATTACTTGCAGGTGAGTGTGTGTGTGTGGGGGGGGGGGGGACTAGGGGGGGGCAGTTGTTGGGGTGGGGTGTGGGGGGGTGGCGGTTGGGGTGGGGTGTATGATGTGGGGGGGGGGGGGGGGGGGGGGGGGGTTGTTTGTGTAGGGGCGGTGTGTGGTGCTGTTGTGGGATCTATATTATTTGCAGGTGAGTGTGTTTGGGGGGGGGGGGGGGAGTGTGGGTGTGGACATGGGGGGGGGGGGGGGTGGAAGTGGGTGGAGGTGGGGGGGAGGAGGGTGGGGGGGGGGGGGGGGGGGGGGTTAAGTGTGAGTGTGTTTTCCAGTTAAACTGTATGCCCCTGAAGCACCACAGGTGAAACATGATGTCTCCTGAAGTGCTGAGAGAAAGCAAAGCATCGGTCAATAATAATAAATGGAATTTATATAGCGCTATATCTTGTAAAAAGAAATCAAAGCGCTTGCATTCAACACACCCCTACACATACAACCAATAACAATTAACAGAGTTAACTAATTCAAATGTACATACACGCACACTCACACACACACACACACACACACGCGCACACAAAGGTCCCCTTTGGCAGGGTGATGGGATTTGGGCTGTTTTAGGCAGGGATAGATTTGAGATGAAACAAGAGGGGAAAAATCAGATTTGGAATAGATATGACTTGAGGCTGGATTTAAAAGTGTCATAAGTAGGTTTTGCGAAGGGAGAGAGGGAGGTCATTCCAGATCACTGGACCAGAAACAGAGAAAGAGCGTCGGCCAACCGTGGATTGGTTGAATCTCGGTATTCGAAAGCACAAGGTATCTGCAGCAGAACGGAGGGAACGAGGAGTGTATAGGTGAAGACAGTCGCACAGGTATGAGGATGCTGTTTTGTGGAGACATTTGTAACAGAGGGTACTGATCTTAAAGTTAACTCCCTGTTGTGCAGGCAGCCAGTGGAGAGATTGCAAGAGAGGAGTTATGTGCTCAGATTTTCTCTTTCTGAGGACTAAGTTAAGCTGCAGAGTTTTGTATATGTTGAAGGGAGTGGATTGATGATGCTGGCAGGCCAGCCAGAAGAGAATTGCAATAGTCCAGACATGAAAGAATGAGAGACGCAACTAGTTTGGATGTTGCATCAGTGGACAGGTACTTTCGAATTGCACTCATACACTGTAATTGATAGTAGCATGATTGCCAGGTCTGGGTGATGAATTTTTGCATGGAGGGTGTGTTGTTGATAACAACCCCAAGATACTTCACAGCAGTGGATAGAGGAATTGATGTATTGCCAAATTGTATTGAAGCTGTTGTGATGGGAGAGTGTTTGTGTTTGGTCCCTACAAGCATGGCTTCAGTTTTGTCTGGATTTAGCTGTAACTTGTTCTGTATCATCCAGTTTTGGATATCTTGAAGGCAATAGTCCATATTTGTCAAGAGAGAAGGCAGATTTTCAGGTGTATCACTGCTAAGAATCTGAGAGTCATCGGCATAGAAATGATGGTTGATCTGATGACAGTTTGTTATATGTGAAAGTGGAGCAGTGTAGAGAGTGAAAAGAACAGGGCTGAGAACTGATCCCTGTGGGACTCCACATTCCAGTTTGGTAGCTGATGATTGAATCTTGTCCATTGAAACAATGTAGAATTGGCCTGTAAGGTATGAACTAAACCAAGTGAGGGCTGTAATAACAAAAGTGTTTTTGAGACAGGATAGAAGAATTGAATGGTCTATAGTGTCAAAGGCTGCAGATAAGTCGAGAAGAGTGAGAATAAAGATTTTCCCTAAGTCAGAAGCATGAGGAAGCGTGTTTAACATGTGGACTAGGGTGGTTTCAGTGCTGTGGTTGGCGCCATAGGCAGACTGGAAAGGGGGAAGGAGACTATTGGAATGAAGGTGGCTGTTGAGTTGTTTTAGAACAACTTGTTCAAGGACTTTAGAGATAAAAGGTAGGTTAGAAAAAGATTTGTAATTCTTCAGAATGTTTGGGTTGATGTCATGCTTTTTGAGTAGAGGTGTAACTATTGCAGTTTTGAGGTCTGATGGAAAAATTCCTGAAAGAAAAGGAGTTTACCTATTTTCGTGATAGTGGGTATAAGCTGTGGAATGCACTGAGTGAGAAGAAAAGCAGGTACAGGATCGAGATCGCATGATTTTATTGTCATTTCTTTCAGAATTGTCTTGATGTCTTTCTTGCTTGTTGGGTGAAAGAAATGGAGAGGAACGCCAGTTAATTGGGGATCAGGAGGCGCAGGCTGGAAAGAAGTCTGATCCAATCTGGAGCGAATGTTTTGGACTTTGTCAGAGAAGAATAAAGAAAATATAACAGGAAGTTCGGAGTGGCTGTGAACAGTGGGTAGAGGGCTTGCCTTTGCAGATCCCAGAAGAGTTGAGGTGAGGGGAAAAAAGATATTTCATGGACGTAGCATCAAGAACTTGAGCAGAGTAATACTTTGTCTTTGCTGAATGGATTAAGGTTTTAACTTTGTTGATTTGTTTTTGAAAGAGCTGTTAATTTATTTCAGTTTTTGTTTTTCTCCCTTGTTGCTTGAGTTGTCAGTGTTTGCGCTTAACAACCAGGATTTTGATAATTATGTTACTCACTGCTTATTTTGTTATCATACTTTGTTTCTCTGCTTACTTCATCGTCTCCCATGTTATACTTGTCATAAGCTTCATATTTCTACATACATGGTTGTGGTGGTGCTCTCTGCTTATTTTACCATCTCTTCGGGGCTTGTCAGTATAAACAGTATCCCCACCTTCTGGAAATCTTGTGCTAGGAGTTATGTTTCTGCCCCTCTGGTTGCTTCTGTCTTAGATAGGTGGCTTGATGAAAAAAAGGAAATGCATTGCTTATTCAATGTACCATCTGGAAATAAAAATTTGACTTGACTGGACTTGTCTTGTTCCTTTTCTTCCTGTCACCTCCTTCTTTTCCATTTTCTGCCTTCTTGGTTCATCCTCCTGCCTTTTTTTCCAGACAGACATGAAAGACGATCATTCACTCCCGTGCTGAAGTCATATGCCATGGGCCTTGCTTGTCAGGCACTTTTGACGGCAGCGCAACACATTTTTGCTCTGCGAGCGTTTGACAAAGAAGAAGAATGTGACCATCTCACTTGTTGTCTCGTTGTTTAGTTTTTTTTTGCTTGACCAGCCGGTCATCATCTTCTTCTTCGTCGCACGCTCAGACAGCAACAATTGTTGTCTGTTATATGAACGAAAATGCGTCAAGCTGCCGTTAAGCGCCTGACGACAAGTCAGGCCCAGCGCAGCATCCGACTTCGGCACAAGAGAGAATAGTTACCTTTTAAGTTCTTTCTGGGGGAAAAAAAAGGCAGGAGAATGGACCAAAGAAGGCAGAAAATAGAACAAGAAGGAGGAGGTGACAGGAAAGAAGAAAAAGGAACGAGGCAGAAACAAAGAGAGGGATAGAAAAGAGGAAATTTCTCGCACAGAATGTGGGGATGCTATTTATACTGACAGGCCCCTCCCCAGGGCTATCCCCTCGGGGGACAAACCGCTCATCTGAAATGTACAACCTGTGTGTGTGTGTGTGTGTGTGTGTGTGTGTGTGTGTGTGTGTGTGTGTGTGTGTGTGTACATTTGAATTTGTTAGAATATTGTTAATCATTGTTGGTTGTTTTGTGTGGGAGCGGATTGAATTGGAAGCGCTCTTGATTTGTAATTGCAAGATATCTATCTATCTGTCCCGTAGTCTGACGATCGTGGGGGCACCCTCAAAGACTCAACAACAACCAGTTCCCTCCATTCCTCTCTCTGTTCTGCCTTTCTCAGGGTTTTGTTGAGTTCTAGGCCTGTCCATTCGCTGATGTTGTTATCCTCCCAGTATTATTAATCTCACGCCTCTGCTTTTTTCTCTCTCCTCCCTTTTCTCTTCTCTGCCTTTTCCCAGACGGGGTCGCGCTATCTGCACATCAACGTGGAGGTACGCCCCTCGGCCACCAAGCCTGAGCCCGAGAGGGAGAGGGAGGACGCCTTCTCCCTGGACGTTCTGCCAGACGGCTCCAGGATGGTGACGGCGCGGCTGACCTACCAGGGCGAGGGCTACGCGCAGCGCAAGCCCAACCTCAACCGGCTGTACGTGGACACGGTCCACCTCCTGCAGCAGCGCACCAACCTCAACCGCCTGCCCCACGCCGCAGACTACCTCCGCGCCCTGGCCCGCGCCCTGGAGGCCGGCTATTTCGGCCTGAAGAACTTGGACCGGGACGCGCTGACGCTGATGCGAGGCCTCAGTCGGCAGCTGCGCTACGTCCACGCCTTCCCTGCGCAGCCACAGCCGCCTGACATCCAGGAGGAGACCTCGGAGGAGGAGCAGGAGACTGTGGAATCTCAGCGTGGCGGGACAGCAAAGTCGTATGCGACTGTAGAAGATTTTGTGGAGTCTGCATCTCAGGGTGAGGGGAGACAGGGAGGCTCTGAAGCTCACCAGTACGTCCGTTACACCGCCACTGAAGGAGGGGATGCTGGGTACGGCGCCCGGGTGGATGGGGAGGGTCGACTGAACGTGGCGCAGGACCCTCCGCCCGCTCAGGCATCCGGACAGCGACGGAACGCGTATTCCGTCAGCGTGACGACCGACGATGGCCGCGACAACATCCGGGTGAAGATATCCGACAGCGAGGCTCTCGTCAGCCAGTCGCAGTCTTTCTCCGTCAAAGAGACGGCAGACTCCGCCAGTGCCAAAGGCCAGCTCCACCATCCTGCCGCCACTGCCGCTGCTGCCCAGCCCGGGGAGGAGCGGGGAGCGGTTTCCGACGACGACAACAACGGCCAATCAGATTCCTCAGGGTATTCCACGTCCAGCCAATCCTCCGCGTTTTCCAGTCAGTCCGTTAGCCAGTCCGAGGAAGAAGAGGTAGTAGTAGTGACCGAAGGCGGAGACAGAAGAACAGCAGGGTGGGAGGGGAGTGTGGATGGGGAGAGTATAGAGGGGCCAGGGAGGGGGGAGGGATCCAGGTCACCCAGTGCCGAGGACAGTGCAGACAGGACTCGCAGGGTTACGACAACGCAGCAGCAGCAGCAGGAGGAGGATGAGGGTGAGGGTGGTGACAGGACCAGAGACCAACGTCCCAATGATGAGCTGTGATCTATGTGTGTGTCAGGGTGTGGGTGTGTGTGGGTGTGCGAGTTCCAGAGTTTTGGGAATCTCTGATGTCTATGAATCTTCATTTTCAAAACCCTCTCTCTCTCTTTTTTGGGTTTTTTTTTTTTTTTTAAAGTTTTTTTTTCCTTTCCTTTTTTTTTTTTTTTTTTAAGTGTCCGCGGCTGCCATCAAATGTGAATGAGTGATTGTCCCTGTAGCATTTTCCGAAACGTCATATCGTCTCTTTAATTCAGTCTTTTTTTCTTTCTTTTTTTTTAAAAAAGTGTCCGCGGCTGCCATCAAATGTGAATGATTTTTCCCTGTAGCATTTTCCGAAACGTCATATCGTCTCTTTAATTCAGTCTTTTTTTCTTTCTTTTTTTTTTTTTAAAGTGTCCGAGGCTGCCATCAAATGTGAATGAATGATTTTCCCTGTAGCATTTTCCAAAACGTCATATCGTCTCTTTAATTCAGTCTTTTTTTTCTTTCTTTTTTTTTTTAATCACCGTGGTTGGGATGCAAGGAACTCTTTCAAATGTGAAGAATATCTCTTTCTTGGAAACTTATGCCAGGTATGTGTATGTTTGTGTGTGTGTGTGTGTAGTAGTAGTAGTAGTAAGAGGGTTGCTCTGTTTTTATTTTTGTGTGGTTTTTTTACACTGTCTTTCGTATTTTTGGCATCCTCTCCTTCTACCATCTAGTGTGTCATAGATTCTTTTTTTTTTCTTTCTATATTTTGCCAATTTTCTCAGTAAGAATTTAAATTAAACACTTGTGCTGGGTTACAAGAATTTCTTTCTTGTTGTGAACCAAATGGTAAGATAGATAGATAGATATCAAAGAAGAGATTATATCTATAAGATTTTTTTGGTGGTTAATGATCAGATAATATACTTCTGACTCTTAGCCAGAAAATCTGATGATGTAACCAGGTAATAGGGCTTATCTTTGATTCATTTACAGATGTTTTTCTCTAGAACATGATCAGGATTTTCTTAGTATATATCCCTTTGGCCAAGTTATTGGTCTTTAGCTTAGACTATCTAGTGTTTTCGTTCTTGTCAGTTTGGGGGAGGAAGGGGGGCCAAGGGTTGAGGATGTGTCCTTGAATTTTTTTCCCCTGGAGTTCGTGTAAATTCTGAAAACAAGAAACAAGAGAATTTTTAACAGGTTTCTTGGCATTTTTCAAGGTTTGTGGTGTTTAGAGTTTTTGATAAAAAACCAAAACAAAACAAAACAGCTGAATTGGACTGTAAATGTTTTGGGGAAAGTATTCCAGAGAAATGCATTCTGGCTTGATGATTGTGTAAATCTTCCATCAAAACCCTTGTCTCTCCCCCCTCCCCCCCCCCCCCCTCTCACTTTTTCCCTTCCCTCCCTTTCCTGTCATGTGATTGTCTCCATGCTAAAAGGATTTGGAGTTGATTTGTAGCTGGAGAGTGGCCTCTAGATAGTGTCCGTATTACTACACAAACTATAATTGTAAAGATTAGTGTGTGCGTGTGTGTGTGTGTGTGTGTGTGTAAGAGGAGGAGATGAGTGAGTGTATATGTGTTGTGTGTATCTTATTACACAAACTATAACTGTAAAGTAGTGTTGTGTGTGTGTGTGTAAGAGGAAAGAGTTATTGTGTGTATGTATTACACAAACTATAACTGTAAAGATTAGTGTGTGTGTGCGTGCATGTGTGTGTGTGTGTGTGTAAGAGAGGAGAGAGAGAGTGTATATGTGTGTGTGTATCTTATTACACAAACATAACTGTAAAGAGTATGTGTGTGTGTGTCTATTGAAGGTGAGTGCATGTGTGTGTATGACTACTAAACCTTAGTAATGTAAGATTGCGTGATGTGTGCCGTAAGTGGTGTGTGTGGTGTATTTCTTACTACAAACTATAACTGTAAGATAAATGTGTGATGAGTGAGTGTGTTACTACACAGACTATGCTGTAAAATGTAGTATGTGTGTATGTGTGTGTTAATAGGGAGAGAGTGTGTGTACACACACTCTTCATTGTTATAATTTTACAATCTCGTGCACTGTCTTCCCTGAGAGAGAGAGAGAGGGAGGGAGCCTCTGTAAAATTTAACCACTGTGTTCTCATTATTCAAAATTAGAAGTTAAAGGACCAAACTTATACTCAATTGAAGACAAGCATACGACTGCATAATATTGCTCTCCAGTTGTGTGTGTGTCTCTGTCTCTTTCTTACATCTCATCTCTCTGTTCTTTCTCATCTCTGTTCTCTCTGTCTCTTTCTTCTCTCTCTCTTCTCTCTTCTCTTCTCTCTTCTCTCTCTCTCTCTCTCTCTCTCTTCTTTCTTGGCTCTTCTCTCTTTCTTCTCTCCTTCTCTCTCTCTCTCTCTTCTCTCTCTCTCTCTCTCTCTCTCTCTCTCTCTCTCTCTCTCTCTCTCTCTCTCTCTCTAGGACTTCCTTTTTTTTCTTTTCTTAACTGAAGCTCTTTTTGTTTCCTCTTGTCTTTTTTCCATTCTGTTTGTTTCCGTTTTGGAGTTCTGTTGTTTGTTTGTCTGTCTGTCTGTTTTTTTAAAAAAAGGGATGACAGGGAACTTTGTTTTTCTTTCTTTTTGTATTGTTTGGAATTTTTCTTTGGTGGGTTTTTTTTCCCCCTTTTTCTTTTTCCCCCTATTTTTAAGGTAGAGAAATAACGTTTAATAGGTTGGCAAGAAGTTAAAGTTGCAAAATTAGGAGCAAATATGTATTTAGATCCTAGAAACATAGGGTTTGTTTGTTTGTTTTGAAAATTAGGCGCAAAAATGTATTTAAATTCTAGAAACATTGGGTTTTTTTCTTTTTCAAATTATTGCTCGATGGGGATATTAGGGAACTATAGGATAACAGAGGACACCATTCAAGCATTGAACTAGGAGAAAGGAAAGAAAGGTCAACCTGCTGTGCTCAGAATCTTGGTCATTCAAGTGCGCAGCTGCTGTATTGCTATTAGTCAGGCAGAACTTGGCAGTGTGCATAACTTGATTGTGTAATGGCAATATGCTGTTTTTGAAAGTGTGTGTGTGTGTGTGGATGCACACGTTTGTTGAATATACATGTACACACAGGCTTGTGCGCCAACACACACGCACATGCACACACACACACATGCACACACACACACGTGCACACACACACACATGTATGTGTATATACACACAATTTTCTGGCTCATGTATGGGGAAGGACATCAATGTTAGTGCATAATTTTCCTGTACATGTCATTATGTGCATAGATATTATATATATATATGTTTGTATCTGACTGCAGTAAAATAAAATATTTACTAGGTGGTTTTTGTTGTTTTTAAAAAATAATTTAGATAGGAAAGGAGATTCGGTGGGCAGCTGCACAGGGAATATGATGGGGAAGGGGGGGGGGGGTTGGATTTTGAAATTTAGACCAGGTCAGATTTTGATTGTTGGGGGTTGTCTTGTGTTTAAGAATGTGAGTAATGTTTGATTGTATCAGTGATGTACTTCATAGAGATTGGGTGGGGGGGTGGGGGGTTGCATGCGCGCACGCACAAATGTCCTATGTGTATGAGAGAGAGGGTTTGTGTATACATCCAGTTGTATGAAGCGGGGTATGTATGTCTTTGCAATGCCTGTTTGCACAAAATTACTTGAGGCTGAATATTGTTCAAATCAGACAATACTACAACTGATGTGTTTGATTTTATTTATTTTGCTTTTAGACGATTGCATCGTGACGGAATTGTTCTTGTGTTTTGTTCAGCCTAGAGAATATGGTGATCTATTTCTTGAAAGGTTGTGCAAGGAACTTCTCATTTTATCCAATCTGTTTCAAATGGGAAAAGAGCATGATTGAGAAAAAAAATTACTGAGAGTGGTAAAGAGTGGTGAATATGTATTTATCGATATCAATAATATATGTGTGTGTGTGTGTGTGTGTGTTGTGTGTGTGTGTGTGTGTGTGTGTGTGTGTGTGTGTGCTTTTTTGTTTGTTTATTAATTTTATCTTATGATTTGGGTGGGGGGTTAGAGGATTGGGCCTTTTGAATTACTTAAAAGAGAGTTGAAGAAATTTCTCCTACATCCAGTCAACAACCCCACAACACACACACACACACATCCTATGTATTCTGTGTTGCATTTATGTATTTCTTTTTTTTGTTTCTTCTTTTTTGTCTCATTTTTTCATATTACCTTTCCTCCTCCCCATATCCCCCTTTGTGTGTGTGGGGTGTTTTGTGTTTTTTTAAGTAGCTTGTTGCATATTTCTGTCCCTTTTTTTCTTTTTTTCTTTTCTGTTTAATTTTTCTTCATCTTTCATTCCTCTTTTTTTTTTTTTTTAACATGGTATTGGAGCTCCATCCTCCACTTTTTTGTGTGTTTTTATTCGTTGCTTTTCTTTTCTTTTCTTTTCTGTCTTTGTTTCTTTCAGAAACTCTCTCCAGATGGTTGTGGAAAATTAGTCAGAGTCACAGAATGGTAACGTTAGAGCTTGATTGTTTTTCTTTGTGAGGGTTGAATTTTTGCTGTTGTTTTTTTGTTCATTTATTTGTTGCTTCACATCTTAGTGTCATGTGTTCTTTTTTTCAGTCAGATTTTGACCTTAAATATGTTAGAATATCATGTGATATATATGCAGTTTGACATGTGCTCTTGTTGTTTTTTTTGTTTGTTTATTTGTTGCTTCACATCTTAGTGTCATGTTCAGTTTTTTTTCAGTCAGATTTTGACCTTAAATCTGTTAGAATATCATGTGATATGCGTGCAGTTTGACATTATGCTCTGTGTGAAGTCATCAGTATTGTCTAATTAAATACTTTACCCTTTTCTGTACTTTTTGTCATTTTTTGTTGTTGTCCTTCTTTGTTGCATAAATGGTAGAGCATGGGGTATGGATTATGATCACAGTGTTGTTTACATCTTCATCCTGGGTTATGCATGTAAATTTATACATGTTTTCAGGGTTGTTTTAAAAAAAAAAAACGGCTTGGTTTATCGGTCAGGGTGTATACTGAAGGAAACCCATTTTCCTTTCATCAACTTGACACTTTTTTTTTAGGTTTTTGTCTGGGTCGCGGTGATTGTGATGTTTTGACAGAAAGAAAGTATGTTGCAGTCTTCTTCCTTCCCCCCCCCCCCCCCCCCCCTCCAGACTCCTCTCCCTGGGGGACGGATAGCCTAGTGGTCAGAACATTGCGCTCGCAATCTGACGACCCGGGTTTGATTCCTGTTCAAGAGGATATTTTCCCCTGGAGTTAACATTAGTGCAAACTCCACTCTCCCCAAAAGTCCTTCGGATGAGACTATAAACCGAGGTCCCGTGTGCGAACGCACGCAGAACATCTTGCGCACACGTTAAATCCTGTTCCTCTTTTCGTAAGAGTAGGCCATTGTGTGCCGGTGGGAACAGATGACAGATTTCACAAATCCGCATACACACGGGGACTGGATGTAAAAAAGCACATGAGTGCTTATTCCATTATCCTCGATATAAAAGAATACATAAACATAAATCATCACAGTGTCATCGACACCCCCCACAGCCCCGTCAGTTTACTCCCCACCACTTTCAGCTCCTCTCTCAGCTGCTGTCCATTCCATCCTGACCCAGCTGGTGCTCATTATAGCAGAAACTGACACTAGCGCCTGGACTTGGTAAAAAGAAAGGAAAGGGTTAATTATAGCACTGGGCCCTGGACCCATGGCTCCCTGAGTTAAGCTGGATTTCCGAGTTAAGCTGGATTTCCTGGATTTCTGAGTTAAGCTGGATTTCCGAGTTAAGCTGGATTTCCGAGTTAAGCTGGATTTACATGCCGTGACCCCCCTCTCCCCCCCCCCCCCCCCCTCTCCACAGGAAAACTCCCATCACACTCAGGTGTTTCCAGTGTTCAGCATGCTCTAGATGTTGAAGGTGTGTGTAGTCTTGATAATGAATGATGTGATCCTTAGTTTTCGTGGGTATGTTATGTATACATGTGTACGCTTGCAGAAGGTTGATATATATATATATATGCGGCCTAAAAATTTATATCCTGTCAGGGTTTTTTGTGTGTTTTGTTTCGGTAGGATGTGAAAGAATGAGCATGTACGCACTTTGAGAAAGTAGAAACTAGACTGTGACAGATACGAAAAAGCAGTTTTAGAAAATTGTGTTTTTATTTTAGAGATAATTTTAACCTATTTCAATCTCTCCCCCCCCCCCCCTCCACCTTTCTACCCCTTGCCTATACAAGGTGAGCTAATAGGCTTCAGAGTAGGAGAAACTGGTATAAATGTTGTGGTGGAAGTCGGGGGGAGGGGGGGGGGGGGGGGGGGGTGGGTGAGGAGTGAACATTTTAGATGCATGTTTCAACTAATAAAATTTGGGCAACAGGTGAAGCAATGCTACTTGTGACAGGAGCTAAATGTTTCGTAAATCAGAGGATGCAAGTGGCACATGGTTTATCAGAAATTATTAGCAGGCAACTGTTTCCATGTCAGACAGTTAAATAGCGATCTTTTTTGTTTTTTGGGTTCCATCTGTAAATAACTTGTAATCTAAAACCTACCTGTCTTTTGTGATAATTCATGCTTTTCTGTTGATTGTGTTTCCTGTATTGTTTTCGTGATCTGTGTGTGCATGCGTGCGTGGGCGTGTGCATGCGTGTAAGTGTGTGCGTGTAAGTGTGTGTGTGTGTATCTGTGTGTGTGTATGTGAGTGTGTGTGCACACATGTTTGTGTATATATCAAATGCATTCACACATACATAATGCACACATCGGTGTATCTATTTACAGTCTTTGTATTTTGTCTGTGTGCACTTGTGTCATTGTACGGCAATTGCCGTGAAAATGTGTCATTGTGGTATCTTGGGCAGAGTGGACAAGACTTGCTTGCTAAACTGGTGACTCGCTGCTCTTGTGTGTGTACAATCAGTCGATCTGGAGGAGAGTATCAACAGCGTATGTGATTGTGTCTACATGTTACATCCTCCCTAGTTATGTGTTCCAGTCAGATCATAGTTGGTACTCAGCTAAGCAATAAGCTTTATATATATATATGCATTTATGTGTGAGACTCTGGGTGCGTGTGAGTGTGTGTCAATGACAAATTCTTTTATTTTGAGGATAATGAATAAGCACCCATGTGCTGTTTTACATCCAGTCCCTGCCCTTAGGGATATATAAGAGAGAGAGAGAGAGAGAGAGAGAGAGGAGAGAGTGTGTGTGTGTGTGTTGGGGTGGAATTGAACCTAAGACTGTTCAAGTTTTTTGTCCACCTGTGTGTTTGTGTGTGTGGCACATGCATGTTTGCAATGGTTTGTGTGTGTGTGTGTATGTGTGGGTAGAGGGAACTCTGCGCATTAACTTGTTTAGAGCATTCTTCCATACATTGTGTGCTAATCTTAACAATGAAGTTTTGATGGACGATGAGATAATAGATGCCAACTATGCTATTTTCTCGTTCAAATCTTTTTTGGTCATATAATCTGGGTACACTAGTATTTTGCTTGGCTTTCAAAATAAATCAGTTAATAAATCTGGGGTACTTTGAATGAACAGGCCAACAGGGTTTGTAGAAGAATATGCTTCTTGTGGTATAAACGGAGCAGTCATATCTGTATGAATAAAAAACAAAACAACAAATAACAAAAAATAGATGAATAAAAATGTTTATTTTGAACAAAACTTAACTCAAAGATGAAAGTGTGACAGAAAGATTTTGTTGTTGTTTTTGTTTTGCTAGCATTTACCAGGACTTTTTAATAACTTGGACTACAACATATATGCTAAATCTCTGTAGTGTGAATGAATGTGTGATATATCGAGCAGAAAAAACAAACCAACCAACAAAAAAAACTTTCAAACCTGTGAGCGTGATCATAATGATACAATATACAAAAGAAGGAAGATAGTGGGGGTGGTGGCAGTGATGATGATGATGATGATGATGATGATGATGATGAAAGTAAGATGATGAAGAATAGGATGATGAAACTAATGCAGTAATGGTTTTGATAAAAAAATAAAAAGTTGCAACAAGGCTTCATGAACACACAGAAGAAGTTTAACCTAAAAGAAAACCCCCAAAGAAACTCACCTTTCAATAACTCCAGTTGTAAATCTGATAGATTTGTCCTTAGCCTCTGTACTTGAAAAAGAAAAGATTTATAGCTTAATTAAAGGGGTGGAACTTAAGAGTATAGATGTAAAGAGGCCATTCCAAAGATGATAGAATTACCTGTAGATTGAACATTCTACTGTCAACTTCAGTGAGAAATAGATACCACAATTTTTTTTTTCGTTCCTCTGCTAGAGCTCTGAGGTTCACCAATGGTGAGATTTTGCGTACGCAGCCGTTTACTGCCCACCATGAAGGTAGCCGCATTCCGGCTTTGAGTGTATATTTTCAAATGGAGAATAAAAAATAAATAAATTAAAAAACAAAAAATGATGAGTAAAATCAACATTATGCTGTGAACTTAAGTGAGAGAAGAAATATTTCTCAACGAGAGACAACAAAACTATTTCTTCTACTACTATACTGTAAACATCAGTAAGAAAGAAGATTTCTAAATAAGAAACAAAAAATGTAGATTCATTGATCTACTATTTTAAACATCTGTAAGAGAGAAGATTTCTTAATAACAACAAAAGGTGTAGATTCAATGTTCTACTACTTAAACATCACTAAGAAGAAATATTTCAAAATGAGAGATAACAAATCTATCTGTAGATTCAGTGTTCTACTACTGTAAACATCTTTGAGAAGAGATGTTTCTAAATGAGAGACAACGAAACTGTTTGTAGACTCAATCTTTTGCTGTAAACAACAGTGAGAGGTGATATTTCCAAACGCTTGAGAATAAAATTATCTGAAGATTCAGTAGATGGACATGAGCTAGCAGTCACAGCCCGAAACTCTTCCACAGTTCTGAGATTCTTCTTCTTCTTCTTCTTCTTCTTCCTTTTTTGTCATGTTTCTCCCAGGGGAGGTTTGACATTGATGAGCCTTCTCCATCTCTCTCTGTTTTGAGCTTCCTCCTTATTTATGCCCCTTTCTCTAAGATCATCTGCAATACAGGCAGCCCAGGTTTTGCTAGGTCTTCCCTTTGGCCTCTTTCCATCCACTATGAAGTTCATTGCTCTTTTTATGATGTGGTGGTCTGCTTTCCATTGAACGTGCTAAAACAAATGATGAGTCAAATTCCACAGTTCTGAGATTGAATTGAATAAAGTAGTTTTTCCCTCTATATGACAGCACAGGTAAAAGTTTGCAATATTTTACCTTTTTTCTTCTTTTTTTCAAGATAGTAGTATTCAATAAGCAGTTTGTATTTTTTAATCAAGTCTCTTTGGTCACATCAATGAAGTGGCAATTCTTGAGTGAATACTCTCAAGAAGAGTGTCTGTTGTAAAGTTGATGGATCAATTGTCCATCTGGAAATTATTGGGTTGTGTTTTTTTAAATCTTATTTTTGGGGGTAAGCTAGATGTTAGCCTATATTGACAGGGGGGTGGGGGGCATTTTCCTGTTTGAAATGGTTTTTGCTCAGTCTTGCTCTTTCTCATGTTTTTATTCTATTGTATCGGGGTTTTTTTATATCTTGTTGCATATTGGATGTATATCTAGCTTTTTTTCAGTATATTGTAATAATACATTTTGTTATGAAAGTTTCAAAAAAGTTTGTGGGTTGCAAAAATTGTCAACCCTTCTCATGTACATAATATATTTTACTCCTGATAAATAAGATTTTGTGAGTGTATAGGTAGTTAGGTGTGTGTATGACTGTGTGTGTGTGTGTGTGTGTGTGTGTGTGTGTGTACAGATGTGCACCTGCATGCATGCATTTGGATGAGCATATGTGTGTATATATGCATGCATGCGCATGAATGAAACATACGCGTGTGTCTGAGAACAGAGTGAAAAGTTATGCAGTAACACAAATGTAGCAAATGTGTAAAAAATGTACGAAGACATGAAAGTATACAGCATGTATGGTAACCACACAGTAGAGAGAAAACCTCACAGAAACAGTATAACCAGATTTGACCCATGTGTGCGTGCATGTCTCTGTGTGTGTGTGTGCGTGTGCGTGTTTATGTTTATTCACCCGTATTGTTTCCTCCCCAGCTTGTTCCCAAGGTTATTCCACGTTTATGTGTAATGGGTGCTCACAATTTCTTCCATAATAACAAGGAGAGGCTGCATCATCCGTGTCATTATCGTCTGATTTTCTGCATTGTTGAAGATCACATTTTCTGTAGGCCTGCCAGTGGCAATGTGGAAAGAACGTTGTGTTTGTTTTTGTGTGCTTTCAGTGGTGAAGGTTTGGTAGTAAGAATTACTCATCCATAGGGAGATCTTTTGAGCCTTGTTGTATGTACGTTTCGAGTAATAAATGGTTGGGAGTGATCAATGTATCGTCACCCGTTGAACTCCTTAGTTTTCGTCTTCCATGTTCACAAGAGAGAGATATATTTTTCTTTCCTTTGTGTGTGATTTATTTGTTTGTTTGTTTGTTGGAGTCTACTATGAATAGGGTATTGTATGGTGTTTTTTGATCCAATCACAGTACATGTTATGGGTATTTGATGCCCATTTGTGGGGGGGTTATTTGTCTGGGTTTTTTTCTGTTAATATTCTGTTGGTGTTTTGGTTGTTGTTGGTTGTGTTGTTTTTGGGGTTTTTTGGGGGGTGGGGGGGGGGTTTTTGTTGTTTTTTGGGGGGGATATTGTATTTCACTTGCCAGTTAAAGTGTACAATCAGTGTCAGGGCTTTTTTTTTTAAGTGGATTTTTCTGTTAAGGTTTCTCTGGCATTTAAAATGCTATGTGAAGAAGTTTATTCCCAATGATATTAGTTGTTAAGACAATTTATTTTTATAAGCAAGACTTAGTCCTTTCTCTGCTTGAAAAAAAAAAGTTTACATATTTATTTATTCATTTCTGCTGCTTTTCACTTATTTCTTTTTTTTAAAAATAGTTTCTTTTTCTTTGTGACTTAATAATGAACTCGGTTGTCACTTAAATATTTTTTAAATAATATATGTTCATTTCTTTTCGTCAACATATTGCATTGAAACTGAGCAGCTGTTTTGGTTTTCTTTCCTGTTTTGTGCAATTTTGTAGAAAATGAAGATGAGCTTACAAAGGAAAAATTAGGAAATAAGTTACTGAGTTTGGTCTGTAAGTGTAATGTTTCACAGCCACTTTGACAGCATATTAAACGTAACAACCTCATCAGTTGTGTGGGTTTTTATTTCTTTTTCTAACATGTAGTAGGGGAAAAGAAATATGCATTTTTCAAAGAAATAAGGAAGTGGATATGTCTGTAGTTAAAAGTCAGTAAAAAGATGAATGTGATTTATCCAGGGAACCTCCCTTCCCCCCTCCACACCCCTTCCTTCCTGGCTTTTTCATTCAAACTACTGAGTCTTCATGTTGCAGGAGTTATTGTTTCAGCAATACGATTATCTGTTGTGTCCGATGATGTTTTGTTGTAGCGTTGTTCATCGTGATGATCAGGATATGATGGGTATTACATGCTAACGTTCAGAAATAAAATGTGTGCTATGTGTTTGCAGTTTTGTCTGTGCATGTATGCAGGAGAAGGTATGAGTTTGAAGTATATGTATCTCTCTCTCCTTAATCTGAGCAAAACATTGCTCCGTTTCCCCTCTCTCTCTCTCTCATCCCCTCTCCCTCTCTCTTCTTTTCCCCTTTTCTCTCTCTCTCTCTCACCTCTCTCTCTCCTCCCCTCTCCTCCCCCCCCTCCCCCTCTCTCCAATCTGAAAATCAATCTCTCTCTTTTCCTTCTTTTCTCTCCTCTCTCTCTCTCCTCTCATTCTCTCCCCTCTCTCTCTCCCCCTCTCTCTCTGTTTGTCTCTGAACACATGCCACACAATGTTACTTAATCATTTTCATCAACACACTTAAACTTCAAAAGGGTTTTACATCCATATTTGGACATATCTGTCAGTGATGATGTTTATATATATTGTTTAACAAAAATTGCAAGAATGTACTACTTGGAAAAACAGCAACAACAACCATAAAACATTGGGTTACATGTATATATCTTTATTAAGAATGATAAGAATCCCTCTCGCCCTTGAACATGTATGTATGCACACTCTCTCCTTAAAACAGTTGGCATTTCTGACATGAGCATAACCTGCAGAGTATACATTATAACTTTTCCCTATCGTCTGATATCACAAACCTCTGACCACACTGACTTCTCTGATCACTATAACACTATTCTCCGCCAACTGCTTGATGAGCATGCCCCTCCTACTGACCATCTCCCCCCTTTGACAGACCCTGTGTGCCATGGTATACCCAAGACATCTTGATAGCGAGCACAAACGCCGGCAACTAGAAGGGCAAGGGCGGAAGTCAAAAACCGAAATCAAAAAAACAGCTTTTCCGAAAACAAATAAACAAAGTCAAACTCAAAATCCATTCAGCGAAGACAGACTACTACTCTTCCCAAGTCTCTGGCTACATCCATAAAATCTTTTTTTTTTCCCTCACCTCAAATCTCCTTGGATCTGAAAAAACAACTCCTCTGCCTAACACCCACAGCCTGTCTGAACTTCCATCCATAAATTTTTCTGCCTTCTTTTCAGACAAGTTCGAAACATACGCTCCAGACTGGATCAGACTCAATTCCTGCCTGCGCCTCCTGAACCCTCCCAATTCACTCACTCCTCTCTTTTCCTTCCATCCCACAATGAAAAAGAAATCATGACAATTCTGAAGGAAATGACTATAAAATCATGCGACCTTGATCCCATCCTGCTCCTTTTTTCTCGCAATGCCTTCCACAACTTGTACCTATTATCACTAAAATAGTAAACTCATCTCTTGTGTCAGGAAATTTTCCATAAGCCTTAAAACAGCAATAGTCACAAACCCCTACTGAAAAAGCACGACCTCGATCCCAACATTCTGAAGAATTATAGCCTGTCTCAAACTTAAACCCCTTTTTCTCTATAAAGTACTAGAAAAAGTCGTTCTCAAACAGCTCAACAGTCACCTTCATTCCAAATGATCTCCTTTCCCACTTTTCAAATCTGCCTATTTGCCCCAACCACCAGCACCGAAACCACCCTAGTCCACACTTTAGATACACTTCTACTTGCTTCGATGCAGGAAAAATTTCCCTCCTCACTCTTCTTGACTTATCTGCAGCCTTTGATACCAAGATCACTCAATTCTTCTTTCTCGCCTCCAAAATACGTTTGGTATTAACGGCACAAAACCCTCCCCCTGGTTTACTTCATACCCCAACAGGTTCCAGAAAGTTATTGTAAACAAAAATTTAATCAAAAACCCGTCAAAATGGAATGTGGAGTCCTGCAGGGATCAGTCCTGGGCCCTGTTCTCTTTACTCTCTACACTGCTCCACTCTCACATATAATAAACAACCACCATATTGATCATCATTTCTATGCCGATGATACTCAGCTTCAGAGATACTGTTGAAAACTTGCCTTCCCTCCTGACAAATATGTCCTACTGCCTTCAAGACATTCAAAACTGGATGACTCAGAACAAGTTACAACTTAATGCCGATAAAACCGAAACCATGCCATAGGGACCCAACATAAACTTTCCTCTATCGCAAAAAAATTCAATAGAATTCGGCAATACGTCGTTCCTTTGTCCAACTCTGTGAAGTAATTTTAAAAGTAGTTCTTGACAACACACTCTCTATGAAAAAATATCATCACCCAGACCTGCCAGTTCTTGCTACTATCAATTAACGGCGCATAAGCGCGATTCCCCAAGTATCTGTCCACTGATGCAACCCTTCCAAGCTTGTCCACATCTCTCATTCTTTCACGTTTAGACTACTGTAATTCTCTTTTGGCTGGCCTACCACAATCATCTATCCACTCTCTTCAACGCATACAAAACTCTGCAGCTCGAAATGGTCCCAAGAAAGAAAAAATTGAACACTCAGTCCTCTTCTGCGATTCTCTTCACTGGTGCCTGTCCCCACAAAGACTGGAGTATAAAATCAATACCCTCTGTTTCAAATGTCTCCACAAATCTGCACCCCCTTATCTCTGTAACTGTCTTCACCTGTGTAACTCCATCCCGTTCCCTTCGTTCCCGCCGCAGATACTTTGTGCTTTCGAACAACCCAGATTCAAACAAAAACCCCTGTTGGCCGTTGCTCTCTTTCTCTGTTTCTGGTCCATCCACCTGGAAGGGACCTCCCTCTTTTCACTTCGCCAAAGC
The DNA here is from genome assembly GCA_028751875.1 of Rapana venosa. Taxonomy (NCBI): domain Eukaryota; kingdom Metazoa; phylum Mollusca; class Gastropoda; order Neogastropoda; family Muricidae; genus Rapana; species Rapana venosa. The sequence goes on along the minus strand of CM054161.1, from coordinate 31,590,856 downwards.
CTTCACTTGATACCTTCAAATCCAGCCTCAAAACACACTTATTTCCTACCTGGACTTTCCCCCCCAAATATCTGTCCCTAATTTTCAACACATCTTTCACCTTCTAATTTTTTGTTCCGAGTGGGTGGGGTGTGTGGTGTGCGTGTGTGTGCGTGCATGCGTGCATACGTGCGCGCGCATGGTTTTTGAAATGTGTTGTTCATTATGTTTAAGGAGAGTTGCATGCCTGTAAATGATTGAGTGCAAGCCCTTCGATTTTTTAATATATTTTTTTACAAGATTCAGGGCTATATAAATTCCATATATTATCATTATTATTATTATATCACTTAGAGTGGAAGGACGTTAAAGCAAAGAACAACATACATAGTAAACCCTATTTTATCTATTTATTTATTTTCATTTATTAATTCTTTTAAATTGAGGAAAATGGAATAAGCACCCATGTGCTTTTTCTTTTTTACATCCAGTTCCCGTGTGAATTGGGCTGTTGTAAATCTTGTCATCCGTTCTTACTTCCCACTGGCACACAATGGCCTACTCTTTCAAAAAGCAGAACAGGTTTAATGTGTGCACAAGATGTCTTAAGTATCCACAATACATCTCGTTTATATCTCTCACAAGACTTTTGGGGAATGGGTCCGCAATGAAAATTAATCACGGGAGAAAATCCTCCCGTAAGTTGTCATCTTCGTGTGTCCCCCAAGGTTGTCTTAAAAGCTGTCCACGGGCAGCCCTGCTCACTGCTTTGATCATGATTCATGCCTTCATAAACATCAGGGATGATCACCCATGAAGGTTACACTCCTGCTTTAGTTTGCAGCCCATGTAGTATTTTATAAAGAGTGCTAGTCTGACAAATCTGTGCCTATTTTCACACATTTCATACAGTATGAAAAAAAAATGCTCTGTGTACTTGTTTTTTTTTGGGAATGAGGACATAGAGCAATACCAGGCAGTCACGAGAAAGTTGGAAATGATCATCAAAATTTAATGAGGATTACTTGTTTTGCGACAGTGTTGACCCCCCCCCCCCCCCCCCCCCCCCCCCATGCATATTGTGGCGAGGCAGCTAGCATAGACAAAGGACTGAGAGGGGTACAGTGTTTGCTGAAAATTTTTTAAAATTCCAACCTACCAAATTTTTTTAAATTGCCCTGAGTTTTGAGTCAAGGGCTAGTCTTTCACAAAAAGTAGTTTTTATATTTGTGGATGCCTTAGTACGTGCGGTACGAATGCAAGAGTTAAATATCAAAATAGAAGGAAAACTGGCTTTTGCTAAGCCTTATGCGTAGCCAAAGTGCCAAAAGGTATTACTGGTGTGTAGCCTGTTTTCTTCCAGGAGCTCGACTAGTGACCAGAGTTATCTTCCTTGACTACAGGATGCGACGGCCGTTGGCATAGACGCCATGTAACAAACCGAAGGATCGTCTATATTGTAATACGCAGAAAAACCGTATCCAAAAGAGAATCCAGGATAATATTTAAGACAGACACAGACGCAGAAGTTTAATTATAAAAGCCACAGCCCCCTAGAAGGGACGTAAACATAACAATAGCATCATGACAAAGAATGCAACAACACCATAATGTGATATGCTGCTCACGTTAATAGTGTGTTTCATGTCGCAAATGCTTTCCGTATATATACAATGCTTGGTGCCTTACAGTTGTTTCGTCCGTTGCAGTCAAAAGCAATTTCAGTTTACACAAGCAAGGTTGCGTGTAGCATTTGTATGGAATAAACTGTTTTCCGAGATCACTTAATCCAGGATATAAAAAGAACAAAACGCAGTCCAATCTCTTGTGTCTCGAGGCATAAAGGACAACTCTAATTGGTTTAAACAGTTTTTATTCAGAAATGAGAATAAACATTGAAAAAAAAACCACTTTGGAATCGCAGTAAAACTCAAATTACAGTCATCTACTTTTCTATACTGAAAACGATGCACCAAAATTTCTAGAAATGCCAAATCTGACTTAAAAAAAAAAATCGTTCGTTTCAAGTATCTGTCCATTTTCACTAACAGATAGCTCACTGGAACAGTGCGAGGAATAATATATTATATATATATTTTATATATATATATATATATATATTATATTTTATATATATATATATATATATATATATATCTCCACTTTTGTCTTAAATTGAGCACTCAGTCTCTGCCAACCATATTCAACAACACCTGGAAACAACAAAATTTAATAAAAACCATTTATATTACCTTCGCCCTGATTCATCCATACAAAGCCAAAACCATGTTCAGACAATGTCATTCGTACACGAGAAACCTAGTTGGTTTGTTTTTATTTGGGGGCGTTTTTCTTCTTCTTCTTCTCCCCCCCCCCCTTTTTTTTTTTAAATGTAAAATACAACAACAAACAACTTTGGCACCTAACTCTGCTAGCATGCTGTACGCCTTATGTGGCAACCTGTGCGGTTTCGTCTGAATTACTTATTTCCAATAACGAATTGAAGTCATCATAGAACGCAAGTGTAGGGTATGTGTTTGTCTCTCCACAAACTAGATCGGTGGGTGTTTACCCTGAAATTCAAAGAAACCTTTTCAGTGCACACAAGTGTACTCTTTCTGTGTGCCCAGCAGCAAATGGTTGTTATTGCACGGAATTTCCGACTTAGGGACTGTCTCTCCACAAACGTTTTCCAGTTGCCATTATTTTTGTAGCTGATGATACAGCCAGTTCGCAAAAAGGAGGCGAGATAGAGACCAAAAGCCAAAGGGAAAGCACATAATCTCCAGGCAATGGTTGCATAGAAAGCAGATAGATAATATCATAGCACTCGCAGAAACTTGCTATTTACAAAGTGGTCGGAGCTGATAAATCTGCAGATCGTGTTTAATACAACTGTAATATCTTTGATCAAACGTTGTGCTAACCATTTTGTTTTTATCATATCTCTCTCTCTCTCTCTGGGTTTTTGTCTGTTTTTCTTTTTTTGTCCTTGTTTTTCTTTTTTGGTGTTTTTTGGTATTTTTTCTTCTTCTTTTGTTTGTTTGTTTGGGGGGGGGGGGGGTGGTGAGTGTGTGTGTGTGTGTGTGTGTGTGGGGGGGGGGGGGTTCTTTTATTTGTTTTTAAGGTCTCCCCCCCCCCCCCTTTGTTTCTACTGTGTGAGAGTATTGGGTTTATTATCAAGATATATCCCTATGGCCGGGGACTGGATGTTTAAAAAAAGCACATGAGTGATTATTCATTATCCTCGAAATAAAAGAATTTGTCGTTGTCATTGTCTCTCTCTCTCTCTCTCAACTCCTCAAATCCTTTCCCCTCGATGTCAGAACGCTTGAGGTGTAAATGCAGCCACCCATATCGGCACTGATTGGCCGAACGTGCAATAGCGCCTATCATTTCGCAACTTTCGTTGTTGTGACATTCTTTGATATAATAATCATTGCTCATCTGTAGCTGAGTGCTTTGCTTCTTTCATTTTTTTCCCTTTATTTTTATTTCATTTTTTCGTCCTGACGCAAAAAGTTCCACGTGCAGATTCCACACTTCGGCTACATATCGGAAATTTTTAAAAATCAATCTTTTCCTTCTGTTTTTCTATGTGACTCTGATATTCATACCGCAGTACTAAGTCATGCACAGAAATAAAATTTAAAAAAACCCCACTTTTTGTAAAAAAAAACAAACTAGCCTCTGACTCAAAACTCATGTGATTTTGAACAAATTTGGTAGGTTTGAAATTTAAAAAAAATTCAGCAAAGACTGTACCCCCTCAGTCCTTTCTTGTCTGCTAGCTTCCTTACCGCAATATGCATGCCCAAAAAATAAGAAAAAAGAATGAGTGTGTATACATGTGTGTGTGTGCGTGCGTTAGGAATACAGGCAATCCTCATTTGATGGTTATTTCCAACTTTCTCGTGACTACCTGGTATTGCTCTATGTCCTTAATCCCAAAAACAAGTACACAGTGCATCGTTTTCCTACTTAAAAAAAAAAAATGTGGACACGCAATCTATTACAGGTGTGTACCCACACCGTAGCCAAGAAAGGTTACTCTTCCTGGTTTCTTTTTTTGTAGTGTTGACTGGTTGCTGTTGGCAACAGTGACACACTACAGAAAGAAAAGTGTGTTCTGTTCGTGTATTGAATGAGTGTGTATACATGTAAGTGTGTGTGTGTGTGTGTGTGGGTTAGGTATGGTTGGGTTCCTGCAGTGTCGGTTTTGGGAATGTTATTTCAAGCTGTGATTGGCTTGTTCGTAGTAGGGGATCCGGTAGCGCTCAAGTGCAATCCATTTTTGTGTGTTGTGGTTGTGGTATGTCGATTTTTTTCTGTCTTTCGGTCAGTCTGTCTGTCTCATATGTGTGCGTGCGTGGTTATGTATGTAACCCATGCCGTTTGAATAATGTAGACTATGTAGCCCCTGTGTTTATTTTATTTTATTTTTGTACTCTTTTATTTTGAAGTAATGGAATAAGCACTCGTGTGCTGTGTGTGCTGTCTGTGTGTGTGTGTGTGTGTGTGTGTGTGTGAAGTCAAGTCAAAATGGTCTTTTGAGGATAAAAGATTTCACAACCATTGTTTTCATCCTGTCCTCACAAAAAGAAGACAAGAAAACTGACTTATGTAAAGCATTTCAAAGCGCGCGTGCGCGGATTTGGTGTGTGTGTATGTGTTGTGTGCGCGCGCGCGCGCGTGCCTCTATGCCGTTATTTTAGTCAGGTAAAGGTTTTGTGATACCCAAGCCTACATTTAAAAAAAAAAATTAAAATGTTATTCTCTTACTTTAAAGATAATGGAATCAGCACTCATGTGCCTTTTTGTTACATCCAGTCCCCGTGTGTATGCAGTTTTGTAAATGTTGTCACCCATCCTACCCTACCGGCACACATTGGCCTACTCTTTCGAAAAGCAGAACGGATTTTAACGTGTGTGCAAGATGTTCGATGGTTGTCTATTAATTTTTATGCTACGAGCTAAACATTATAGATTTATGTATGTGCATGCGTTTGTTAGTGTGCATATCCGCGCCGGAAAGACCAAAGCACAATGATCAGTGTGTCTCTCCCCCTACACCCCCCCCCTCCCCCCAAAAAAAAGACCAACAAAAAACAAAAAATGTGCCTGCCTCAGAAAATATTCTTTGGCCAGCAGATAGACCAAGCGGGCGTCGAGAATTTACCAATATGTTTCCTACAGACTTCATTTGTTTTAAAAATCAGTGAATGTTGGCTGATTTATACTGTGCTGTCAGTTACTCTAGTTTCATTGCACTCGGCAGACGATCAGAGTAGTGTGCTATGCGTTATGTTATGTTTGATCTTAATGTTAAAATTGTAGCCTGTAGATCTAGATCTGTGATGCGAATCGAGCGTTTCTCAGGCTGAACGAAAAAGATTATAATCTGCCACGTCACCACCTTAGTTAGCATCATCATAGATCTGTGCACAATCTCTGTTTGTCTGTTTCTAGATCTATCCCCATCTGTCTGTCTTTCTGTGTGTGTGTGTGTCTGCCGTGTGTGTGTGTGTGTGTGTGTGTGTGTGTGTGTGTATGTGTGTGTGTGTGTGTGTGTGTGTGTGTGTTATGTGTGTGTGTGTGTGTGTCTCTCTCTCTCTCTCTCTCTCTCTCTCTCTCTCTCATAAGCGTTTTTGTTTTTGTGTGTGTTTAAAAAAAAAGTTTGTTGTTGTTGATGATGTGTTGTTTACTTTGCATATAAGGGACCTATACAAAACTCCACTATTAACAACAACTACAACACAAACAAAAGAGGAAAGAAAAGTCTTCTCTTTATGAATTATTCCATAGCCGATATTTCCTCTTCGATTTAGCCATACATGTATTTCGCAATATGGCTGTATGACTGGCCGAATCAGTATATTGAACATGTGCACGGTACAGATCTGCGAGGGTTTTTTCAGTTGGTTTGGGGATTGTTGCTGGTTTGTTGTTGTTTTTTGTGCTTTTGTTTTGTTTTGTTTGTTTTCTAGGGGGGTGGTGCTAGCTGAGTTTTGTTGTTGTGTTTTAAAGTCATGATTTTTATTTTTTGCAATATGACTGTCTGAATCAAAGTCAAAGCAGCCTAAGTATTGCCTGTCCTTGCTGGTGTAGTGGGTTTTTCTTTTTCTTTTCTTGCTTGCCTATATGGCTCTGAGGTTTACCAATGGTAATATTGGTCGCTTTCGCCCCAAAAATTTTCCTATCAATTTTAGATGTCAATTTTGATTGAAAAGAGACCTTTTAAAAATTGTAATGATACGGCTGCTTTATTTATCTATTTATTTATTCTTTGATATCGAGGATAATGGAATAAGTACTCATGTGCTTTTTTTTACATCGAGTCCACGTGTGTAGGCGGTTTTGTAAATTTTGCCATCTGTTTCTACCGGCACACAATGGCCTACTCTACCGAAAAGCGGAACAGGATTTAACGTGTGCGCTAGGTGTTCTGCATGCGTTCTAACACGGGGTCTCGGTTTATAGTCTCACCCGAAAGAAAGTAGCGTTCTTATGTTCAGCATCTTCAGTGTAGCAGTCTACATGCATTGGTCAGTGCTAGGCTGGTCAGTGATGAGTACTGTCTCTCAAGTCTTCTTGTATGTGCTGTTTTTTGTTTGTTTGGTGGTTTGTTTTTGTTTGGTGGTTTGTTTTCGTTTGGTGGTTTGTTTGTTTGTTTGTTTTTGGTTTGTTTTTCTCAGACAGTTTAGTTTTGAGAGAGAGACAGAGACTTTGCAGAACGTTTTTGAGGAACATTTCCTTGTTCATGCTGCAGACGACAGACAGACCTAGATTAGATTAATGCATGCAGAACCTTTAAGTGTATACATAACCTTTGAATGTATGCAGAACCTTTGGGTGTATACAGAACCTTTTAATGTATTCAGCATCTTTGGGTGTATACAGAACCTTTTAATGTATTCAGAAACTTTGAATGTATACAGAACCTTTGAACAGAACTTTTAAACAGAACCTTTGAACAGAACTTTTAAACAGAACTTTTAAACAGAACCTTTGAACAGAACCTTTGAACAGAATCTTTGAATGTATACTGAACCTCTGAATGTATACAGAACCTTTAAATGTATACAGGGCCTCTGAATGTATACAGAACCTCTGAATGTATACAGAACCTTTAAATGTATACAGAACCTTTAAATGTATACAGAAACTCTGAATGTATACAGAACCTTTAAATGTATACAGAACCTTTAAATGTATACAGAACCTTTTAATATACAGAACCTTTGAATGTATGCAGAACCTCTGAATGTGTACAGAACCTTTGAATGTATGCAGAACCTTTGAATGTATACACAACCTTTAAATGTAGATCTATACCACAAGGTTTCTTCCAGTACAGTACTGAAACTTTTTTTGCCTTAAAAAAAAAACGTATTCTACAACCCTGTCAGTCAGGGGAACTGAAAGCTTGCTCTCAAAACTGCTGCTTACATCATCATGGTGATGTTGAAGGTTACCACTTTATTATGTTCAGATTAAGATGGATGTTATATTGGCATTCCTTAAGTTTTCTTACAACTGTTGTGTGTAACTTTCGAGGACTTCAAAATATAGTAATTATAGTGAAAGGTGTTCCTATAACCTATGCAGTGGTTGGTTGGGCAATGTAGGCGTCAGAGACCTCAGCTTTTCTAAGGGCAAGCATCTTCAGGGCGGTGCCCATCTCCTCTCCCTGGCTGCTTTACCTTCCCTGTCCCTAAAGAAGGCTTTTACCCATTAAACACTTGGGTGAACTGGAGCATGGGGGGGGGGGGGGGGGGGGGGGCGGACGTGGGAAAGGAATATATTTCAACCAAGGTACACCTCACCCATCCGCGAGGCAACCATGCTCGACACTGCTTACATAACTATAATCATATTGATGGATGGGGAGACAACATCAAGAGAAGGGACTGGCCTTGAGTGGAACGACTTGCTACAGAAAAGATGAAAACCGCGAGGAGTGGAGGAAGCTGGTAGCACAATCTCAAGGGGATGTCCCCCCCAAAAAAAAAAAACAACAACAAAAAAACCCCAAAACCCCCCCCAAAACACCAGTCTATTAGACTACGGGATGGGTGAAGGTGAAGAAGAAACCCTCAGTGAAGATGAAAGACAAATCTCACAAGGTTTTTTTCTTTTTGTTTTGTTTTGTTTTGTTCATCACCAGAGTCAACGTAAACCCAGATCCACAGCCGTTTTAAAGATCCAACCAAGATGGAGGACTCCACCGTGCATCCGGTCTTAGCGGAGGAAGTGGCCAGCAGCATGCCGCCGCCATCTTACGAGGAGGTCATGGGACAGTACATGACGTCAGTGAAAGAAAGCCAGCAGGAGTTACCCACCTTGTCCTACATCGACATCATGCCTCGTTTGCTTGACCCGGGCAATATGAAGGAACACATTCCCCCGACCTTTCAGAAGTTCAGGTATGGTCAAGCGCTGGCTTGGTTTTTTAAAACGCGTGTGCTTGTTGCCTGCTTTCTCTTTCAGGAACCAATACCAATGCAGCCAGTATTTTTGTTTTATTTTTTACAATTGTATACCAAGGGGACGGGATAGCTCAGTGGTCGGAGCACTCGCTTTCCCCCAGCCAAGTTAAGCAGCGTCGAGCGTGGTTACCAGTTGGATGGGTGACCGTTTGCGCGCCTTGGCTTCAGTACAGTTCCCCCAGTTCACCCAGCTGTAAATGGGTACCTGCCCTCTTTAGGGTTAGGGAAGAGCAGCGAGGGAGAGGAGATGGGCGCCGCCCTCAATATGCTGGCCCTAGAGAAGTGAGGTCTCTGACGCCTCGCTCCCCTACGACCTTATAGGTTATGGGACTCCTTTACCTTTTTTTTTAAATACCAATTTAAGTCACGGCAGATTTCTCTGCGTGAAATTCCGGGCTGTCCCCCCCCCTCAGGGAGAGTGCGTCGCCACAAGAACAGCGCCACCTATTTTTATTTTTATTTTTACTGTCTGCAAGTGTATTTGTTTCCTCTTTCAGAGTGGCTTTTTTCCTTACAAAATGTTGCCAGGAACAACTCTCTTGTTACCGTGGGTTCTTTTACGTGCGCTGAATGACTTTGTGTAGCACACGGGACCTCGGTTTATCGTCTCATCCGAAGGACTAGCGCCCAGACCACCACTCATGGTGTAATGGATGGGGGAAAAGTTTTTGGCCCAAACGGGGATCGAACCACCGCACACTTCCGACCCGGACTTTTTGCTTTTTAGGCAGGCGCGTTACCTCTAGACCACCGATCCACCAACCATAATTACAGACACAGGCCTACACTGCCAGCATCCAAGTATTCTAAAAGAAGCAATGAGTTTGTTTTCGTTTTCCTAACATTCAGTAGTGTTCAACGTTGGCATTAATTGTTTTTGTTTCTTGCTGTTGTATCCTTTTTTTTATGTTGTCTTTGTGCTGTCTCAGCTTTTAATAATAATGTATGGAATTTATATAGCGCTGAATCTTGTAAAGCAACAAATCAAAGCGCTCAGATGACTTTATTTTTAAAAAGCTTTTGTGACGTACCTGTCCTGCTGTTCCCACACTCCTTATTCCGGTCTCATCACCCCCAGACATACCCAGACTCGTTATGTCGTATTCTCTGGGACAGAAGTTTGTAGGGAATTTATTAAAGTCAGGTCCTTGCCAGGCCACCAACCAGAATGGCCCTAGCATTGCTTCTGGGTCACTTAAAGGATATTCTGTCAAAGTCAAAAACACTTTAATAACAATAACAACAACAATAATAATAATGATAATAATAATAATGGAATTTATATAGCGCTATATCTTGCAGAGACAAATCAAAGCGCTGCACTCAACTCATTCTTACACAGTCATACAACCAGTAACAATTAATAGTTCCATCAAGTCCAAATGTGCACGCACGCACGCGCACGCACGCACGCACGCACGCACGCACGCACGCACGCACGCACGCACGCACACACACACACACACACACACACACACACCCTGGCAGGGCAATAGAATCTTGGCAGTTGAAGGCAGGGAAAAGCTATGAGATAAAGCAGGAGAGGAAAATCTTAGGTTTGAAATAAATATGTCTTGAGACTGGATTCAAAAGTGTCATAAGAAGGCTTTTGGCGGGGAGAGAGAGAGAGAGAGAGAGAGAGAGAGAGAGAGAGAGAGAGAGAGAGAGAGAGAGGAGAGAGAGAGAGAGAGAAGGTAATTCCCGAAGGGCAATTCTGTGATGCCTATCATGATTGCACAACACCAACTACTAAGCCCCAATGTTGATGACAACAGTTACACAGTCACAGGGCTTGACCTTGTGAGGTGCCTTGGCACCTCTAGTGATGACCATCGCAACATCCCTCCGATGACCATTGACCATTTTCCATGATTGTCCAGACCCCTAGACTTTGACACAAACTCACAACTGGTTCAAAAACGTAACCCTAAAATTAAAATACACCCAACAAAAATAACAAAAAACAAACTAACAAAAAGACGGAACCAAACTGAGGTTACCATGAGACCAGAGCAACAGGATCATCGAATCAGAGAAAGTTTTCTTGTACTGCATGATAGTTGATGGTGATGCTGAGGACTGCTGTGATAATTATGATTATAAGCCGGGTGAGATGCAGATTCCATCACCATTTTGTAAGTTGTACTTCATCTTGTTTTTAAAAAAACTATGTAACTTTATTAATGGACGTACCTACCTATTTCTGAATCCAATAATTTATTTCGATATAGGACTTACATATTTGAATGAACATTCCAAAGAAGCATAGACAGACTGCTGTAAATTTGTATACAACAGAAAAAGCGCGTAAATGCAGATTAGCATGATCAGGACATTCCATTGGCAGACTACTGTGAACTACTGCAACAAGGTAAACGCATAAATGCGGATTAGTATGATCAGGAAGTAAACTCGTTATTGCGATTATCTAAGTACCTTAGGTGGGTGAGTCACTCTTTAACATGGACCTGTGCCAGCCTTAATAGAAAGGCACTACTGGCTGCGCTAATGCGATGTTGTGAGTTAGCATATTACCTGTAATGACTAAGCCCATCCATCAGTGACTGAACCTTAAACCCTATTTAGCCCAACAACCCACCATTGAACCACTTATCTAGTCCACAACCGATCCACTAACCTCTTTACACAGAAGTTTAATAATAATAATAATAATAACAACAATGACATAAATAATAATAATAATAATAATAATAATAATAATGTATGGAATTTATATAGCGCTGAATCTTGTAAAGCAACAAATCAAGCGCTCAGATGACAATTTTTCTCTCGAGGATAATGGAATAAGCACTCAGGTGCTTTTTTTTTTTACATCAAGTCCCGTGTGTATGCGGTTTTGTAAATTTTGTCATCTGTTCCCACCGGCACACAATGGCCTACTCTTCCGAAAAGCGGAACAGGATTTAACGTGTAGCAAGATGTTCTGCGTGCGTTCGAACACGGGGCCTCGGTTTATAGTCTCATTCAAAGGACTTTGACATTCAGTTCGATTTTTTTTGTCAAACTGGGAAGAAAGGGTGAGGCTGGGAATCGAACCCAGAACCTCACGATTTACTTGTTGGCAGGCAAACGTCTTAACCATCCTGCCACCTTCCTTCCTCTACATTCCCTTTTGTAGCCTTCTTGCTCTTACCCCGGGTTCACATATTAGCTCTGCTGTTAACCTACAAATGTATCAGCTCATTCTGGCACTTGCCTTCTCTTATCCACGCACAAACAACCCCCCCCCCCTCTTTCCACCCCACCCCCTCTGAAGTGACCAACCCATCTATCAACCGCCACCCATCAAACCCACCCACCCACCCACTACCTACCAGTCATTGTATTCAGGCAGTGACCTCTGGAATAAACTCCCCAAACATTTGCCGGAGAGTAAACCTCTGTGAACAGAGTGAAACCCTTGTGTGTGTGTGTGTGTGTGTGTGTGTGTGTGTGTGTGTGTGTGTGTGTGTGTGTGTGTGTGTGTGTGGCGCGTGTGTGTCATGTGAATGGGTAGGATGGATGAAAGCACTTTGATTTGTTTTGTTGCAAGATATATCGCTATATAAATTCCATGTACTCTTCTTCTTCTTCTTCTTTTCTTCTTCTTCTTCTTCTTCTTCTTCTTCTTCTTCTTCTTCTTCTTCTTCTTCTTCTTCTTCTTCTTCTTCTTTCTTCTTCTTCGCAATTCTTCTTCTTCGCATTCTTCTTCTTCGCAATTTCTTCTTCTTCTTTCTTCTTCTTCTTCTTCTTCTTTTCTTCTTTCTTCTTCTTCTTCTTCTTCTTCTTCTTCTTCTTCTTCTTCTTCTTCTTCTTCAAAGCAGAGATCAGTATAAAACACATCTAAAAGATATTTCATGAATAAAAGTTCAGAACACGACTTGTAAACCTAAGACATTAATTTTATGTCCACTTACCTATCATCCTGAACTGTTTCACTTGAACATGTATATATTGAGTTTATTGTAGTAATTAAAATCAATATAATGTTGCATGTAGCATGCCTCTGTGTGTGTGTGTGTGTGTGTGTGTGTGTGTGTGTGTGTGTGTGTGGTGTGTGTGTGTGTTGGGGGCGGGGTGGGGGTGGAGGGATTAAAGTGTCACTGAGTTCTTCTTGTCATTAAAATCTGATATGACCCAGGTTTATGTATTCATATAGAGTACATGTGTAAGTATTGATCTACATATGGGCTGATATGATATCAACCTGGACATGCTTTGGATGGTGTGTGCTTGTGTGTGTCGTGTGCGTGTGTGTGTGTGTGTGTATGAAGTCAAGACAAGTCAAGTCAAATTTTTATTTCCAGATGGTACATTAAATAAGCAATGCATTTGCTTTTTTTCATCAAGCCATCTATCTATAGAATATTTATTTTATTTACTCTTTTATATCGAGGATAATGGAATAAGCATTCATGTGCTTTTATACATCCAGTCCCCGTGTGTATGCGGTTTTGTAAATTTTGTCATCTGTTCCCACTGGCATACAATGGCCTACTCTTCCGAAAAGCGGAACAGGATTTAACGTGTGCCAAGATGTTCTGCATGCGTTCGAACACGGGGCCTCGGTTTATAGTCTCATCCGAAGGACTGACATTCAGTTCGATTTTTTTGTCAAACTGGGAAGAAAGTGTGTGTGTGTGTGTGTGTGTGTGTGTGTGTGTGTGTGTGTGTGTGTGCGTGCGTGCGGGCGGGCGCGCGTGTGTGTGTACACGTGTGTGAGTGCGTGTGTGTTGTGTAATTGGTTCGGTTTTGGATTTTTACTTTCTTGTTATTTGGGCTTTTTTCATTTTTGTGTTACACAAAATAATGCTGGTTTATTTTTTTGTGTCCCTGTTTATTTTCTTTTTCATTGTATTAGATGATCTACATTGTTATTGCTGATATTAGTATTGCTGGGCGGGTTTATATGGCCTGAATTTATTCTTTGATGGAAGGATTAACGTTGTTCTGCCTTCAGTCAAAAAGCACATGTACATGCATGTATATGACCGGGGAAGAGGGAGGGATGGATGTCTTTGTTTTACTTTTTTGCTCTGAATCCAATGTCTGTTTGATTGTTTCTTGTTTTCCTTTATATATGAGTATATGTGGTGAAGGGGATATGGGTGAGGGTGTGTACGTGTATGTAAGTGTTTAAATGATTTAAAAGGAAACTATACATCAGTTTCCTCTGTTTATATCCGTTTGGTTGTTGTTGTTATTGTTGGTGGTGGTGGGGGTGGAGTTCTGGTTTGTTTTTGGTTTTTGTTTGTTTGGGTTTTCCTTTGTTTTAGGGTGGTTTTCTTAGGGAGGGGGAGGGGGTATTTTGGAATCTTTTTTTCGTCCTTTGTTAATTCTATATTGTTCTTTATTTGTTTTGGCTGTTATTGTTGTTTTTCATTTGTTATTGTCGTTGTTGTTGTTGTGTACTTACGTGTATGTTTGTTTGTTTGTTTATTTGCTTGTTGTGGTTGTTCTTGTTGTTTTATCTTTTTGCTTGTTTGTTTTGTTCAGTTGTTTGTATGGTTGGAGGTTTTTGTGTGTATGTGTGTTTTTTGTGGGGGGAGGGGGAGGAGGAGTTAGTGGTGTCTTTTTTCAATTTTGTTTTGTCTTCTTTGTTTTTTTTGGTTTGGTTTTTCTTTGTTGCTTGTTTGTTGTATTATGGTGGATATATTTTCAGGATATTTTTATTTATTTATTTGATTTGTATGGTTTAACATTGTTCAAGGTTTGTTTTGTTTTGTTTTGCTTTTAATTCTAAGTATGAATATATTATTGTCTTCTCTTGTTTGATTTGTATGGTTTATCATTGATTAGGTTTTTATTCTAGATCTGCATCTTTTCTCTCTCTCTCTCTTTTTCTTTAGATAGATGGCTTGATGAAAAAAGCAAATGCACTGCTTATTCAATGTACCATCTGAAAATAAAAGTTTGACTTGAACTTGACTTGACAACCCCCACCACCCCTTCATAGCAGTCTATCTATAGTGTTAAATGACTGAACAAATTCTATGTCGTCATTATTGCATCACTATCTTATAACCTTTTGTTGTTTAATGCAGACTGATTGAAAGAATGGAAAAGTGTGTGTGTGTGTGTGTGTGTGTGTGTGTGTGTGTGTGTGGTTCTTCCGTTTAACGCGCGCGCGTGTGTGTGTTGTTGTTGTTGTTGTCTTCGATTTTACGTCTGTTCACTCTCAGTGATATTATACGAGAAAAAAAACAAAACAAAACATATATACAAGGGGTGTATGAGTATTGAGGTGGTGGTGGAGGCCCTACTGAAAAAAGTCGAGGGGGGGGGGGAAAAATAGTCTAATCATGAAAAGAAACCGTCCCAAAACAAAAGATACAATAAAATAAAATAAAAATTAAATACCGAAACAAAAAAAAAAAGTGATTAACGTTAATGAAACTATAAGCTTGTGTGTGTGTGTGTGTATGGGGTGTGTGGGGTGTGTTTTGTGTGGTGTGTGGTTCATTCTTTGGCGTCCTTCCACTTTTAAGTGATACTAGACGATAGGAAAAAGAATTGAGGGGAAGGGGGAAAGTGGGAGGGAAAATGTGTACAAATGAGCATGTGTAGGTTGGAGTGCATACAGAGAAACGAGCCAAAGAGAGAGAGAGAGAGAGGATGAGAGAGAGAGAGAGAGAGAGATGAGATGAGAGAGAGAAGATGAGAGAGAGAGAGAGAGAGAGAGAGCGCTGTGTGTTTGTGTTTGTGTGTGTGTGTATGTGTGTGTGTGTGTGTGTATTTGTATGTGGATGTGTGTAATGTACATG
>CM054161.1:31560624-31570624 GCA_028751875.1 Rapana venosa | reverse complement strand
CCCATCCACCCACCTACCCAACCTTCCATCATCCATCCATCCACCCACCCATCCATCCATCCAACCATCCATCCATCCACCCAACCATCCATCCACCCATCCATCCACCCATCCATCCATCCAACCATCCACCCAACCATCCATCCATCCACCCACTCACCCACCCACTCATCCATCCATCCATCCATCCATCCAACCAACCCACCATCCCATCCACCCACCCACCCATCCATCCACCCACCCACCCATCCATCCACCCCACCCACCCACCCACCCATCCATCCATCCATCCAACCATCCATCCATCCATCCATACATCAATCCATCCATCCACCCACCCATCCATCCATCCACCAACCACCCACCATCCATCCACCACCATCCACCCACCCATCCACCACCCACTCACCCATCCACCCACCCACCCAACCCTTTCCCATCCACCCATCCACCCAATCCATCCATCTATCCACCCATTCATCCATCCATCCACCACCACCCACCCATCCATCCAACCATCCACACACCCACCCACCCACCTACAATCCATCACCCATCCATCCATCCATCCATCCATCCATCCACCCATCCATCCACCCATCCATCCACCCATATCCATGTCTATTCTCCAAACTCCCTCTCTATTATCCTTCATAGACTATGGCTGACCCAGCGGCTGCATCCGGACGATCCCATTCAGGAGCTGGGACTCCTCAACATTCCCCCGCCCATCAAAGAGGTCCCCGTGGCTGTGGGCATCCCTGGCCTTGGCATGATGGGGATGAGGCTGGGGGGAACGGGTGGGAACTCGGGATCGCTGCCTCTGATGGTGGGCTTCGGGAGGAGGGGAAGGGTGAGGGTGATGACCCAAGGCGTGCTCCAGACCTACGAGAGCCTGTCCAAAGCTGTGGAGGAGTACAACGAGTACATCAAGGAGGAGCCTCTGCCAGGTATGTGTAGGGGTGGTGGGTGTCTCTGCCAGGTATGTATGTGTGGGTGGTGGGTGTCTGTGCCAGGTATGTATAGGGGTGGTGGGTGTCTGTGTCAGGTATGTATGTGTGGGTGGTGGGTGTCTGTGCCAGGTAGGTATAGGGGTGGGTGTCTGTGCCAGGTATGTGTGGGTGGTGGGTGCCTGTTACATGTATGTGTGGGAGTGGTGGGTGTTTGTGCCAGGTATGTGTGGGAGTGGTGGATGTCTGTGCCAGGTATGTGTGGGAGGTGGGTGTCTGCCAGGTATGTGTGGGTGGTGGGTGTCTGTGCCAGGTATGTGTGGGAGTGGGTGTCTGTGCCAGGTATGTGTGTGGGTGGTGGGTGTCTGTGCCAGGTATGTGTGGGTGTCTGTGCCAGGTATGTGTGGGAGTGGGTGTGTGTGCAGGTATGTGTGGGAGTGGGTGTCTGTGCCAGGTATGTGTGGGAGTGGGTGTCTGTGCCAGGTATGTATAGGGTGGTGGGTGTGTGTGCCAGGTATGTATGTGTGGGAGTGGGTGTCTGTGCCAGGTATGTGTGGGAGTGGGTGTCTGTGCCAGGTATGTGTGGGAGTGGGTGTCTGTGCCAGGTATTGTGTGGGAGTGGGTGTCTTTGCCAGGTATGTAGGGGAGTGGTGGGTGTCTGTGCCAGGTATGTATGGGTGGTGGGTGTCTGTGCCAGGTATTTGTGTGGGAGTGGGTGTCTGTGCCAGGTATGTAGGAGAGTGGGTGTCTGTGCCAGGTATGTAGGGGAGTGGGTGTCTGTGCCAGGTATGTAGGGGAGTGGGTGTCTGTGCCAGGTATGTGTGGGTGTCTGTGCCAGGTATGGATGGGTGTCTGTGCCAGGTATGTGTGGGCGTCTGTGCCAGGTATGAGTGGGTGGTGGGTGTCTGTGCCAGGTATGAGTGGGTGGTGGGTATCTGTGCCAGGTATGTGTGGGTGGTGGGTGTCTGTGCCAGGTATGTAGGGGAGTGGGTGTCTGTGCCAGGTATGTAGGGTAGTGGGTGTCTGTGCCAGGTATGTAGGGGTGGTGGGTATCTGTGCCAGGTATGTAGGGGAGTGGGTGTCTGTGCCAGGTATGTGTGGGAGTGGGTGTCTGTGCCAGGTATGTAGGGGTGGTGGGTGTCTGTGTCAGGTATGTAGGGGAAGTGGGTGTCTGTGCCAGGTATGTAGGGTAGTGGGTGTCTGTGCCAGGTATGTAGGGGAGTGGGTGTCTGTGCCAGGTATGTAGGGGTGGTGGGTGTCTGTGCCAGGTATGTAGGGGTGGTGGGTGTCTGTGCCAGGTATGTAGGGGTGGTGGGTGTCTGTGTCAGGTATGTAGGGGAGTCCGTGTCTGTGCCAGGTATGTGTGGGAGTGGGTGTCTGTGCCAGGTATGTATGTGTGGGAGTGGGTGTCTGTGCCAGGTATGTGTGGGATTAGGTGTCTGTGCCAGGTATGTGTGGGTGGTGGGTGTCTGTGTCAGGTATATAGGGGTTGTTGGTGTCTGTGCCAGGTATGTAGGGGAGTGGGTGTCTGTACCAGGTATGTATGTGTGGGAGTGGTTGTCTGTGGCAGGTATGTGTGGGTGGTGGGTGTCTCTGCCAGGTATGTAGGGGTGGTGGGTGTCCGTGCCAGGTATGTAGGGGAGTGGGTGTGTGTGCCAGGTATGTATGTGTGGGAGTGGGTGTGTGTGCCAGGTATGTATGTGTGGGAGTGGGTGTGTGTGCCAGGTATGTATGTGTGGGAGTGGGTGTCTGTGCCAGGTATGTGTGGGAGTGGGTTGTCTGTGCCAGGTATATGTGGAGTGGGTGTTTGTGCCAGGATAGTGTGGGTGGTGGGTGTCTGTGCCAGGTATGTCGTGGAGTGGGTGTCTGTGCCAGGTATGTAGGGGAGTGGTTGTCTGTGCCAGGTATGTAGGGGTGTGGGTGTCTGTGTCAGGTATGTAGGGGTGGTTGGTGTCTGTGCCAGGTATGTGTGGGTGGTGGGTGTCTGTGGCAGGTATGTGTGGGTGGTGGGTGTCTGTGCCAGGTATGTGTGGGTGGTGGGTGTCTGTGCCAGGTATGTGTGGGTGGTGGGTCTGTGCCAGGTATGTGTGGGTGGTGGGGGTCTCTGCCAGGTATGTGTGGGTGGTAGGTGTCTGTGCCAGGTATGTGTGGGTGGTGGGTGTCTGTGCCAGGTATGTTTTGGTGGTGGGTGTCTGTGCCAGGTACGTGTGGGTGGTGGGTGTCTGTGCCAGGTATGTGTGGGTGGTGGGTGTCTATGCCAGGTATGTGTGGGTGTAGGTGTCTGTGCCCGGTACTTGTGGGAGTGGGTGTCTGTGCCAGGTATGAGTGGGATGCTAGGTGTTTGTGCCAGGTATGTAGGGGTGGGTGTCTGTGCCATGTATGTAGGGGGTGGGTGTCTGCCAGGTATGTGTGGGTGGTGGGTGTCTGTGCCAGGTATGTAGGGGAGTGGGTGTCTGTGCCAGGTATGTGTGGGAGTGGGTGTCTGTGCCAGGTATGTGTGGGAGTGGGTGTCTGTGCCAGGTATGTGTGGGAGTGGGTGTCTGTGCCAGGTATGTAGGGGAGTGGGTGTCTGTGCCAGGTATGTGTGGGAGTGGGTGTCTGTGCCAGGTATGTGTGGGAGTGGGTGTCTGTGCCAGGTATGTGCGGGAGTGGGTGTCTGTGCCAGGTATGTGTGGGAGTGGGTGTCTGTGCCAGGTATGTGTGGGTGGTGGGTGTCTGTGCTAGGTATTGTGTGGGAGTGGGTGTCTGTGCCAGGTATGTGTGGGAGTGGGTGTCTGTGCCAGGTATATGTGGGTGGTGGGTGTCTGTGCAGGTATGTGTGGGTGGTGGGTGTCTGTGCCAGGTATTCTGTGGCAGGTATGTATGGGAGTGGGTTTCTGTGCCAGGTATTGTGTGCCAGGTATGTGTGGGAGTGGGTGTCTGTGCCAGGTGAGAGTGGGAGTAGGTGTCTGTGCAGGTGTGTGTGGGTGGTGGGTGTCTGTGCCAGGTATGTGTGGGAGTGGGTGTCTGTGCCAGGTATGTGTGGGTGGTTGGTGTCTGTGCCAGGTATGTGTGGGTGGTGGGTGTCTGTGCCAGGTATGTGTGGGAGTGGGTGTGTGTGCCAGGTATGTATGTGTGGGAGTGGGTGTCTGTGCCAGGTATGTGTGGGAGTGGGTGTCTGTGCCAGATATGTGTGGGTGGTGGGTGTCTGTGCCAGGTATGTATGTGTGGGAGTGGGTGTCTGTGCCAGGTATGTAGGAGAGTTGGTGTCTGTGCCAGGTATGTGTGGGTGGTGGTGTCTGTGCCAGGTATGTGTGGGTGGTGGGTGTCTGTGCCAGGTATGTATAGGGGTGGTGGGTGTCTGTGCCAGGTATGTATAGGGTGGTGGGTGTCTCTGCCAGGTATGTAGGGGAGTGGCATGAGAGGTATGGGTGTGCGTGTACTTGTGAGGTATTTAAGTGGGTGTTTTGTGAAGTATTTGAGTGGGTGTGTTGTGAAGTATTTGAGTGGGTGTCTTTGTGAAGTATTGAGTGGGTGTCTTTGTGAAGTATTTGAGTGGGTGTCTTTGTGAAGTATTTGAGTGGGTGTCTTTGTGAAGTATTTGAGTGGGTGTCTTTGTGAAGTATTTGAGTGGGTGTCTTTGTGAAGTATTTGAGTGGGTGTCTTTGTGAAGTATTGAGTGGGTGTCTTTGTGAAGTATTTTAGTAGGTGTCTTTGTGAAGTATTATAGTGGGTGTTCTTTGTGAATTATGTGAGTGGGTGTCTTTGTGAAGTATTTGAGTGGATGTTTTTGTGAGATATGTTAGTTGGTGTCTTTGTGAAGTATTTGAGTGGTTGTCATTGTGAAGTATGTTTGTGGGTGTCTTTGAGAAGTATTTGAGTAGGTGTCTTTGTGAAGTATGTTAGTGGGTGTCTTTGTGAAGTATTTGAGTGGGTGTCTTTGTGAAGTATTTGAGTGGGTGTCTTTGTGAGGTATGTTAGTGGGTGTCTTTGTGAAGTATGTGAGTGGGTGTCTGTGAATTATTTGAGTAGGTGTCTGAGGTATGGGTGTGGGTGCCTTTGTGAAGTGTTTGAGTGGGTGTCTTTGTGTATTTTAGTGGGTGTCTTTGTGAAGTATTGAGTGGGTGTCTTTGTGAAGTATTTGAGTGGGTGTCTTTGTGTGGTATGTTAGTGGGTGTCTTTGTGAAGTATGTTAGTGGGTGTCTTTGTGTGGTATGTTAGTGGGTGTCTTTGTGTGGTATGTTAGTGGGTGTCTTTTTGAAGTATTTGAGGGGTGTTTTTTTTAAGTATTTGAGTGGGTGTCTTTGTGAGGTATGTTAGTGGGTGTCTTTGTGAAGTATTTGAGGGGGTGTTTTTGTGAAGTATTTGAGTGGTGTCTTTGTGTGGTATGTTAGTGGTGTCTTTGTGAGGTATGTTAGTGGGTGTCTTTGTGAGGTATGTTAGTGGGTGTCTTTGTGAAGTATTTGAGGGGGTGTTTTTTGTGAAGTATTTGAGTGGGTGTCTTTGTGAGGTATGTTAGTGGGTGTCTTTGTGAAGTATTTGAGGGGGTGTTTTTGTGAAGTATTTGAGTGGGTGTTTTTGTGAGGTATGTTAGTTGGTGTCCTTGTGAGGTATGTTAGTGGGTGTCTTTGTGAAATATTGGAGTGGGTGTTTTTGTGAGGAATTTGAGTGGGTGTCTTTGTGAAGTATTTGAGTGGGTGTCTTTGTGAAATATGTTTGTGGGTGTCTTTGTGAAGTATTTGAGTAGGTGTCTTTGTGAATATGTTAGTGGGTGTTTTTGTGAAGTATTTGAGTGGGTGTCTTTGTGAAGTTTTTGAGTGGGTGTCTGTAAAGTATTGAGTGGGTGTTTTTTTGAAGTATTTGAGTAGGTGTCTTTGTGAAGTATGTTTTTGGGTGTCTTTGTGAAGTATGTTTTTGGGTTGTCCTTGTGAAGTATTTGAGTAGGTGTCTTTGTGAAGTATGTTAGTGGGTGTTCTTTGTGAAGTATTTGAGTGGGTGTCTTTGTGAAGTATTTGAGTGGGTGTTGTGAAGTATTTGAGTGGGTGTCTTTGTGAAGTATGTTAGTGGGTGTTTTTTTTAAAGTATGTGAGTGGGTGTCTTTGTGAAGTATTTGAGTAGGTGTTTGAGGTATGGGTGTGGGTGCCTTTGTGAAGTGTTTGAGTGGATGTCTTTGTGAAGTATTTGAGTGGGTGTGTTTGTGTATTTGAGTGGGTGTCTTTGTGAAGTATTGAGTGGGTTGTCTTTGTAAAGTATTTGAGTGGATGTCTTCGTGAAGTATGTTTGTGGGTGTCTTTGTGAAGTATTTGAGTGGGTGTCTTTGTGAAGTATAATAGTGGGTGTCTTTGTGAAGTATTTGAGTGGGTGTCTTTGTGTGGTATTTGAGTGGGTGTCTTTGTAAAGTATTTGAGTGGGTGTCTTTGTGAAGTATTTGAGTGGGTGTCTTTGTGAAGTATTTGAGTGGGTGTCTGTGAGGTATGTGAGTGGGGGTCTTTGTGAGGTATGTTAGTAGGTGTCTTTGTGAAGTATTTGAGTGGGTGTCTTTGTGAAGTATTTGAGTGGGTGTCTTTGTGAAGTATGTTGTGGGTGTCTTTGTGAAGTATGTTTGTGGGTGTCTTTGTGAAGTGTTTGAGTGGGTGTCTTTGTGAAGTATTTGAGTGGGTGTCTTTGTTAAATATTTGAGTGGGTGTCTTTGTAAAGTATTTGAGTGGGTGTCTTTGTGAAGTATTTGAGTGGGTGTCTTTGTGAAGTATGTTAGTGGGTGTCTTTGTGAAGTATTTAAGTGGGTGTCTTTGTGTGGTATTTGAGTGGGTGTCTTTGTGAGGTATGTGAGTGGGTGTCTTTGTGAGGTATGTTAGTAGGTGTCTTTGTGAAGTATTTGAGTGGGTGTCTTTGTGAAGTATTTGAGTGGGTGTCTTTGTGAAGTATTCGAGGGGGTGTCTTTGTGAAGTATGTTTGTGGGTGTCTTTGTGAAGTGTTTGAGTGGGTGTCTTTGTGAAGTTTTTGAGTGGGTGTCTTTGTTAAGTATTTGAGTGGGTGTCTTTGTAAAGTATTTGAGTGGGTGTCTTTGTGAAGTATTTGAGTTGGTGTCTTTGTGAAGTATGTTAGTGGGTGTCTTTGTGAAGTATTTGAGTGGGTGTCTTTGTGAAGTATTTGAGTGGGTGTCTTTGTGATGTATTTGAGTGGGTGTCTTTGTGAAGTATTTGAGCTGGTGTTTTTGTGAGGTATGTGAGTGGGTGTCTTTGTGAGGTATGTTAGTGGGTGTCTTTTTGAAGTATTTGAGTGGGTGTCTTTGTGAAGTATGTTAGTGGGTGTCTTTGTGGTGTGTTTGAGTGGGTGTCTTTGTGTGGTATGTTAGTGGGTGTCTTTGTGAGGTATATGAGTGGGTGTCTTTGTGAAGTATTGAGTTGGTGTCTTTGTGAGGTATGTGAGTGGGTGTCTTTGTGAGGTATGTTAGTGGCTGTCTTTGTGTAGTATTTGAGTGGGTGTCTTTGTGAAGTATTTGAGGGGGTGTTTTTGGAAGTATTTGAGTGGGTGTTTTTGTGAGGTAGTTTGTGGGTGTCTTTGTGAAGTATTTGAGGGGGTGTTTTTGTGAGGTATGTTAGTTGGTGTCTTTGTGAGGTATGTTAGTGGGTGTCTTTGTGAAATATTTGAGTGGGGTTTTTGTGAGGAATTTGAGGGGGTGTCTTTGTGAAGTATTTGAGTGGGTGTCCTTTGTGAAATATGTTTGTGGGTGTCTTTGTGAAGTATTTGAGTAGGTGTCTTTTTTGAAATATGTTAGTGGGTGTTTTTTGTGAAGAAATTTGAGTGGGTGTTCTTTGTGAAGTTTTTGAGGGGGTGTCTGTGAAGTATTGAGTGGGTGTTTTGTAAAAGTATTTGAGTAGGTGTCTTTGTGAAGTTGTTTTTGGGTGTTTTTGTGAAGTATGTTTTTGGGTGTCCTTGTGAAGTATTTGAGTAGGTGTTTTTTGTGAAGTATGTTAGTGGGTGTCTTTTGAAGTATTTGAGTGGGTGTCTTTGTGAAGTATTTGAGTGGGTGTCTTTTGAAGTATGTTAGTGGTGTTTTTTTTAAAGTATGTGAGTGGGTGTCTTTGTGAAGTATTTGAGTAGGTGTCTGAGGTATGGGTGTGGGTGCCTTTGTGAAGTGTTTGAGTGGATGTCTTTGTGAAGTATTTGAGTGGGTGTGTTTGTGTTTTTGAGTGGGTGTCTTTGTGAAGTTTTGAGTGGTGTCTTTGTGAAGTATTTGATGGATGTCTTCGGAATATGTTTGTGTGGATGTCTTTGTGAAGTTTTTTGAGTGGGTGTCTTTGTGAAGTATAATAGTAGGTGTCTTTGTGAAGTATTTGAGTGGGTGTCTTTGTGTGGTATTTGAGTGGGTGTCTTTGTAAAGTATTTGAGTGGGTGTCTTTGTGAAGTATTTGTTTCGGTTGCTTTGTGAAGTATTTGAGTGGGTGTCTTTGTGAGGTATGTGAGTGGGGGTCTTTGTGAGGTATGTTAGTAGGGTCTTTGTGAAGTATTTGAGTGGGTCTTTGTGAAGTATTTGAGTGGGTGTCTTTGTGAAGTATTCGAGTGGGTGTCTTTGTGAAGTATGTTTGTGGGTGTCTTTGTGAAGTGTTTAGTGGGTTCTTTGTAAAGTATTTGAGTGGGTGTCTTTGTTAAGTATTTGAGGGGGTGTCTTTGTAAAGTATTTGAGTGGGGTCTTTGTGAAGTATTTGAGGGGGTTTGTCTTTGTGAAGTATGTTTAGTGGGTGTCTTTGTGAAGTTTTTAAGTGGGTGTCTTTGTGTGGTATTTGAGTGGGTGTCTTTGTGAGGTATGTGAGTGGGTGTCTTTGTGAGGTATGTTAGTAGGTGTCTTTGTGAAGTATTTGAGTGGGTGTCTTTGTGAAGTTTTTGAGTGGGTGTCTTTGTGAAGTATTCGAGTGGGTGTCTTTTGGAAGTATGTTTGGGGGTGTCTTTGTGAAGTGTTTGAGTGGGTGTCTTGTGAAGTTTTTGAGTGGGTGTCTTTGTTAAGTATTGAGTGGGTGTCTTTGTAAAGTATTTGAGTGGGTGTCTTTGTGAAGTATTTGAGTTGGTGTCTTTGTGAAGTATGTTAGTGGGTGTCTTTGTGATGTATTTGAGTGGGTGTCTTTGTGAAGTATTTGAGCTGGTGTTTTTGTGAGGTATGTAAAGTGGGTGTCTTTGTGAGGTATGTTAGTGGTGTCTTTTTAAAAGTATTTGAGTGGTGTCTTTGTGAAGTATGTTAGGGGGTGTCTTTGTGGTGTGTTTGAGTGGGTTCTTTGTGTGGTATGTTAGTGGGTGTCTTTGTGAGGTATATGAGTGGGTGTCTTTGTGAAGTATTTGAGTTGGTGTCTTTGTGAGGTATGTGAGTGGGTGTCTTTGTGAGGTATGTTAGTGGCTGTCTTTGTGTAGTATTTGAGTGGGTGTTTTTCTGAAGTATGTTAGTGGGTGTCTTTGTGATGTATTTGAGTGGGTGTCTTTGTGTGGTATGTTAGTGGGTGTCTTTGTGAGGTAAAATGAGTGGGGTCTTTGTGAATTTATTTGAGTGGGTGTCTTTTTGAAGTATTTGAGTGGGTGTCTTTGTGAAGTATTTGAGTGGGCGTCTATGTGAAGTATGTGAGTGGTATGTGTCTTTTGTGAGGTATGTGATGGGTGTCTTTGTGAGGTATGTGATGGGTGTCTTTGTGAAGTATTTGAGTGGGTGTCTTTGTGAAGTATTTGAGTGAGTGTCTTTGTGAAGTTTTTGAGTGGGTGTCTTTGTGAAATGTTTGAGTGGGTATCTTTGGTGAGGTATGTTATGGGTGTCTTTGTGAAGTGTTTGAGTGGGTTCTTTGTGAAGTATATGAGTGGGTTCTTTGTGAGGTGTATGAGGGGGGTGTCTTTGTGAAGTATTTGAGGGGGTGTCTTTGTGAGGTATATGAGTGGGTGTCTTTGTGAAGTATTTGAGTTGGTGTCTTTGTGTGGTATGTTAGTGGGTTGTCTTTGTGAAGTATTTGAGTGGGTATTTTTGTGTGGTATATGTGTTGGTGTCTTTGTGAAGTATTTGGGGGGTGTTTTTGTGTGGTATGTTAGTGTTTGTC
>CM054161.1:31468124-31550624 GCA_028751875.1 Rapana venosa | reverse complement strand
CAGTGATATTAGACGAGAAAGAAAAAAATATATATAGAAGGGGTGTATGATAATTGAGGTGGTTGTAGAGGCCCTACTGAAAAATGCGAGGGGGAAAAAGTAGTCTAATCATGAAAAGAAACCGTGCAAAGCAAAAGATACAATAAAAATATTTTAAAAAACACACCACAGAAACAAAAACATAAAAAGTGATTAACGTTAATGAAACTATAACAAATGTCCTATAGGACTATGCCAGAGACCTTTTGCAATATCAAATGCCAAATTCAAATTATTGAATATGCTTCTAAGGGAGTTTTCAAAATTTGAGGTAAAAAAGCTTTCGTATTCTTACATTCAAATATTATATGAGTATTAGAAAATGTGTGTTGTGTGTGTGTGTGTGTGTGTGTGTGTGTGTGTGTGTGTGTGTGTGTGGAGGGGGTGGGGTGGGGGGAGGTGTAAGTGTGTTTGTGTGTGTGTGTGGTTGGGTGGGGGGGAGGTTGTAAGTGTGTGTGTGTGGGGGTGGGGGGTGTAAGTGTGTGTCTGTGCGTGTGGGAGGGGGTGTAAGTGCTTGTGTGTTTTGTCTTGTAAGTGTGTGGGTGTGTGTGAGTGAGAGGGGGTGTTGTAAGTTTGTGTGTGTGTGTGCGTTTTGTGTGTTATGTGTGTGGGCGTGTGTGTGTGTGTGTGTATGGTGGGTGTGAGCGTGCATTCGAGTGCATAGTCATAGTTACCTGTATTTGTATTTAGATATGTCCGTGCCTTTGTATTTCATTGTCTAACTCTGGCAGTTGTGTGTGTGTGTGTGTGTGTGTGTGCGCGCGCGCGCATATATGTGTATGTGTGTGCGTGTGCGTGCGTGCATGCGCGTGTGTGTGTGTGTGTGTGTGCGAGCGTGCGTGCGCGCGCGCATATATGTGTATGTGTGTGTGCGGGCGCGTGCGTGCGTGCGTGTATGCATGCGTGCGTGCGTGTGTGTGTGTGTGTGTGTGTGTGTGTTTACAGACTGTACTTCCCACAGCAATTCGAGGAGCCCCCCCTCCACCTACAACCCCCAGCCGCAAACCCCTCCTCCTCCTCCTCCACCTGCTCCTTCTTGTAAAGTTCCATGCCCATGTTTGGAGACTTCTGGGGAAGTTTTCCCATAACTGTGGCATGATGACGTGACAATCTTCCGGCGCCTTACCGCTCGTGACGTCATACTTGGAGCATGAGACTGCAATTTTATAATTCTAATTTTTTATTATTATTATTATTTTTTTTAAAAGATCAGATTTTCAGGGTTTTTTTTCCCCATTGTGCATCTACGAAGTGATAATTATGAGACTAGAATATTATATGACAAGTCTTCTTGCGTTTTACCATGCGTTACGTCATACTTGGAGCATGAGACTATGACACTTTTCTGCGGTTTAACCATGTGTGACGTCATACTTGGAGTATGAGTCTATGACACTTTTCTGCGGTTTACCTTGTGTGACGTCATACTTGGAGCATGAGACTATGACACTTTCCTGCGGTTTTACCATGTGTGACGACACACTTGGAGCATGAGACTAGAAGTTATACGACATTCTTCTGCGTTTTACCATGTGTGACGACATACTTGGAGCATGAGGCTAGAAGATATACCACATTCTTCTGCGTTTTACCATTTGTGACGTCAGAATTGGAGCATGGGAATAGAACTAGACTTTCCATCTTAACATTTGTGACGTCATGCTTGGGCCATGAGATCAAAATATAATTATCTGACAGAGTTCTGCGTTTGACCTTGTGTGACGTGATACTTTGGGGCGTCAGACTAGAAAAATGCCGCTGCTGACATTGTTTCAGGGATATTTTATTGGTTTTGATTTTGTTAGTTCATGTACCAACCGTGTTTGTTGCTGTGAGGCCTTATCACTTTTGTTATGTATACTGTAAATACCAGGTAGCGGTTATATGTACATTTAAACACAACAGACTCCTTCCATCTTTTGTAAAAAGTGTTTTGAAATGATTTTTTTTATTCGTTTCTTAGCTTTGAGGTTCGCTAAAGGTGAGATTTTTTGCGTATGCGATCGTTTTTGTTCCCCACCATAAAAGTTAGCTTCATTTCTCACGTCAGGGATGCATGCTGGGTATATTTTGTATTTCCGTAACCCACCGAATGCTGACATGAATTACGGGATCTTTAACATGCATAATTATTTGATTTTCTGTATGTGTATATACGCGTAGGGAATTAAGACACTGGTAGGTCTGCACTTGAAGTTGACTTGGAAGATAAAAAGCAAAAAAAAAAAATCCCAACCCTTAATTTACAAGACACCGCCAGCGAGATTCGAACCCACGACTTCATGGACCCATGGGATTGAAGTCAACCGGTCGGTCTTCACCTCTCGGCTATAGCGTCTGTCAAGCAGAGTTGAATTGTATACCATGGTTGGTCCACAGGGGATTTTTCTGGGTGAAAAGTGGGCTGTTTCTCTCTCTCTCTCTCTCTCTCTCTCCTCTCTCTCTCTCCTCTCTCTCTCTCTCTCTCCCCCTCACTCTCTCTCCTCTCTCTGTACCTCTCTCGCTGTACCTCTCTCTCTCTCTCTCTCTCTCTCTCTCTCTGTACCTCTCTCTCTCCTCTCCTCTCCTCTCTCTCTCTCTCTTTCTTTTTTTTTTTTTTTTTTTTTTTTTTTTTTTTTTTTCCCCAGTGGATTTCTTTTTTCTTTTTTTTTTTTAACTGTTTTGTTTTTGTTTTTGGTTGTTTTTTGTTTTTTTTTTTTTTTTTCTTTTTTTTTTTCTTCTTTTTTTTGGGTTTTTTGTTGCTGTTTGCTTTTTGGGGGGGGGGGGGGTTTTCCAGGGTAATTTTGGTCTTTCCCGGGGGGTTTTTTGTTTTTGTTTTTTCCCCTTTTTTCCCTTAAAAAAGTTTTTCCGCCCCTTGAAATATATACTATTTTTTTAAATTTTTCCCATGGCGGGCATGAAAAAAAATGATTTTATTCATAACGGAAAAAAAGAATTTTGTTTTCTACTTACAAGTGGCCAAAACTTTTCCCCCCTCTTTAAGAGTGTTGGGGGTTTATTTATTAATGAATTCAATTTTCTGCCCAAAAAAAAAGGGGGTTGTCCCTGGCAAATTAGTAAAAAAAAAAATTTTTCCCGAAAAAAACCAACAGAAAAATTTTTAAAGGTCCCCCACACCCCCCCGGGAAGGGGGGCCCCGCTCAAACCATCAACAAACCCCAACAAAAATAAAAAACCCCTCTCCCTCCCCAATCACCCCCCCCAAATTTCCAAAACCCTTTGGTTAATTTTCTGGGGGGGGGGGGGGGGGGGGGTTTTTTTAAGACATATAAAACCATTTTCTAAAATTTAGGGTCCCCAACTGGGTTTGGATTATTCTATGAATTCCAAATCACACCCACCATTTGGTTGGGGGGGTTTTATTTTGTTGTTGTCGATATCCTGAAAGGCCTTTTTAAATTTTTTAACTTTTTTGGGAACCCCTTGGAATTTTTTTAAAAATAGCCCTATTTCAATATCTTATAATTATGTGTAACAAGTATGTGTACCATTTGACAATGTGTAGATGTTTATCTTTATGACTTATTAAGTTTGGTTGTGTTATTTTTCTTGGCTTTGTTGTTGCTCTTGTTCTTGTTGTTGTTGTTTGTCTGTTTTTCTCTTTTTTATCATCTTTTGTTGGTTTGGTTTTTCCTTCTCTTTTGTTTGTTTGTTTTGGTTAGGGTTTTTTGGGGGGTGGGGGTAGGGGTGGGTACTCTTAGGATTTTCTTTTAATTACTTGCTTTTGGGGGGGGGGGGGAGGGTTGTTGGGGGGAGCTGTTTTGAAAAGGGTTATTTCCCTTGTTTTTATTGCGAGACTGTATAAGTATTGGGTTATTATTATTAAGATGTATCCCTAACGGGCGGGGACTGGATGTAAAAAAGCACATGTGTGCTTATTCATTATCCTCGAAATAAAAGAATTTGTCATTGTCATTGTCTCTCTCTCTCTCTCTCTCTTAGTCTTCTAGTCATCATCATCCCCATCATCTTCTTCAGCATCTACATCACCATCGCTATCAGCATCTTCATGTTTCTATAGCAGCATCTGCAGCAAGAATATCAGCATAACCATCATTACTTTCATCATCTATGTCATCATCACAAACATCTTTCTCCTCGTTATCTACACTATCATCGTCTTCTTTGGCCTGTATAATTATCATCATCACGCTCATTATATTTAGTATCTACATTATTGTCGTGATCATTATCTTCATCATCCACACCACCGCTTCCATTGACATTTTCAGCATGTACATCATTGCTACCATCTTCATCTTAAACATCTGTCATCATAATCACCATCACCACCATCATCCTCAAAATCTGCACCATCGTCACCTTCAATATCCACATCATTGCCACCATCATCACCATCATCACTTTCAGCATCTACATTAACACCAGCTTCAGCATTTCCATCATCATCGCCACCATCTTTCTGAGCGTCTACATCATGATCATCAATATCACTGTTATCATTATCAATATCTGTATCATCGTCACACCACCTTGTAGCATCTCCCTCATCCTTTCTATTATCAGGTTCAGTAACTACATCATCATTGCCTTAATAATTTTGAATTCTACATCGCCATTGCCGTCACCATGTACAATATCTACATCATCTTCGTCACAATAATTTGTCACCATACGCATCACCTCCATCGTCTTTTTCACATGATACATCCTCATCAATTAACATCATTTTCAATATCTACATTTCCACCACCATTACCTTCAACATCCACGTCACTACAGCCACCATCATCTTACAGTCCACATCACTTTCTTCATCAGCTTCACCCTCTATATTATCATCAATCATCATCATCTTGAACATCCACATCACCACCACCATCATACTCAACATCTATATCACCACCACCATCATACTCAACATCCACATCACCGCCACCATCATACTCAATACATACATCACCACCACCATCATACACAACATCTACATCACCACCACCATCATACTCAACATCCACAGCACCGCCACCATCATACTCAATATATACATCACCACCACCATCATACTCAAAATCTACATCACCACCACCATCATCCTCAATATCTACATCACCACCATTATCATCCTCAACATCTACATGACCATCGTCCTCAACATCCACATCACCACTACCAACGTCCTCATCATCTACATCACCACCACCATCGTCTTCAACATCTATATCACCAGCACCATCAACACTGCAACCACTACGCCCACCATCATAATCAAGTTACTACTATCAGAATGACTATTTCGACGTACAACAATTGATATGAAGATGTTTTCATGATAAAGCTTGATTTATTCATACTGGGGGGGAAAAAATCTTCTGCTATCATCGTACATGGTCACAAGACTGTAAACTAGAGACAAGGATTATTTGGTGCTCTGTTCATAAACCAAAAGTTATTACATTGACATCATATTCTCTGTAATCGTCAAGTTTACACCAACTCATTTGGAATGCCAAATGGATATAATGCTTGCTGCTGTGATCTATACCTACCCCCTGCCCGAAACATGTTTTGTATAGTGGCCTAAGGCCGAAGTACAATAAAACTTTTCAGTGTTCTCTCTCTCTCTCTCTCTCTCCTCTCTCTCCTCTCTCCTCTCTCTCTCTCTCATCCTCTCTCTCTCTCTCTCTCTCTCTCTTCTCTCTCTCTCTCTCCTCCCCAGGAAGAGCACGTAGCCACAAGATCAGTGCCACCCATTTATCAGATCCCCCCCCCCTCCCTGTTTGCATGTTATTTTTGTTTCTTATAAGAGTGGCTGGGTTTTTTTTTCTTAAAGAATTCTAATCGAGGGTCATTCTCTTTATTGTCGTGGGTTCTTTTACGCGTGTGTGTGTGTGTTGCACTCGGGAGGGGACTTGATTGTCGTCATCTCATCCAAAAGTTGACAATCAATCTATGGTCAGTATTGCAGAGGACGAAAAGATACCCAGCATGCAGCCTGCAACTTACAGAGGAGTGGACTACACCGACACAACTTGCCCCAAGACATACACACTGCACAACATTTTGTTATTTTATTTTTTATAGTTCATGTCCCATGATCATAATCTTGAGAAAGGCAAGTGAGAAGAGAAGCGTTTAGGTGTGTACATCTAGGCTATACATACCGTTTGGGCCCAAAACTTTTCCCCCATCCATTAGACCCTGAGTGGTGGTCTGGGTGCTAGTCTTTCAGATGAGATGATAAACCGAAACCCCGTGTCCTACATATTATTTAGCGCACGTAAAAGAACCCACGGCAACAAGAGAGTTGTCCCTGGCAAAATTCTGTTTAAAAAAAAAAGCCACTCTGAGCGGGAAACAAATGCAGACAGGAAAAGATATTTTTTAAAAGGTGGCGCTGCTCTTGTGGCGACGCGCTCTCCCCGGGGGAGGGGGAGAGCAGCCTGAATTTCGTGCAGACAAATCTGCCGTGACTTAAAAGTGGTATAGAATATACTCTCTGTCCGTCACCACCGTCACCGATCCCTCAAGATTCCGAATCTTTTGGGGCCGCCTTCGAAGCTTTGTCAACCCACCTTTCTCCAGTCCTCTCGTCTCTCAACCCATCCTCAGGGTGTCTCTCAGGAAGTGATATATTCTATGTACATCTTCATCATCAGTTCCTACCTAGGTGGGAGGGGGGTTTGTGGAGGGTGGGAGGGGGGGGGGGATCGCATACGCAGAAATCTGGCCATCGGAGAACTGTGAAGCTGTAGTTGAGGGGGTGAAGAGAAAAAAAAATCAGCATTTATTCTATTCTTTTATATCGAGGGACGGGATAGCTCAGTGGTCGGAGCACTCGCTTTCCCCCAGCCAAGTTAAGCAGCGTCAAGCGTGGGTACCAGTTGGATGGGTGACCGTTTGCGCGCCTTGGCTTCAGTACAGTTCCCCCAGTTCACCCAGCTGTAAATGGGTACCTGCCCTCTTTAGGGTCAGGGAAGGTAAAGCAGCGAGGGAGAGGAGATGGGCGCCGCCCTCAATATGCTGGCCCTAGAGAAGTGAGGTCTCTGACGCCTCGTTCCCCAACGACCTTATAGGTTTTGGGACTCCTTTACCTTTACCTTACCTTTATATCGAGAATAATGGAATAAAGACTTAGGTGCTTTTTTTTTTACATCCAGTCCCCGTGTGTATGCGGTTTTGTAAATTCTGTCATCTGTTCTCCCCGGCACACAATGGCCTACTCTTACGAAAAGCGGGACAGGATTTAACGTGTGCGCAAGATGTTCTGCGTGCGTTCGCTCGCACACGGGGCCTCGGTCTATAGTCTCATCCGAAGGACTTTTGGGGAGAGTGGTGTCGGCACTGATGTTAACTCCAGGGGAAAATATCCCCTTGAACGGGAATCGAACCCAGGCCGTCAGATTGCGAGCGCAATGTTCTAACCACTAGGCTATCCCGTCCCCATTTTGAAGAGTTCATTGTCAGATTAACTTAAAAGATGTACAATGTCTGTAGACATTTTCCCAATCAAACGGGTATAACGGCATAAGTACATGTGTACAATAATTTGCGTATTGTGCATTTGTCTTAATGTACGTACAGGCACTAACCAGATTTGCATAATGTATGAATGTAATAATTTTACACCTGTGGGGTTGGGTTTTTTTTTTTTTAACACATGTGAATGGGCTTCTGTTATGTTTATTCATGAACACAACTTGTGTAGAAATGAAAGTGTAATGTGTGTGTGTGTGTGTGTGTGTGTGTGTGAGGAGAGAGAGAGAGAGAGAGAGAGAGAGAGAGAGAGAGAGAGAGAGAGAGAGACAGAGATAGAGACATATATATATATATACATATATATAATTATATATTATATATATATATATATATTATATATATAATTATAGTATATAATATATAGAGAGAGAGAGAAGAGAGAGAGAGAGGAGAGAGAGAGAGATTCTGAACTTAAATAATAAAAAAAAGAAATCTATTTATCAGTGCATTGCAATACAGGGCAAAAAGTAGTAAACCATCATAATTCCATCCTTTTCACTCAGGGCGGCCTACCTACCTACAGGGTATTGTAATGTGAATGTTGTCCTAATAATTATGCATGGGCCTCGATGTGAAAACGTCGGTAAGACTGTAACGGTCAAAATCTCCACCCACATTTGTGTTGTATAACAACTTGTCTACAGGGTAATCTGGTATGGGCAGGAATTGTCACAGAGAGACAATGACAATGACAATGACAAATTCTTTTATTTCGAGGATAATGAATAAGCACACATGTGCTTTTTTACATCCAGTCCCCGCCCGTTAGGGATACATCTTAATAATAATAACCCAATACTTGAGAGAGAGAGAGAGTAGAGAGAGAGAGAGAGAGAGAGAGAGAGACAAGCTTTAATCTTTTGGCGGTGTGTGTGTGTATGTGTGATATGTATGTATTTGTGTATATAAAGACAAACACACACACATATACAAATGTGTATATACTTGTAAAATATATTTGTATATATATATATACACACACACAATTGTAAAATATATTTGTATTGTTAATATGAATCATCATAATAAATTTACCTGTTGGAGTGAGTATGGAGGGGTGGGGGTAGGGGGTGTATGTGGTGATAACTGTTGATACAAACTTAAGCAGAAATTGCCCTGTTCGTTGACGCATAAATATTGTTGAAAACAACAAACAAACACAAAACTACAACCCCTATCCCGAGCCCTGTATCTTTTTTTCAAACAAACACTCTTTTCACTTATCAAAAGCACACACACACACACATCTTTTTTGCAAAATGGACTTTTCCATTTGTTTTAAAAAAATTGAATAAAAAGTGTTTTTCGTGTGAACTGCTGTTCTTCATGTGTCTATGTGTGCATATTAAAGTATGCTTTTGTGTGCGAGTATTAATAATAATAATAATAATAATAATAATGTATGGAATTTATATAGCGCTGAATCTTGTAAAGCAACAAATCAAAGCGAGTGTTCGTACTAATACCCATGAAAGTTTTGAACAGATGACAAAATTAAAAAAAACAACAAGCGCATGCATAGGTATCATGTTTAGACACCATCCCTGAAGTCAGAATGTGGCTACCTACATGGTGGTGCTTGGAGGGGGCAGGGGGGCAGGGGGGGAAGGTAGGGAGAAGTTGCATACGCAAAAAAAATCTCACCGTTGGTGATACTTGGAGCTCAAGCCGAGGAATGAAAAATAAACAAAAACTAACAAAAAAAACCTTCCCCACTTTCTATGCCAGGGGAAAGGAAAGCAGTCTGTCAGAACATCAAGGTAGAGGTGTGTGTGTGTGAGTGTGTGTATGTGTGTGTGTGTGTGTTGATGTGTGTGTGTATGTGTGAGTGTGTGTATGTGTGTGTTGTGTGCATGTGTGTGTATGTGTGTATGTATGTGTGTGTGTATTGTGTGTGTATATGTGTGTGTGTGTGTGGTTGTAGTGTCTCTGAACTGAGAAGTGTGCTCAAGTTTTGCAGAAAGCTATGAGCTTACGCCCTAGTGGTTTGTTGAAAAGCGAGTGTAGAAAAATGTGTGTGTGTGTGTGTGCACGCACTTAATTCAGCCCTTAGGTCTGACAGTATCTACTCTCATCATGTGTGTGTGTGAGTGGGCTTCTGAAACTTCCTGCGAGTGAATCAGAAATGATAGACAAAGGAAAAATAGGTGAGAAAGACCCCCCCCCCCCCCACCTCTTCCCCATAAAAAAGTTAAATAAAAATCCCCCCCCTCCCTCCTACAAAAAAATCCCCTACTCAACCCACCTCAAAGAAGAAGAAAAAAAACCCCAACCAACAATCGCACCCCCTCCCCCCCCCCACCTTCAAAAAACCACACCACCAACCAAAAAAGAAAGAAACACCCCCCACTCCCCCCACACACAACCAACCAAAAAAGAATACATTCCCCTAAACAACACCAAACATCCCCCCCTCCCCCCACTTTAATAAAAAAACAAGCCCCCCAAACAACCAACCCCCCTCACACACACACACACACACACACACACACACACACACACACACACACAGTCAAACAAGCAACAAAAGAGATACCACATCCATTTCATTTTCCTTTCCTTTATTGATTTTTTTTTCAAACTCATTTTTTCTCCCCCAATGTCATACAATAATAATAATAATCCAACATAACGATGACTGAGCAAAAGAGAATAAAGGTTTAGTTAGGTAGTTATCAACCAACCAACCAAAAAAACAAAAAAAAAGTAAGCAGTTTATGGCATCATGGGTTATTATGCCGACATCTGAATAATTATTTCAAGCTTCCGTTTATACATCCCCCAAAAATGCTAAAAGACAACCAAAAATAGAAAACAAAAAAGGCCATGATATTCTTTTCAAAATGTCCTGAAGTCATGGTCTTTCTCAGCTGTGGACAATGCTTCTTCCTTTAACATGAATTCTTAAAGTAGTTTGACAATGATAACCAAAAAAAAAAACCTCAAGGAAAAAAACAAACCCAGAGAAAAGAAAGCAGAAGAGGGTATGGAAAAAAAGTAAAAATAAAAAAAAGAAATAGTGATGAGAAATTTTTTTAAAAACCCTAACAAAACCCAAACACAAAATATGTGCACTTTTCATGGAATGTGAACATTGAGACATGTAGAAAATCCCAGGAAAATAACTTCCTGACACAGCAAAAACAAAATGTGTAAAAAGATAAAAAGAGGGGCTGCTGTACAGTCCCCATGGCTAACTGAACTTCACCGAAGATTGGAGTTTCACCTTTCTGAGACATACATGTAGCCTTCCACACACACACACACGTGTGCCACTTTTTCCTTTCAAGAACATGCATAAAAAAACCCACAATTTGATCAACGAAAAAAATCCCATAATGTTTTGTTAACCAATCACAACATATCTTTTTTTGAAAAAAGAAAAAAAAGACACTCGATACAGACAACATTTGCAAATCTCACAATAAGGTCAGTCACTCAGCAACACGGGTAAGTTTATCCAAGTTACATCCCCTTGGAAATATGAGGCATGATAGTATGTCTAATTTTAGAATGGAGTACAACTTAACCCTGGGATACTGTCTACTGAGGTTGCACAATTATCAGAAGTGATCAGTTCAGTTCAATTGTCTCCATCACTGCCGTCATTCACAGGAACTCCACACAATGCCACCAGGTTCACCATCTTTCTCTGTCTCTGCTGAGTCCTACAATCTCTTGTACATAGCACTCCTCCCAGACCACTGATCTCAGTGATGTTGGCAATGTAGGATGTAGTTGGTTTGTCTCTTTCCCTTCTGCTCTCAACCTTTTCTTGGAAAACTGTTGTCATCAGAACTGCCTGCATGTTTCTGTTTGCATGACTAACGTATCTCAGTCTGCACTTATCAATTTCAGCCAACATTCGTCTTTGCACTGGGAGTTCATCAAGAATGCTTTCATTTGTTCTTCTGTATAACTCTGTCGCCTGCAGAACCACATTTTGGCTGCATTTATTTTGTCTATTTCCAATTTTTGTACATTTTTCAAGTAACCGAGCCAAGCCTAGTTCAAGTGATGGTTTATTTTGGTTTACTGCACATTTTTCGTGGTAGTGATCCACCACAACTCAAATATTATCTCCATGGTTTCTTTTTTTTTCAGCAGATGAAAAAAAACAAAAACAAGGTACATTTCTTGCATCCCTGAAGGTAGCAAAGCAAGGCTTCATGTTTGATCACAAAAGCCATTCAAAGTGCTCCTTTTGAAGTGCAGACGATGAAATTGATGTTCTGAATGGAGGTAGCGCTTTCTTTCGGTACAAAAGGGGTGGAGGAGAGGAAAGTAGAGAGGAGGGAGTGAAGATGGAGTAGGGGGTGGTGGGGGTGGTGCATGGAAAACTGAAGAGTCGCAATGGAAGAAAAAAGGCCTCAGCACCCAGGCTAGTTACCTCAGGGGAATCTGATAATTTGACAGATTTCTCCCAATTTGGAAAAAAGTATGGTGTTAGTATGACTGGTTCATCACATCTCGTTAACCATGATTACCAAACTGGCGCTTTCATCACCCCTACAACATATATCTATCTATCTATCTGTCCCGTAGTCTGACGACCGTGGGGGCACCCTCAAAGACTCAACAACCAGTTCCCTCCATTCCTCTCTCCATTCCTCTCTCATGGACAACATATAGGTCTACATAAAAAGAATATTAAAAAAAGAAAAATTATATATCTCTATATCTTGTCTCACTTGCTGTGATTATAACAATAAATACTGCACAAGCTTGCTATAATGATGATGACAGCAACATTAACACAATGACAACAATGTCAATAAAGAGACTACATTGTATTCATGTCACACCCAACACTTTACATCAAAATCGCTGAACAACCCAAAACGTTTTCACACACACACAAAAAAGTAAAACACAAACAAAACACACACACTGGGACAGTCACTGCCTTGTAAGTTTGTCCCTCTTGTTGGACCTTGCCAAAAAAACTAGTTCCACAATCCTAAAAAAAGAAAGTCATCACACAGCGTTATAATCAAGCAAAGAAAAACAAATCACAAAAACACTTGAAAAATAAACTAAACCTTTATAATATTATAATATTATATATATATATATATATATAGATATATATATATATATTAAATATATTATTATATATATATAATCGCTCATAAATCATTATTTCTTATTCATGACCAGTTCTGAAGAAGAATATCTGCAGTTCTAAGAATATCTCTAGTTAGATATTTCAATACTCATAATAAGAGTGTTCCTTTGCATAACATGAAAAAAAGTTGAGAAGAACTCTCCCATAACTTCAGTAATGATAGTAAAGGTGCCCAATAACCTATACAGTCATAGGGGAGCGAGGCGTCAGAGACCTCAGCTTCTCTAGGGGCCAGCATATTGAGGGCGGCGACCATCTCCCCACCCTCGCTGCTTTACCTTCCCTGACCCTAAAGAGGCAGGTACCCATTTACAGCTGGGTGAACTGGGGGACTGTACTGAAGCTAAGGTACGCAAATGGTCACCCATCCAACTGGTAACCACGCTCGATGCTGCTTAACCTTGGCTGGGGGAAAGCGAACATTCTTGGGATAACATCTTGCCAGCGAATGTTTGTAACACACAAGGACACATAAATAATTGTTTAAAAAATTTTTTTAAAACAAAATTCTGAGTAGCAGTGAAGTAGCAATAAACTTCCCTATAAATATATATGCAAAGTAGGCTGAGGCTGCTCCCACTAAGTGTGGAGTGTGACCATAATTCAGGGCCTTGGTTTCTGCCTTTTCCTGTGTGCATGTACACTCTGCCTGTGAGAGTGATTCACCAATCTTTCTTTGGGGATACTTCCCTTGTTGCTGTATGAAACAAGTCTTTTACCTTAAAAAAAATCACAGCAGGCTAAATCACCACATGTCTACAAAGTTTGAAACTCCTTCCTTCTCCCCTGTGTGCCTGTGGTAAAGAAAACCAGACTGGCGAGCACATCCTTCAAATACACGCTATTCAGCGACCTGCGGAAGATTGTGTGGCTGACTGAGACAACCCAGCAAACCACGCTGTGCGTCCCACAAGAGGAGCTGGAAAGGACCTGCCATGACTATTCCCAGACATATCTGACAGTGTAAAGTGAACGAAAGAAGAAGAAGAAGAAAATGACTCTAAAAAATGAATGCTACCTAAGTGACTTAACTTTACCATCTCCTCTGAAACGCTAGCAGCCACACACACCATTTACACAAAGACTGGTGGTAGGTGGAAGAAAAATCTGATTTTCAGGCAGAACCACTCTTCCGAGTCAGATGTATAATTATGTTAATAACAGGGAAGACCGTTACCAATGCTATGACTGCTGATTGCTCGATATTAAACAAAAAACAACCACCCAACCCCCATCCCCCCAAAAAACCCGCCGCAAAATCCACCCCCCACCAAAAAACAGCACTGACGAGCCACATTTTTTTGTACAGCTAGACAAATCTGCAGACATCCTTCCTCTCATTTTGTGCACAGTGTTCAATCAAAACTGGCCCTCACTACAACTCTTCTGCATCCATCTAGTGCATAAAAGAACATAAACAACAAAAAATGTTCACCTCTTTCTGATCTACACGATATGCTTATTTTCTAAATCAGGAATGCGACTTGTAAAACAAACTTGGTGTCACACACGTTTTGCGACATTGAGGCTTTTTGAAAGGGGTTTAGCAAAATTATTACCGATACAAACCTTAACAGGAGGAAACCAAGCTGTGGCTTTAAGGTGAAAGAGCACTAGTGAGCTCACTTAACTTTTCCAACTCAGCAAAACAAAACAGCAGTAAAAACTCATTTAAAAATTCATGTTGACAGAAAATAACCCAAGAAATAAAACCCTGATAACTGTGAAGAATAGGCAGGCATACAGAACTTGAAAAGTAAACAGATTCGCACGCAGAAAACTAATGATAACTGCGATGAAAATGCATGCAACACATAAAATAAAACAAAACAAACAGATTCACAAACTAACACATACCAGCAATGTGATATGAAATTTCTGATTGAAACGAGTCCTCCTTTTTTCACAAAATTGTAACTGACAACTCTAAGCGCAAGATGCAGAAGTGTACTTCACATATTGCAAAGAAATTCTTGGCATTACATGTACATGGTCACTTTTCACTGATGCTATTCATTTAGCAGACAAAACAATGCTGCCACTTTTGTAAAACAAACCCCAAAAAACAAAAATCAACAACAGAAAACTCACCAAAAACTAAAAAGAAAGAACAAAAAAAGGCAGTAACCAGAAAATAAAATGTTTCTCTCCCTCTGTGAAAAGCACACTATACCGTTCCACATTTCTACTTTTCGGAAGATGAATGTATCGTCTTAATTCTTTAAAAACAAAACCTCCAAAATAACTACATGACCAAAATCACACTGGGATGATGACTCCATCCTTTTAGGACGTTAGTTACTACGTGTATGTAACCCATTTCTACAGCAGTCTCACAATGCGTGTTTTGAATCATTATAACACTGCAGTGCTGCAGCAAAAGGCTGAAGACAGACAGACAGACAGATGGACAGAAACAGACAGAGACAGGCAGACAGACAGACAGATGGACAGAGACAGGCAGGCAGACAGACAGATGGACAGAGACAGGCAGACAGATGGACAGAGACAGACAGACAGATGGACAGAGAGACAGATGGACAGAGAGACAGACGGACAGAGACAGACAGATGGACAGAGAGACAGATGGACAGACAGACAGACAGACCAGCCTGGAGAAAAAACTGTCCATCGATGTGTCCCTTGTTTTGCCACAACAATCATCTAGGTGACGGTACTGATGTTGATGTTGATGATGATGATGATGATAATCAATCATACAATCCTATCATTGTATTCAGAGCGCAAGCTACCCCACTGCTGTAAAACCAAAGACAAGGGAGGGGGTGGGATGGGGGTGGGGGTGTGGGGAGAGATTGTACCAACAAAAAGGAGAAAAAGAACCAGTTTCTCAGCATTTATAACCATATTTTTTTTAACAACTGCGTTAGCCTGAGATGCTCACTTTCTTTCAAGCCTTAAGATACTAGACGTCCACAGCTGCTATTTGATAAATACATACAACTAATTCTTGTAGCAAAAAAAAGAGAGAAAAAAAGAGAGAAATGAATAAATAGATGAAAAAGAAAAAGAGATAATAGACGATCCCAATTTTTGGACAGCCTATACAAAGACGTGCTTGAGATAACGGATAGAAACTGTCACATGCATACAGTCATGCACATACATATTTACATCGGATACTCTTATGTCCGATGACATACCTTTTTCTATGAAGACAATATGACTCGAAGACACACACACACACAACAAACCACACACATGTACAATTCACAGCTGTCAGTTTCCCTTACTTTCAGCTCCTCTCAGCTGCTGTAAATTCCATCCTTCCAGCTGGTGCTGATTATTGTACAGAAACTGACCACACTTGGACTTGGTAAAAAGGAAGGGGCTGATTTTAGAACTGGGACCTTGACTGAGTTATGCTGGATTTGCGCACTGTGACATATACACACACAAGACACACACGACACAAACTCAACAACACACACACAAACACACACTACAAACACAACACAAACAAACACGATATACACACAAAACACCCACCCACACAACAAAACACAACACCCACACACCACAACACACCACAAAACACACCACAACACAACACACACAACAAAACACCCCCCCCCCACACAAACAACAACACACACACAACAATACACACAACACAACACACACCCCCACCCACACAAACACAACACACACACAATAATACACACCACACACAACATACACACACAGAAACACCCACACAACACAACAAACACCCCACCCACACAACAAAACACAACACCCACCCACACAAACACCCACCCACACCCATAACACACACACAAACACCCACATCCTCTGAAAGGTAAATCCGACACTATCAAAAATCATCTCTGCCTCTCTGGTGGGTGGTATCTATCTATGGCACACTCACAGCAAAACCTGAGTGAGTTTCCCCCCATAAACCTGAAGAAAGAAAAGAAAAAAAAAAAGGAGAGATCCACAGCAGTACACTATATATATAAAAAAAGAAAAAAATATCAAAATAACGAGCCAAGCAGCGTAAAAACACAGCTCGTGTGTTGTGTTGAGCTGTTCACGGCGCGTAACTGTCCCACACCAACTTATTCCCGTCTCTTTTTTGTGCAGTCTGTAAGTACTCTAGGACCAAAAACTGAGGTAATACTATCATCGTCGGTATCATCAAACATTGTTGCAGGATAGATTACGACCACATGGGGGAAAAAGAAAAAAGGACAACAGTAATGACGATAATAATGACAAATCATTGATTTATAAATATGATGTGTAGAATCTCATTTTCTGCTCCCATAACCCCCCTCCTCCGGGGTCGTAGGGGCACTGAAGTGACGAACGTTGCACCAGTTGGCTCCATTTGCGGCGGTCACCTTCAAAAACCGGCTTCAGTGTCAGTAGATTAGCTCTTGATGCAAAAGCTTTGGGGCAGGCTCGCTTTAGAAGATGATTCCTCTGTGGGGATGCCAGGGGCCTGTCAGTATAATCAGCATCCCCCACCTTCTGGAAATTCTGCCCTAGGAATTCCCTCTTCTCTATCCTTCTCTTTGTGTGGATGTGGAGGAGAGCCTCTTGCAGATTAGCGCTTTGAGAAAGGTTAGTTTACAGGGGCCTGAAAGCTGGCTTCAACAGCTTATCCACTGACACTGACTCTTCGAGTTGGAATAATAACAATATAATAAAGAATGATAATAAATCATTACATAACCATATAAAAGTTAATATATATAGTAAAATACTAAAACCAACAATAATAAGGATGATAATAACAGTAATAATAATGATGAATAATAATAATAATAATAATAACTGTATGGCGCGATATCCCAATAATACAGGCTCAAAACACTTATACCAAACATACACACATTCTCACATTTTACAACTTTACAATATATATATATATATATAAAGATAATATACACATAAACAATCAGCACAGTCTATTGTTAAGGTTGACGGGGTAAGAACTGTGGTTTTCTTAAAACAAGTCAGTATCAAACCCAGTTTCAAAATGTCCCGAGAGAAAACGGAACAGACTTCTAAATAACAGAAACTTTGAGATCAAGGCGATCTTTGCCAAACCGATTTGCAGTTGGTTTTAAAATCATCACCCCAAAAAAGTCTTTCAGCGCTAGATCTGAAGAGACATAAGGTATACCAAAACTCCATGAAAATGACAAGAAGTTAGAACAGTAATTCTGAATTTGACTGGAGACACCCCCCCCCCCCCCCCCACACACCACACAAGATGCCGGAAGCTTGTCAGTATAAACAGCAGCAGCCTCAGTTTCTAGAAATTATGCGCTAACAATTTCTCCCTTTTCTATCACTTCCTTTGTTTATGCCTTTTCCTTTATCCCTCTATTCTATCTCTCTTGGTTATTTTCTTCCTACCCAGCCCATTCTCTTGCCTTTTATTTTTCCCCACACACATCTGAAATCTTGTTCTTATGAACTTTTAATAAGCTGCCCCTAAGTCCGAATGCGTCAGGTGAGACCAGCAGGCAGACCTCCTGCAGAGTTACAAGCACAAGAGAAAGACCAGGCACTAACGCATTCCACCCAGTACAGCCGTACTGTCATCTGAAAGATTTAGAAAAAACTGGAGTCAGTCAACGTTAATTCCTACAAAAAGTCTCTCCTCTCCCCTCCCCACTTCTCCCAAATCAATGGCTCGCCAGAAATTCAGATATAAGTTACCAAGACTTTCGAGTATGATGTCTTCCTAATTCAAATATTCTGTGTGTGTATATCTCTGTGTGAAATTCCACAAATCTGGGCAAAAATCAACATGGGTGGTTGCAAGCAGTT
Source organism: Rapana venosa (assembly GCA_028751875.1). Taxonomy (NCBI): domain Eukaryota; kingdom Metazoa; phylum Mollusca; class Gastropoda; order Neogastropoda; family Muricidae; genus Rapana; species Rapana venosa. The sequence goes on along the minus strand of CM054161.1, from coordinate 31,532,149 downwards.
GACCTTTTCCCTACGGATAACCCGTTATAGGGTAACCAACCATCGACTAACCCTTCCCTCCGTATCACCCACTACTGGGTTATGGTATACAAATGTGTGCAGTGCACATGTACTGGGAAAGAGGGGTTCTCTCCCTTAACGTAGGGATAGTGTTAACCCCGCACTTCATATACTCAAACAAGAACAACCAACACAATGAATCCCTTAACGTAGGGATAGAGTTACCCCTGCACTTCATATACTCAAACAAGAACAACCAACACAATGAATCCCTTAATGTAGGGATAGAGTTACCCCCGCACTTCATATACTCAAACAAGAACAACCAACACAATGAATCCCTTAATGTAGGGATAGAGTTACCCCTGCACTTCATATACTCAAACAACAACAAACAACAAATCCCTTCACGTTGGGATAATGTTACCCCACACTTCATATACACAAACAACAACCACCAACACAACGAATCTTGTTTCTACATAAGATGCATTTCGTTCAACACTTTCTTGCCCCCTGTGTCATAGAGGAAGGCAACAAAAACACACACACAACAACCCCCCCTCCACCCACACACACATATCACTATAATTATCATCCACAAAAAAATCAACACATTTCACTCCAACAACAACGACGACAACGATCATCACACGCCTCATGATTGTATATATACGTTTCTCTCACTCATTTCAAACCCTGATTCACAGGGAACTTGGCGAGAGCGCTTCTTCACCCCCCCACCACAAAAAAATTCACCCCAAAACAACCTCCCCCCCCCCCCTCAAACAACCAACCAACCAACACAAAAACCCCTCAAAAACAAAACAGAAACCGCTCAAAAAAGATCAATAATACCCCCCCAAAAAAACAAAACAAAACCCACAACAACCCCAACAACAAAAAACCCCCAAACCCACCGGAAAATACCCCTCCTAAATCAGCGTTGATACAACAGGCGACAAGTTCGTTCCGAAGAGGTTTCAGGTTCGTATCTGGAACTTCCCTGCGCGCGTGACGTACTTCACTCCCTTGAAGGGCTTGTATTTCTGCGCGGATGGCAAAACACGCCATTAAAGGCTTTTAGCTTGTTGTTGTTCTGTTGTATATGTGTGTGTGTGTGTGTGTTTGTGTGTGTGTGTGTGTATGTGTGTGTGTATGTGTGTGTGTATGTGTATATATATGTGTGTGTGTGTATATGCGTGTGTGTATGTGTGTGTGTATATATGAGTGTGTGTACGTAAATGTGTGTGTGTGTTATGTAAATGTGTGTGTATATATAATATGTAAATGTGTGTGTATCTATATGTAAATGTGTGTGTGTGTATTATGTAAATATGTGTATATGTATATATATATGTAAATGTGTGTATTTATACGTAAATGTGTGTGTATGTATATGTAAATGTGTGTATGTATATGCAAATGTGTGTATGTATATGTAAATGTGTGTGTATATAAATATATATATATGCACACATATATGTGTGTGTATTATATCTATCTATCTATCTATCTATCTATCTATCTATCTATCTATCTATCTATCTATCTATCTATCTCTCTCTCTCTCTCTCTCTCTCTCTCTCTGTGTGCGTGCATGCATGCGTACGTGCATGTGTGTGTATGTGTGTAATTTCTTTGAATAACATGTTTAAATGAAACATCAAACTTTTTTAGTTATCATCTATATGTAACAAAATGAAAAAAGGAAACACACACATATACACATCATCATCACTATCACCATTATCACATCACACACACAAACACATCCTCTACACAGGCTCTCTCTCTCACATACCCCCCCCCCCCCCCCCCCCCCCCCCCCCCCCCCACACACAAAACACTCCCCCATCCCCCTCTAACCCCCCTCTCCCCACACACACCCTACCTACACCCCCACAACCCCTCCCACCCACCCACACACAAACATCCTCTACACAGGCTCTCTCTCATACCCCCCCCCCCCCACACACACGCACAAAACACTCCCCCATCCCCCTCTAACCCCCCTCCCCCCCCCCCCCACACCCTACTTACACCCCCACACCTCCCTCCCACCCACACACACATCCTCTACACAGGCTCTCTCTCTCACAACCCCCCCCCCCCCCTCCCCCCACACAAACCCCCCCCCCATTCCCCTCTAACCCCCCCTCCCCCCCACACCCTACCTACACCCCCCCCCCCCCCCCCCCTCCCCCACACACACCCCCTCCCGCCCACACACACGTACAGCACACTAACCTCTCCATACATGTCGAGACGATTGACCTTCAAACCAGAGATAGCCATCTGACTGATAGTGAACATCACCTGCAACCAGTGAGAGAGTGTGTGTGTGGTGTGTGTGTGTGGTGTGTGTGTGTGAGTGTGTGTGTGTGAGTCATGTCAACAAAAACACTGCTGAAAATCACACATTTGTAACGGAGTGGCGACCTTTAACCTCTTAACTGCCCAGTGAAAGTGCACCGTATATGGCGGGGAATAAAATTCTTATGTACCACTGCTTTGTTCATATCCCTCTTACTCAGAAATTACTACATGAATATTCCTGATAGTCTGCCCAACAACAGTATATATATATATTGTAGATTACTTCGAAGCAAGATCAAATTAGTTAGTATGATATTTCACTGCGAAAATATATTTAAAACGTAAAAAATCGACAAAAAATACACTTTCTTCATCACCACTGTCATTCTGACTACTCCCCATCTCAATAACGTCAAACAGAAGTCCAGGCCAAATCTCTTCTTTTTTTTTTTTTTTAATGCACTATCTCCTGAATCATACATGATCGTTTTCATGACTGTCAGGTAAATATAAAGTTTTATTTGCCACTTTCTCCGCTGTGTAAAGTTATTGATACCTTCAACAAGAAGTGTCAGCCATTTTGAACAAGAACTGCCCAAGCAGTCAAGCGTAAAACCACAAAATACGAACTAAAAAAACGATTGTTTTTGCCACAGTTTTTGCAGCTGGATGTTGCCAAGCAACAGGAGAGTGATCTCCACTAATTTTGGAGTTCTTTCCCTTTAACTGTAGTCAAGGAAGCTGGCTTGTTTACTTCCGTTCGACAGGCGGGAAAATTTCCGGGTTGTAGGCGTATAGGGTGCACATTTAGCCCTGGAAAATTTCCGGGGTGGGGCAGTCTAGTTGTTAATCTCCCATCTCTGCAGGGTAAATGGTACAGACTCACAGTTAGGATGTGGCCTCTACAAAGAGGCTTGCATAAATTCTACATTTCACCGTGTAGGTAAAATGTATGCAACAGAGAGGTTTTGAACCACCACCCCAACGAAACGGAGAGTCGCACAATTCGCAGGCGTGTCCAGATTTAGAAACACAACGTTACAACAGGACTCTGATCGCATGGGAGGTAATCTACTTACCCCCACCCCCCCCTTGTCACATATACATATCAACCTTCACTGTACTTTGCTATTTACCTACTTATTCCTTCTTCTTCTTCTTCGTTGTCAAACGTTCAGACAGCAACTATCATAGTCTGTTATCATGAGTGAAAATGTGTCACGCTGCCGTTAAGCGCCTGACAAGTCAGGCCCAGCGCATCCGACTTTGGTGCAGGAGAGAATTTTTATTGTAAGTCTTTCTGTGGGGAAAAAAGGCAGGAGAATGGACCAGGAAGGCAGAAAACAAACAAGAAGGAGGTGACAGGAAGGAAAGAAACAAGGCAGAAGCAAAAAGAGGGATAGAAAAGAGGGAATTACTAGCAAAGAATTTCCAGAAGGAAAGCAATCCCTACCAAAGCAATGCCCCCCAAAAAGTATTTCTTTACAAAGCAACTCCTCCAAAAAAATTTCCTATTCAAAGAAACTTTTTACAAAGCAACCCTGAATAAAGATTTTTTACATTTTTTTTACACACCAATCCCTACCAAAGTAGTTTTTTTTTTTTTTTACAAAGCAATTCCCACCAAAGTAGTTCTTAACAAAGCAACTCCCACCAAAGTAAGTTCTTTACAAAGCAACCCCCCACAAAAGAAAATTCCCAAAACAAAGTAATTCTGAACAAAGAAATCCAAAACAAAACAATTGACTACAAAGCAAACCTTACCAATAATTTCCCAAAACAACATATATATATATTTTACATACAACACTCCCCCCACAGACCACAGATATTCCCCACACAAAAGCGATTCTTAACAAAGAAATCCTCAACACTTAAAAATAAAACAGAATGATTAAAAACTCACGGTGATGGCGGGGTTGGATTCAGGGATTGCTGCCCCTGTCTGTAGGCTGATCTGTCGATAAGAAAACAGCTCCTGTCTACATGTATGCTTGCACGCACGCATGCATGCATGCACATGTGCGCACACAGTCTCACTCACAGACACATGCTCGCTTACATCACGCAAACTCGCCACACAAACACTCACCACCTACACACAACAACAACACACACAACAAACACACCACCTAACAACACACACAACAACACAAACACTCACCACCTAACACACATATCACCCACCTAACAAACAACAAAAACTCACCACCTACACACTCACACACTCACCACCTAACACACACATACCTCACACACCTAACACCACTCCCCACCACCTAACACACACATAACTCACCACCTACACACACACAAAACACCACCCTAACACACACAACACACTCACCACCTAACCACACACATACTCACCACACAAACACACACACTCACCACCTAACACACACAAAACTCACCACCTAACACACACATACTCACCCCACCCCCACCACCTAACACACACATACTCACCACCTAACACACACATACTCACCACCTAACCACACATACTCACCACCTAACACACATACACACCACCTAACACACACATACTCACCACCTAACACACAAACACCCTAACACACACCTACACCACCAACACACAAAACACACCACCTAACACACACATACCACCACCAAACTCAAACACCACAACACACACATACTCACCACCTAACACACACATACTCACCACTAACACACTAACACCACCTAAAACACACCACCTAACACACACATACTCACCACCTAACACACACACAAAACACCACACCTACCACCACACACACATACTCACCACCTAACACACACACAAACACACCACCTAACACACACATACTCACCACCAACACACACAAAACACCACCTAACACACACATACTCACCACCATAACACACACAACCACCACCTAACACACACACACAACTCACCACCTAACACACACATACTCACCACCTAACACCACACTACTCACCACCTAACCACACACATACTCACCACCTAACACCACCACAAAACACCACCTAACACACACAACTCACCACCTAACACACAAAAAACACCACCTAACACACACATACTCACCACCTAACACACACAAACACCACTAAACAACACATACTCACCACCTAACACAACAACAACACCACTAACACACACTACTAACAACCACCTACAACACACAAACACCACTTAAACCACAAACATCCACTGCACCTAACACCACCATATCACACTAAACACACTCACAAAACCATCGTTCACCTACACCACATCACTTCACCACTAACAAACAAAACTGACCTGAAAGTCCAAGTACTCCAACTAACACAGGACAAAACACCCTGAAACCACAGAACATCCCACCTAACACAACACTCAACCCACATTAACAAAACAAGACACACACACAACACCCAACCACTTGACCACCAACACACCAACCTACACCAGCAACACACTCTCCCCTCCCCTCCTCCATCTGCACCCCCAACACACACATTAATTAATCACACTCACATTGCCTTTGATGCTTGGCAGTTTGGTGGTGTCAATCTTGCCGACGTTCCAGGTCATCATCTTGGAGACGGGGTCAAACGAATACTTGCCCTGGTTGGGGGTCAAGGTGACATTCAGAACGGCCTTGGGAAAGGGTACCTCCAGGAGGACATTTTCCACCTGCACGGACACAACACACAACGGTCAAGGTCATTAGGAAGGAAGGTGGCAGGATGGTTAAGACGTTTGCCTGCCAACAAGTAAACCGTGAGGTTCTGGGTTCGATTCCCAGCCTCGCCCTTTCTTCCCAGTTTGACAAAAAAATTGAACTGAATGTCAAAGTCCTTCGGATGAGACTATAAACCGAGGCCCCGTGTGCGAACGCATGCAGAACATCTTGTGCACACGTTAAATCCTGTTCCGCTTTTCAAAAGAGTAGGCCATTGTGTGCCGGTGGTGGGAACAGATGACAAAATTTACAAAACCGCATACACACGGGGACTGGATGTAAAAAAGCACATGAGTGCTTATTCCATTATCCTCAATATAAAAGAATAAATTATTTAAAAAAAAAAAAAAAAAAAATTCTTCTTCTTCGTCGCACGCTCAGACAGCAACTACCGTTATATGTCATACGAGCAGAAAATGTGTTGCGCTGCCGATAAGCGCCTGACAGGTCAGGCCCAGCACATCCGACTTCGGCTCAGGAGAGAATGACTCCTAAGTCTTTCTTGAAAAAGAAAAAAAAGGTAGAAGAATGGGACCAAGAAGCGCAGAAAATGGCTAAGGAGGTGACAGGAAAGAAAAAGGAACAAGGCAGAAACAAAAGAGAGGGATAGAAAAGAGGGAATTTTAAGCACAGAATTTTTCCAGAAAGGTGAGGATGCTTTTTAAAACTGACAGTGGGGGATAGAGCCCATCTCTCTTCAAGCAGCATGAAGCATATTCAATATGAACGAGGGAGGGGGATGGGGGGGAGGGGGGAGCCTAGTGGTGAGAGTATTGACTTGTGATAATAATAATAATAATAATAATAATCAATGGAACTTATATAGCGCTATATCTTGCAAAAGACAAATCAAAGCGCAATCCATTCAACCTAATCTTACACAGTCATGCAATCAATGATAAATAATCAATAGTTTAAACAAACAGATATTTACAAACATGGTTGCGCTGCAGACAAAATCTATGAAATAAAATTTCAATAGTCGAATGTTTTTCAAAAGCACACAGACACACTCACACAGGTCGTATACTTTAGCAGGGTGATAGGACATGGCTTAGTGAAGGTGGGATAGTTCTGATATGAAACAGGAGGGGAGAAGTCCTAGGTTTGAAATAAATATGTCTTGAGGCTGGATTTAAAAGTGTCGTAACTAGGTTTCTGGCGAAGAGAGAGAGGGAGCTCATTCCAGGTTGATGGACCCAAAATAAAGAAAGAGCGGCAGCCAACAGTGGATTGGTTGAATCTAGGTATTCGTAGGCACAAGGTATCTGCAGCAGAGCGGAGGGAACGTGAAGGAGTGTACAGGTTAAGACATTCACAGAGGTAGGAGGGTGGTGCAGTATTGTGGAGACATTTGTAACAGAGGGTACCGATCTTGTGATGTGACGGTTCGGGTTCCAGCCACCATCAACCAAGGCTTTGTTTTTACTGCGGATCAGTTTTGTGTTGTAAAAAGGTAAAGGTGTCCCATAACCTATAAGGTCGTAGGGGAGCGAGGCGTCAGAGACCTCACTTCTCTAGGGGGCCAAGGTTTGAGGGGATTTTTTTCCCTGAGGTTAACATCAGTACTGACTCCACAACTCTAGAAAATCCTTCGGGTGAGATTATAAATCGAGATCCTGTGTGTGAACGTATATGTAGGACATCTTGTGCACAACCCTTTAAACCTTTCTTTTTCTCGAAAATTAAGGCTGTTGTGTGCATGTAGGATCAGAAGACGAATTAAAAAAACAAAAAAAAACAACCCATGCACACTGGTGTTGTATTTTGACATCATCCCAGAAGTTGGAACGTTTGTTGAAGAGCTGTGAAAACCAAATGCTACGCTACATGACCAAGATCAAATAGGAGGACAGGATCACGAATGAAGAACTATGGAGAATGTGCAAAGTTGATGATCTGAAGTCTGTAGCTAGTAGTACCACCAGACTGCGCTGGTTTGGGCACGTTCAATGGAAAGCAGACCACCACATCATAAAAAAGAGCAATGAACTTCGTAGTGGATGGAAAGAGACCAAAGGGAAGACCTAGCAAGACCAACCTGGGCTGCCTGTATTGCAGTTGATCTTAGAGAAAGGGGCATAAATAAGGAGGAAGCTCAAAACAGAGAGAGATGGAGAAGGCTCATCAACGTCAAACCTTCCCTGGGAGAAATGTGACAAAAAAGGAAGAGGAAGATCCCAGAAGTCGGAATACGGCTACCTTAACGGTAGGGGCCAAAAAATAAAAAAGGTCATATATAGGCAAAATTCTCACCAATGATAAATCTCAGCGCTCTAGCCAAGAACCCCCCCCCCCCCCTTCCCCCCCCCCTTCCCCCCCAAAAGAAAAGAATGCTCAAAGCACAAAGCAACACCCATCCCCCCACCCCCTTCCTTCCACTACCCCTTCTTTTCTTGGCTTCCCTATAAAGAAAACAAAGAAACAAAATGATGAGAAATGTTCCCACAACACAAACCACTCTCAACTCCTCTCTGCAACATTCTAGTATACTGCCGCCTCTTCTCCATTACAAAGGGGGAGGGGGGGGGGGGGGGGGGAAGAAGAAGAAGAAGAAGATGATGATAATGAAGAAGAAGAAGAAGAAGAAGAAGAAGAAGGAGGAGAAGGAGGAGAAGGAGGAGGAGGAGGAGGAGAAGGAGAAGGAGAAGAAGGAGAAGAATTGCGGAGAAGAATTGCGAAGAAGGAGAAGAAGAAGGAGGAGAAAGAAGAAGGAGGAGGAGAAGAAGGAGAAGAAGAAGAAGAATTGCGGAGAAGAATTGCGAAGAAGGAGAAGAAGAAGGAGGAGGAGAAGAAGAAGGAGGAGGAGGAGGAGAAGAAGAAGACGGAGAAGAATTGTGGAGAAGAAGAATTGCGAAGAAGGAGAAGAAGAAGAAGGAAGAGGAGAAGGAGAAGAAAAGAAGAAGAAGGAGGAGAAGAAGAAGGAGAAGGAGAAGAAGAAGAAGAAGAAGAAGGAGAAGGAGAAGAAATGAATGCTTCATTCATAAACTTTCAATCAATGAAGGCTACCATTTATAATCATTCTAATGGACCTAGCATGCTTACAGAAAATCATGATTTAACAAGATTTCACTAGATCAACCCCATTTATATGTTTTGTACTTTTATAATTGTGCAACATAAAAAACAACCCCAAACCCCTAACAAAACAAACAATTCAATGTAACACAATACAGCAAAATATAATTCAGTACAACACAAAACCGGTCTACAGTAAAACAAAGACAAAACACGACACTTAAATAAAATACAACATAATGTAACACAATACAACAGAATACAATACAATTCAGTACAACACAACACAAAACTGGTCCACAGTAAAACAGAAAAAACATGACACTTAAATAAAATAGAACATAATGTAACACAACACAGCAAAATACAATTCAGTACAACACAGAGGGGATGGGATAGCTCAGTGGTCAGAGCACTCGCTTTCCCCCAGCTATGGTTAAGCAACATCGAGCGTGGTTACCACTTGGATGGGTGACCGTTTGCGCACCTTGACTTCACTACAGTTCCCCCAGTTCACCCAGCGAAATGGGTCCTGCCCTCTTAGGGTCAGGGAGTAAGACGAGGGAGGGGATGGCGCCACCCTCAATATGCTGGCCCTAAGAAGTGGGTCTCTTTTTGCTCGCTCACCCAACGACCACATAGGAAAAGGGACTCCTTTACCTTATAAAAACACAAAACTGGTCCACAGTAAAAAAAAATACAAGCAGGACCACTTAAAACAAACACAACATAATGTAACCCCAAAAACAACAAAACAATTCAGTACAATAACTGGTCCACAGTGAAACAAAGACAAAACAAAACAAGCTGGACACTGACCGATTTTCCCATGGTCTGTTTCGGACACACTGTGACCTCAAATCGTCCAGCGCTGCCCTCTCGAAAACTGATGTTGTGTCGAAGGTACAGAGGAATGGCCACCATGCTAAAAAAAATTTTAAACAAATTTATTGCGTGACACTTTTTTAAAAAAAAGAAAAAGTAAAGAATGCCAATTTAAAAGGCCGGTGCACGAACAGTTTTGTGTGTGTGTGTGTGTGTTTTGTGTGTGTAAGTTGAACTTTTTGATCATAACAGAAATTTTTTTTTTTTTTTTACCAAAGGGTGAGAGAGAGAGAGAGAGGGAGGGAGGGAGGGAAGGAGGGGGGAGAGAGAGAGAGAGAGAGAGAGAGGAGAGAGAGAGAGAGAGAGAGAGAGAGAAGAGAGAGAGAGAGAGAGAGAGAGAGCAAGGCAAGTCAAAAAAAAATTTAAACATCCCATGAAGGGCAACTACAATTTCTGACAGCACATTGATACGCATCAGAATCTCAAAAGGCACAAAAAAGCTACATTTTATATTGGTTAAAATATTCCAAAATGACTTCCAATAAAAATACACGAACACCACACACGCGCGCGTGCACACACACACATACGCGCACAAAGCACACATACAGAGAGAGAGAGAGGGATGGACAGAGACAGACAGAGAGAAAGGGGGGGGGGGGGGGGGAAGTAACCAGGAAAAAGAGAGAGGGAGGGAGAGAGGGAGGGAGGGGGGAGGAGGAGGGAGAGAGAGAGAAGAAAGAGAGAGAAGAGAGAGATGGAGAGAGAGAGAGTGTTATTTTGTTTCTTTTCTATTTTTTATTCTATTCATTTATTTCGAGGATAATGGAATAAGCACTTATGTGTCTCTGTGTGTGGGGGTGTGAATGCATGTGCAAAGACGTTAAAATTCAGACACACACACACAAACCATAAGAATAAAGTAAGAATAATGTTTTTCAGCATCCAGACCTACGCAGCATTTGAAAAAAAAAAGTCCCACACACACAAACACACACATACACGCACACACACACACACACACACACACACACACACAACTTACTTGTTGCTGCCAATGTGGTAAGACATGAGGCGAAAATGGCCATCTGGTGGCACGAAAGACAAGATCTTTTCCGACTGGAAAAAAAAAGACAGAGAAAAAAATAAGAAAAGAAAAGAGAAGATGTGATAAACATAAATACATACATACATTTTACATGCATGCATACATACATTTTACATGCATGCATACATACACACATACATTTTTACATGCATACATACAGACATACATTTTACATGCATGCATACATATATTTTACATGCATGCATACATACACACATACATTTTTACATGCATACATACATTTTACATACATACATATGATACATACATGCATACATATATACATATGATACGTATATACATACATACATACATCCATATATTCATGAATACATACATCAATACATGCATTCTACATCCATACACATACATATATACATACATATACATACATACATTCGTACACACACACATATACATACATGCATGCATGCACGCACACACACACACACACACATACATACATACATGCATGCACGCACACACACATACATACATACCTGCATACATACATACATACCTACATACATACCTACATACATACATACATGCATACATACATACATGATACCTACCTACCTACCTACCTACATACAGACATACATGCATATTGCATGCTGATAACTTAGGCCATGAGTTTGCTGTCACACAGACAGATATCAATGTTCACCTATTCGTGAGTAAAAGTATATGTACATGTGCACAATGCTTTTAGCATCCACACATCCAATTTAAAACATGCTTTATTTTTATTTATTTATTTATTCTTTTATATCGAGGATAATGGAATAAGCACTCATGTGCTTTTTTTTACATCCAGTCCCCGTGTGTATGCGGTTTTGTCAATTCTGTCATCTGTTCCCACCGGCACACAATGGCCTACTCTTCCGAAAAGCGGAACAGGATTTAACGTGTGCGCAAGATGTTCTGCATGCATTTGAACACGGGGCCTCGGTTTATAGTCTCATCCGAAGGACTGTTGCATACATGTTAAACCCTGTTCTGCCTTTTGGGAGAATAAGCCATTTCGTGCCAGTAGGAATGGATGACAATTTTCTTTTTTTAATGTATGCATACAGGTGTTGTGATTAGACACCATCTCTGAAGTCTAAGGGTGGCTACCTTAAGCACAAAAGCACACAAGTGCTTATTCCATTATCCTCGATATAAAAGAATTTATAAAAAAATAATAATAAAAATAAAAATACCTTAATGGTGGGTAAAAGCAGTCCCATACGCAACATCTCACCTTTTGGTGAATCTCAGAGTTCTAGCCAAGTAACATACATATCTATCTATCTATCCATCTACACACACACACATATATATATATATATATATATATATATATATATATAAAATTCAGGAACTGTACACTTTACAGGCACTTTCATGTAAGATTAACAGCTAAAAAGACTTCATCCAACATGCCCCAAATTTTTTGTGTGGTTTGTTTTCTTAATATTTAAATTCATCATTTCTCTCTCTCCTCCCCCCCCCCCCCCCCCCCCCCCCCCTCTGGGGGATGGGGGAGGTGGGGGGGGGGGGGGGGAAGGGGGAGATGTGAAGCAAAATATTTCACATTCTCTCTCCATTCTGAAGAAAACATTTCACAAACTCTCTCTCTCTCTCTCTCTCTTTCTCTCTCTCCTCCCCCCTCTTTTTCTCTCATCATCTTCTTCTCTCGACAAGCACTGACCTCCCAGCGTTTGAAGCGTACGCATGGATGGAAGCTGACATCATCCAGGAGGCGAGGGTTGATGAAGGTCAAGGTCAGGTCGGGCATTCCGCTCAGTCTGATCAAACAGTCGATCTGTGTACAGACAATTTGCAGCAAAGATGAGAAGACAACAACACAATATGGAAAAAACCAAAAACCAACAACAACAAAATTGATTAACTGAAATAAGGTCTGTAATTCATACTTACACACAAACACACACACTCTCTCTCCTTCCCTCACAAACACACACACACACACACAAACACACACTACATCTCTCTTTCTCACACACACACACTCTCTCTCTCTCTTTCGGATGTCCTTCGGATGAGACTATAAACCGAGGCCCCGCGTTCGAACGCATGCAGAACATCTTGCGCACACGTTAAATCCTGTTCCGCTTTTCATAAGAGTAGGCCATTGTGTGCTGGTGGGAACAGATGACAGAATTCACAAATCCGCATACACACTGGGACTGGATGTAAAAAAGCACATAAGTGCTTATTCCATTATCTTCGATATAAAAGAATAAATAAAAAATAAAATAAAAATAAACCACACACTCTCTCTCTCTCTCTCACACACACACACACACACAGACACACACACACACACACACACACTCCCTCTTTCTGTGTCTTTCTCTCTCTCTCTCTCTCTCTCTTCTCTCTCTCTCTCTCTATCTCACACACACACAAAAAATGCAAATTAATGAAAGCACTCTCTCCAGAAACATGTCAGTGAAACTCAAGAGGGTCCCCCCCCGCCAGCCCCCCACCCCCAATTCCTCGGCTAGAGCTCCAAGGTTCACTAATGGTGAAATTTTGCAAATGCGACTGTTTCATTTATTTCATTTACTTCATTTATACCACTTTAAGTCACGAGATTTCTCTGCGTGAAATTCGGGCTGCTCTGCCCGGGGAGAGCGCGTCGCCACAAGAGCAGCGCCACCCTTTTTTTTTGTGTGTGTGTGTGTGTGTGTGTCTGCAACTGTATTTGTTTCCCTATCAGAGTGGCTTTTTTTCTAAGAATTTTGCCAGGGACAACTTTCTTGTTGCCGTGGGTTCTTTTACGTGCGCTGAATAATTTTGTGTAACACACGGGACCTCGGTTTATTGTCTCATCCGAAAGACTAGTGCCCAGACCACCACTCATGGTCTAATGGATGGGGGGAAAAGTTTCGGGACCAAACGGGATTCGAACCACCGCACACCTCCGATCCGGACTCTTCGCATTCTAGACAGGCGCGTTACCTCTAGACCACCGATCCATCCATTCTGCCCACAATGCAGGTATCCACATTCCGACTTCAGAGACGTATGCTTGGTACGTTCATGTTTCCGCAACCCAGTGAACACTGACATGAACTGCGGGATCTTTAACATGCATATTTGATCTTCTGCATGTTTATATACACAAAGGGAATTACGACACTGGCAGGTCCGCACTTGGAAGTTCACGGTGGAAGATCGCAAACATCTCCACCCTTACTTCACTGTATCACTGCTAAGATTTGAACCTATGACTTCATGGACCCACAGTACTGAAGTGTCAAATGGTCTTTAACCATTCGGCTATAGCACCCATCCTTCTTCATGACACACTGAATCCTACGCCATGGCCAAATTCTCGATCAGTTATCGATGTAAGCCAAATGACAAAGTCTATATATCAAATTGTTGTGATGTATCAAAATGTTATGTCGACATTGTCTTATATATATATATATATATTATATTCATATTTATTCTTTTATATCAAGGATAATGAAATAAGCACTGCTGTGCTTTTTTACATCCAGTCCCTGTGTGTATGCATTTTCGTAAATTTTGTTATTCGTTCCCACCGGCACACAATGGCCTACTCTTACGAAAAACGGAACAGGATTTAACATGTGCACAAGATGTTCTGCGTGCGTTCGCATACGGGGCCTCGGTTTATAGTCTCATCCGAGGACTTTTGGGGAGAGTGGAGTCTGCACTGATGTTAACTCCAGGGGAAAATATCCCCTTGAACGGGAATTGGACCCGGGTCATCAGATTGCAAGTGCAATGTTTTAACCACTAGGCTATCCTGTCCCCCCCTTCAGCCTTCAGCCATGCTAAGATCTTAACAAAACAACCTGTACTCTCCTTTAAAGGGGAGAGAAGAAAAAAAATCCTCTGAAGCTCGGAGTATGGCTGCCTATGAAGACAGGTAACTAGTTGAAGAAAGTAAAACATGCAAGCTTCTCATCCAGTATGCGTACTTATTTATTCATTTATTCTTTTATATCGGGGATAATGAAATAAGCATTGGTGTGCTTTTTTACATCCAGTCCCCGTGTGTATGTGGTTTTGTAAATTTTGTCATCCGTTCCCACCGGCACACAATGGCCTACTCTTACGTAAAGCGGAACAGGATTTAACTTACAATCTCACAGTGATTCCCAGTGAGACGAGTAGGTCAGAGTGCATATTCAGGATGACCGTCCCAGCGTATTAAACTGGGGTACGCTAAACAACAATGATACACTGATTCCAAAACAACGAGCAATGTTGTTTTGAACATTGAATGTTGTTGTTGTGTGTTCCCCAGCTTAACACTCTAGGGGTCACCCAGAATGTGCACTCTGACTCAACTCATCCTACCTGGGAATCACTGCGAAATTGAAACTGCACACACTGAATGAGAAGTTTGCGTGAACGACTGTTTTCAAGTACATCGCCATATAGGCAGCCATACTCCGACTTCAGAGGATTTTTTTTCTCCTTTTAATTTAATTTAATTTATTTCATTTTGTTACTTTGAGGATAATGGAATAAGCTTAATGGAATAAGCACTCACGCGCTTTTTTACATCCAGTCCCCGAGTGTATGAAGTTTTCTAAATTTTGTCATCCGTTCCCACTGGCACACAATGGCCTACTCTTCCGAAAAGTGGAACGGTTTTTAACGTGTTCGCAAGATGTTCTCCGTGCGTTCGCACACGGGACCTCGGTTTATAGTCTCATCCTTTTAAGGAGAGAGAGCAAGGTTGTGATGTTAAGAGCTTTGTCATGGCTGAAGCAGGCAATCTCAACAAACAACATTTTACAACATTTCAGTGTAGGCTTCGGCAATTAGCTGACATCAACAGCTTTTGTTCCTGAGGCCATGTTTCGTTGAACGAGCGACCCGACCGACTCACATATCCCTGGATTTCAGCGATGACTGTGGTGCCGCTCTTGTCGATGATGGCGTCGATTTCCTCGATGACGTCGAAGTAGGCCTCGTTGTTGGTGTACTTTACGCCCGTTCGTCGCCATGGGATGTTTGACAACTGTCCTGTCGGCAGGTTTGCCCCCACACTAGACACACACACATGCACGCATGCATGCACGCAAGCAAGCACATGCACGCACGCACACACACACGCACGCACACACACATGCACATGCACACGTGCGTGCACACACACACACACACACACAGAGGATTTTTTCCGTGGGAGTTTAACATCAGTGCCGGTGAGAACGGATGACAAAATTGACAAAACTGTATACACACTGGGACTGGATGTAAAAAAAAAGCACCTGAGTGCTTATTCCATTATCCTTGAAATAAAAGAATAAGATAAAATCAATAAAAATAAAATAGATATACGGGTCCACATGAATGTTCGCATAATCTCCACACACAAATGATGCTGTTGCAAATTTTATATATATATATATATATATATATATATATATATATAATTACAAGTACAGCTCTCCCCCACCCCCAACCCCCAAAAAACAACCCAAAACAAAACAAAGAAACAAACAACAAAAAATCAACAAAAGAAAACATATCAATATGCAACAATTGAGAAACGCACTAATGTTGAGGCAATGTTCTGTATGTAAAACATTAGTTAATGTTGGTGTGAATATTTATGATTGTTTACATGTAGTTTTCTTACAGTTTGTTGTTGTTAGTGCCTAGGGCTTCTGTGTGGGTGTTTTAAGCATTTTTAAAAATAAATTATATTACATAGTCATTTCATCATTAATCTGTTAAAAAAAAAGCTCATCACAAAAAATAGTTATTAGATAAGTTACAAAATAGTACATGTATCAACATTACCACGAAAACTAATATCAGAAACATCAGCATAAAAAACAAAAATGCTCAAAAGCCAACCTGAATGACAATAAACGACCAATCATAAGAAAAATTACCGATTAAATCCACTACACCTTAGATCTAAAAAAGAAAAAAAAAGATAGATGAATGAAAAAAAAACCCAACTCCCACAAAGACACAACAAAAACAGATCCACGAAGAAAACAAAATTACCTCCCCTGCTCTCACCCCCCCCCAAACACCCCCCCCCCCCCACCCCCAAAAAACCAACCCCCCCCCCCCCCCCCCCCCCAAAACCCAAACAACAACCAACCCAACAACAAACCCACAAACAACATACAAAAACTAACAAAACCCCTCCACAACCCCAAATACCTATCAAACACCACCCCCCCCCCCCCCCCCCCCCCCCCCCACCAAAACAACAAGAAGAAATAATTTTGTTAAAACCCCGACCCATACATCTGATCAACCCCACCCCCACCCCAAAACAAACACCTTTCTACTCCCTCCCCCCTCCCAACTACACACACACAAACCCCAACCATCCCACCCCTCCCCCCTACACACACACACAGCATGCATGCACATGTGTTTGTGTGTAATTATAGGTGTGTGAGTATGTGTGTGTGTGTGTGTGTGTGTGTGTATGTGTGTGCGTGAGGGGGAGAGAGAGAGGGGGAGAGAGAGAGAGAGATAAGAGAGAGAGAGTGAGTGAGTGCACATTTGACTGATCTTTGCGTGCAACCTTGAAATTGTTGACAAATTAATTAATGTGAAGTGTTTTGCTTTGGTTTGTTTTGCTTCAAGATGTTCTGAACCTCATGTCATGGGCATATGGCCTGGTACATTAAATGTTCCGAGTTCCGAGTCCGAGTTCCGAGTACACACAC
Source organism: Rapana venosa (assembly GCA_028751875.1). Lineage (NCBI taxonomy): Eukaryota > Metazoa > Mollusca > Gastropoda > Neogastropoda > Muricidae > Rapana > Rapana venosa. The sequence continues at coordinate 31,514,450 of CM054161.1, read as the reverse complement.
ACACAAAACACAACACAACACACACACATAACACAACACACAACACAACATACATACACACACTCAAATACAAACACAACACAACACACACACACCACACAACACACCCCCCCCAACACACACACCACAAAACACACACAACACAACACACAACACACATATACACACACTCAAATACAACACAACACACACACACACAACACAACACAACAACACACACACAGACAACTCAACACACCACAACACAACACACACACAAACTCACAACACACAGAAAGAAAACAAAACCTGATGGCTTGTATAAATTTGTCTCGTAACACACCTGGTGGATTTGCCGGTGACTGTGTCGGTGATGGTTCTGAAGAAGTTGGGTGGCTTGATGAGCTCCTTCAGCACGTTGATCTCCATGGCCAGAGGAAAGCCATTGTCCAACATCTCATCCAGCAACTGACACAACACAACACAACATAACACAACATAATAATAATAATGTATGGAATTTATATAGCGCTGAATCTTGTAAAGCAACAGATCAAAGCGCTCAGATGACATTTTTTTTTTTTTTATAAAAATATCGAGGATAATGGAAGTAGGTAAGTCTTCAATTTTAACGTCTTTCCACTTAAAGTGATACCAGACGGCCCTAAAATAGGAGACTGAATGAAAGAGATAGATAGATAGATAGATAGATAGATCGATAAATCGATCGATCTACACTGTGAGGTGGTGCATGCGTGTGTATAAGTGTGTGTGTGTGTGTGTGTGTGTGTGTGTGTGTGTGTGTGTGTGTGTTGTGTGTGTGTGTGTGTGTAATAAAGAGTAATAACAAGGGAAATACACAAATAGTATTCTTAAGGATAATGGAATAAGCACGCATGTGCTTTTTTACATCTAGTCCCCCATGTGTATGCGGTTTGTAAATGTTGTCATCTGTTCCCACCAGTATCAATGGCCTACTCTCTCGAGAAGCGGAACAGGATTTAACGTGTGCGTAAGATGTTCTGCATGCGTTTATAAGTCTCATCTGAAGGACAGTACTTACTGTTCACTTCAGCATCATCAGAATTATCATCAGAATCAGAATCATCATCATCGTCGTCATCATCATCATCATCATCATCATCAGGACTTTAAAGAAGGAAGGTGGCAGGACGGTTAAGACGTTCGTTCACCTGCCTAACAAGTAAACCATTGAGGTTCTGGGTTCGATTCCCAGCCTCGCCCTTTCTTTCCCCCCAGTTTGATGGGAAAATAGAACTGAATATCAATGTCCTTTAAATCAGACTATAAACTAACCCCCCCCGGGTACAAATGCATGTACCGAACATCTTGCGCACATGTTAAAAACTCGCTACGCCTTTCAGAAGAGTAGGCCATTGCAAGCTGGTAGTAGGAACTGGACGAAACATTTCAACAACAACAAAAAAAGCATGCACACAGGTGTCGTGTTTAGACACCATGCCCGAAGTCAGAATGCAGCTACCTACATGGTGACAGGGTGGGAGAGGTGGTGGGGGGGGGGGGGGGGTAAATGGTCATGTAATAAATGTATGCAAAAATGTTGACATTCCATACATTATTATTACTATTATTATTATTAAAAGTCTCACCATTGGTCAACCTTGAGTTCTAACCGAGGAATGGAGAGATAAATAACAACAACCAACCAAACTTTAAGTTTTCACGAAAGTCAATGTCCATCTATAAGAATACACAACTCTAGTTAAAAGATGTAACAGACATAATTATATTGTAATTCATGGACTACATAAGAAACTGCTCCATAACTTATTTTTATTTTTTCATTTTATATATTATTCTTTTATATCGAGGATAATGGAATAAGCACTTATGTGCTTTTTTTTACATCCAGTCCCCGTGTGTATGCAAATTTGTGAATTCTGTCACCTGTTCCCACCGGCACACAATGGCCTACTCTTACAAAAAGCGGGACAGGATTTAACGTGTGCGCAAGATGTTCTGCATGCGTTCGCACACGGGACCTCGGTTTACAGTCTCATCCGAAGGATTCTTAAGTCACACCCACTAACTTTCAAGTGAGTGCTTATGAGTGCTTATTCCATTATCCTTGATATAAAAGAATAAATAAATAAATAACTTTTGATAAAGGTTTTCAGAAAAAACAACAACAACAAAACATATAAGCCATGTTGCTGAAAAAGCTACACCCAAAATAATTAGTCAACGAAGAATAAGAAGCTGGCAAAAAGAGAGTCATGATGAGGGAACTCCTGCTTACCTCAAAGACGATGACATAGTGCTCTTTCAGAGTGGACTCGTTGCAGTCGCCGAAGTAGTCTTCGAAGATGTCGCAGACGCGATGCAAAAACTCCAACACAAACAGTGGAGGTACTGAAAAATAAAATAAAATTTAAAAAATTTCAAAAAAGGAAAGAAAAGTCAAGAAGCAATTTTAGCGCAATGATTAACGCAGTGAGCTGATCTTCAGAAGGTCGATCCACACTAAAAACAATAAAAATGAAGAAAAGAACATTTCTATATATACAAAAATGAAGAAAAGAGAATTTGTATTAAAAAGATGAAGAAAAGAAAATTTGTATACAAAAATGAAGAAAAGAAAATGTGTATACAAAAAAAAAGGAAAGAAAATTTCTGCACAAAAAAAAAGAAGAAAAGAAAAACATTTCTAAACAAAAAAATTCAAGAACAGAAAATTTCTATACATCAAAATAGTTTAAACATCAACCAAATCCAGGAAAAAATTTCATAACAACAAGACCTGAGCGCTTTGATTTGTTGCTTTAAAGATTCAGCGCTATATAAATTCCATACATTATTATTATTATTTAGACTGAAAATCATGTGAATCAATCTGCAGAAATTTCAACACAAGAGTCACCCCACACTGACCTTCTGTGGTGACGACGGCGATGAAGTGCAAGTTGTTGCGGTAGATGTTGATCAGGTAATGGTGAGGGGTGGAGATGATTGGCGGGATGTCCTCTGGATTGGCTGCCTGCACAAAGCAGTAAAGTCGTTGTCGTCGTCGTTTTCAACAAGAAACGTTAAATTTATCTGTTTCTGGCCCATCAATCTGGAATGACCTCCCTCTCTCTCTCCCTTCGCCAAAAGCCTACTTATGACACTTTTAAATCTAGCCTCTCCTCCTGTTTATCTCATATCTGTCCCTGTCTTCAACAGCCCACATCCCCATCACCCTGTTAAAGTGTATTTTGTGTGTGTGTGTGTGTGTGTGTTTGTACGCGCGCATGTGTGCGTGCGTGTGTACCTGTGTGCATGTATGTATGCATGTGTATATATGTGTTATTTATCATAACTGTAACCGATGGAAAGTACATATAATATATATTTCTCATAGGGGACGGGATAGCTCAGTGGTCGGAGCACTCGCTTTCCTCCAGCCAAGTTAAGCAGCGTCGAGCGTGGTTACCAGTTGGATGGGTGACCGTTTGCGTGCCTTGGCTTCAGTACAGTTCCCCCAGTTCACCCAGCTGTAAATGGGTACCTGTCCTCTTTAGGGTCAGGGAAGGTAAAGCAGCGAGGGAGAGGAGATGGGCGCCGCCTTCAATATGCTGGCCCTAGAGAAGTGAGGTCTCTGACGCCTCGCTCCCCTACGACCTTATAGGTTATGGGACACCTTTACCTATATTTCTCATTGCACTTGAGGTCATGTGCATACAGCAACACATACAGAAAAGAATTTAAATAAATTTTTGTAGATTTTACCTATATGGAAAGCAAAGATCTATTAACATGTTTTTGACACACTGACAGACCTTTACAATTCTATTTTTTTAGTTTTTATCTTGAATCTGCTAAGAATGGGATTTCTCATTTAATTTAAAACGTTATCTACAGGTATCACACTCTTTTTATATCAACATATCAATTATTACATTATACTGGCTCTGATCAATCAAGCTGAAAATTATAAATCCATTTTTTAATTTATACAATCAATATATGTTTGCACAACTATATCATGCTTTTTGTTTAGTGTATATATATACATAGTCCCTTGGATAAGACTAAGAGTCAGTTAGACTATAAACTGGTCCCAAATAGAAAGACAGTCAGTACAAGTTACAACTACAAATTCAAAACACACATACCATCTTGCAAATATGTTAAAAAAACACCTTTATCCTTAAACAAGTTAAAGACACAAAAGTCTGTGATCTAGTGAGAAAGGGGTTTTTCCAGTTCCAATTTACACTAGTATGAACATTTTAAGAAGTTCTATGCTGTTCCCCATGACTCCACAATGAGCTCAAGCAGAAGTCAAGTCAAGTACATGTATTTCAAATGAAGGGAAAGTAAACAACGAGGGAACTGTGCTGCATATCTTATCAAGCTTTCTGTGTGTTCCTCCGGGGAACAAAATTCTTCTGTACCACTTGCTATGTTCATATCCCTCTCACTCAAAAATTACTACATGAATTATCCTGATAGTCTACCCAATGACAGTATATATATCGTAGATTGCTTCGAGGCAAGCTCAAATTAATTAGCATGATATTTTACTGTGAAAATATATTTAAAATGTAAAAAATCGACAAAAAATACACTTTCTTCATCACCACTGTCAATATGAGTACCTCCAATCTCAATAACGTCAAACATAAGTCCAGGCCAAATTTCATTCATTGTTTTTTAAATGCACTATCTCCTGAATCATACACGATCGTTTTCATCACTGTAAATCTAAAGTTTTATTTGCCACTTTCACAGCTGTGTAAAGTTATTGATGCCTTCAACAAGAAGTGGCAGCCATTTTGAACAAGAACTTCCCAAGCAGTCATGCATTAAACCATAAAATACGAGCTAACAAATGATCGTTTTTGCCACGGTTTTTGCAGCTGGATGTTGCCAAGCAACAGGAGAGTGATCTCCACTAATTTTGGAGTTATTTCCCTTTAACTGTAGTTGAGGAAGCTGGCTTGTTTACTTTGGTTCAACACCCCGGAATTTTTCCGGGTTGTAGGCGTATAGAGTGCACATTTAGCGCCGGAAAATTTCCGGGGTGGGCAGTCTAGTGGTTAATTTTTCCATATTCTTGATGAATGCCAAAATCACTAATCACTAACACTGTAACACTAACAGGCAGACGCTTACACTTAAGTTACAGTTGTGAGCTGATGTTTATTACATAACAGAAAGAAAGCTAAATCATTAAATCAAGATATAATACCACAATTCATTCTCTACCCCCTTCCACCCAAAAGTAACAACCACCTTGACCACAACCACCCCTAAAAAAGCAACAACAAACAAAACAACAACAACAAAAACCAATCCCAAAGCATAGCAAAGCAAACCACCACCACCACCACCAAGAACAACAACAAGAACAACACACACACACACAGACACACACACACATACATACACACACACATACATACACACACACAAACACACACAGGGACACACACAGTGACACACACACAGTGACACACACAGTGACACACACAGTGACACACACACACACACACACACACACACACACCACAACACACACACACACACACACAGAGTGACACACACACACACACAAAGACACCCACACACACTCAAGTGACAAATGATGCATGCACATGCACACACTCAGAGGGGAGGGACAAGTGATGCATGCACATGCACACACACAACAACAAACCACCACACACACCACCACACACACAACACACACACACACACACACACACACACACACACACACTTTCACATAATAATCCGCTTTCACATTCAACTCCCAGTGGTAATAGAGTAGTTGAATACATTGATCACTTAGAGATTCATACAAATGCTGTAAAGGAAAGACAACTCAAGCATTATTTTTCAGGATAAGACTAATGCATTCATGACCAAATTCAGCAAGGATGTTAAATGTTTATGTGGTGAATATATTTCAAATACCCATGTCATACTTGAATGTGAGAAGTTAAAACCTCATCTCCCTGCCTTTTCTGAGAATTCCATTGAAGAAGTTTTGAACAATGTTAAGTTAACAATTGACATTGCCAAAGGTTTATTGTTAAGTCCTATAGGGCATTTGTTGTAGTTCTTTTTTACTTTCAATTTTTATTATTATTTTTTTATTATTATTATTTTTTAAAATTTCTTTTCCTTATCTGTTCATGTTAAGATCACTATTATTTGTGTGTTGGTTATTACTATTTTGTACACACATGAGCACGCACACGCATGCATACAGGGACACACACACACACGCACATGCACTTACACAAAGTAGATCACTCCCCACCCCCTCTCTCCCCTCCCCCTCCCCCCTTCTCTCTCTCCTCTCTCTCTCTCTCTCTCTCTCTTCTCTCTCTCTCTCTCTCTCTCTCTCTCTCTCTCTCGCTCGCTCACCCGCTCTCGTATTCAGTCTCCTATTTTAGGTTTGTCTGGTATCACTTTAAGTGGAAAGACGTTAAAATTGAAGACTTACACACACACACACCACACAACACTCACACTTCTTGAAGTTCTTCACTGTCCTCCATGGATGACCAAAAAAACCAACAACAAAAACACCACAACACTGGAGTGGAATCTTAAAACACTGATCATATTATTACAATACATAATTACAATACCTTGCTCTGTGCCTCAAAGAAGTAGTCACAGATGGATTTGTTGATGACACTTCTCCAGTGCTTCTCCATAAACACATCGCTGGAACAATGTAATGTTCACAATGTTGGCACATTATGATATCTCTATTTGAAGTATTTCAGACTTAAGTTAATGACAGACAAGTGAGACAACATGCACACCTGAATAATATTTCTGTGTATACTATAATAGGCAGTTGATATTTATAATAGAATCAGGTAGCCTAGCTTATATAACAATATGAACAACAGTTAAAGAAATCATTCAGGTCTGAGATCCAGCCTGATATGGGTGGGCTTCGTGTTAAATTCCCATCCCAAGCATCTGACAAATTTATTGATGTAACAACTTAATCAAATGACCAAAACGAAAACAAAGTGTGATGTAACAACTAAGGTGTAAACAAAATCAGATCATCATGATTTTTGCTGCAATCCATTGCTCTTTAATTAACATGTCAGCAGATAGTGTAAGTCTTAGTGCAGGAGGTATGGTAGTAGAGAAGTTCTACACAATGTGAGAGATCACAAAAATAAGAAAATTATTTTACTTTCATTTAAAGTTGGCTAGTAGCTAATTAATCAATGCCGGCAGTGGGCGTGAACGTGGCGCTTGGTACAGTCCCCATCGAATACTAGATGTTAGAAATCTGGTGTCATATCATCTGAATAAGGAATTTATCTGGAACAGAAAAGTGTCTTTTATCTGATATTTCCACCAAAAATTATCAGTCCGCGTCCTCGCACGGATGAGATCATCTTGGTGCCGACAGTACAGTGTAGCTGATTCAGTCTTCGTCTACTCATTGAAAATCTAAAAGTAGAGGCTCTCAAAGCCGGTATCCTATCAGTTTAACAAAATCTACATCAAAGATATCGACACTGAAGCTAAACACCACCAAAAAGGAACATACCCAGCATTGTTGACGATGAATAAACTGTGGATCATGGTGAAAATTAATGATGAAAAATGTACAGAAAGTGACCAGAAAACTTGACCGGAAGTAAGAGTAAAGGAGGTGGAAGGTAAACAACTTCAACAAACCGGCACCTTGTTCAGACACGAAGATTAATTCCCTTTGTATAGTGTACCATCTTTACTAAGTACTGCAGAATATCTATGACACAAGTTAAATAATTATTTAAAAAAAGAAAGAAAAAAGAACCCGTAATCGTATACTATAACAGAGTGGTTAAGACCATTCGACTTCAATCCCATTATCAATGAAGGCGTGGTTTCGAATCTTGGCGGCGTCTGATGAATTAAGGGTAGGCCTTGAGTGGAAGATTTGCTACGGAAAGCAGAGGACCACCGGGAGTGAAGGAAGCTGGTTGCAAAATCTTCATTGGTGCCCCTACGGCCCACGTGACTCCGGATATGTGATGGTGAAGGTGACGATTTTTATGATCTCCCAAATCAACTTCAAGTGCAGGCCCAGCAGTATCTTAATTCCCTGGGTGTAATTGTGACAACATGCACGTAGAAATGATTCCGTACTTCATGTTCGCATGTGGGGAGTGAAACCCAATAGAAAAAATAACAACAAAACATAATGGAGACGCTTGGAGAGGAGATTGGTCACGCCACCAAGGAATATTCCTAAGCCCACAAGAGAAAAGACATGAAGAATGCAAGCCAATATATGATGATTCCGGATCCCGTGCGCGAGGCCCCCCGGTTTTACAGAGGCCCCCCGGTTATCTCACTCGACCCGGCTTTCTATGATCGACACCAGGAGTGGATAGTTGACAATGTCAGCTCTAATGGAGTTAAAAAGAATTACTTAAGCTCCCTAGAGAACAGATCACCATTGGTACCTGGAACGTCCCCGTACACTCCATACCAAAGGTGCGGAAAATATCAACGAGAACATACGAGTATGAGCTTAGCGCTATGATAATGGGACATTATTGGACTAGGAGAAGTGGATGGCAGGTATTCTGATAGAGTCATTGAGCTTGAAAGAATGGCAACAAGATCTGGTACGTGGGGTCGAAGAGAAACATCACCAAACATGAAGTGTGCATTATTGTCAGGGGTAAGGATACAGTAGTGGGGTGCATTATCAGCTGTACACCAGCTTCCTGCAGATTGCTCAGCCTCCGGGTGTCGGCCAAGCGACAAGAACATCACCACTTCGCATACAAATATATGACACACATCATCTGCACCAGTGAACGAGAACGAAAGAAGAAGCAATTTTACGAAGATCGTTGAGAGAAGGAGAGCCATTATTAAGATTACCCAAGAAACGAGCATCATCATCTTCAAGGGGATTTTAAACGCAATGTAGGTTCCTGACTCTTACAACCCAAATGTGTCCGGAACAGTTGGTCAGGTTTGGAACCTGGAGAGGCCAACGCAGGGGAACTAGTCTGCTGGAGTTTGCTTGAACCCACTACAGAACTTACCATTGCCAATACCCGCTATCTCCCTTCAAGCTCAGTCAAGGGGGACAAGCTGGCATGCGCCCTAAACGGCAAGATCCCATAACCTCAATTAGATTTTATCTTAAGACACCATGGCGCTTCAAAGATCCAGCATCAAAAGAGCCAGAACAAGAACCTACCTGGAGCTGACATAGGCTGCGACACGACTCTGGGCTGACTGGTATTCAAAATGAGCGAAGGAAAAACCGCAAACAAGCTGCAAACCAGGCGTGATCAAATTTGACGTGGATATAAAACTGAATAAGATCCAGATGTCGAGGAGATCTTCCGCAAGGCCTAGAAGCTTGGCGGACGTTTTGCGGCATTACCCTCCTTGGACAATGACGCATCGCAATGACCTCACCAACAACTTTAATGAGGGCAGTACCGAGAAACAGCAGAGGTGGTACTCGGTCGGTCAGAGGAATAAACAAAACCTCCAGCCTAAGGACTTCCAATGACATCTTGGACCTCTGTAGATTACCCCCCAAAGGGGGAAAAGGGGAGCACTGAAACAACAGGTTCTTCCAACCTAAAAGAATACGGGAGGCCACACAATCTTGTGAAGAAGTCAAATGTTAAATGCCAGAGAGAATGTCGGATCAAGTGTTCAATGTGATGAATCGAAGAAAAGCAATGAAATGCTGTTCGTGCAACCAGTATAAAAGGCATACGACGCACTCTGAAGAAACTCACAAAACCACTCCAATCGCCAAAGCATAGTCATTGAAGACAGCTCGCGGAAACCTCGCCTTACACAGAAAGCTCAGCTCTGCATTGATAGAGGTGGTAAGAGTATTGTCAGAACTATAACAACTACCCGCAATCTCCAATCCTGACAAGTGCATAATAGAAGAGGAAGCTTTAGCAAACATTCTCTAATAGTACCCTTCGGCCATTACCCTAGACTGAGGGAAGAGAAGTGGAAGAAGCTCCCATCCGCGCAGTTTGACTCAGTAGGAAAAGTCCCAGGAGAGCAGGTCAACTCATTCAGACTGAGCTGCATCAAGGCATGGTGGCGCGTATAACTACGTCTTCGTCAAATGTTACATAGCTATCTGTCAGAAGATTTGGGAGACAAAACTCAGTGGCCAACCAGAGATGTGACACTATCATCTCATCATACCCTGCCTCAAATGAAAGGGAAATTTACGCCAGATGCCAAAAATATAGAACAATTCAAGCCTGCATCCTGCCACGCCAGCAAGCTAAGTGCTCAAAGTTGATTTTGGAATCGAGCTCAAGAAGGAGGCTAGAAGACATCACTCTTGCAGCAGGAACAAGATGGTGTTCAGGGCAGGCAGGAGACAAATAAAAAAATCGCAAACAGATTTTTAACTGCAACCATGCCCTGATGGGAAAAACATTTTCAACATCAGAGAGACTAGTTTTTGCACAACCTGTCATCGACTGTCCAGAAGAAGGCTTTGTTCGAAGTGTTATGGCTACGAACGGCCTGTGGCAGGTCACTCTCAGATCTGTTTGAGCATTGCTAAGAAGGACTAGTGCATAACCTCATTCAAGCACTATACAACCACCGCAAGCTGTACTGTCCTGTTCCTTGAACGAACTCTGATGTCGGATTTACTACTTACGACCTAAATCACATGTTGGGGTCCCCAGACAAGATGCACCTGTTATCTCAGTCCTGTTGTAAATCTGCTTGTCTATGGATAAACATTATGAGTGAGACGCCTCCATGATTCCCACTTACCCATCTTCCATTGGCGTGGACCCACATCAACAACTTGCGGTTTTGCCGATTGCTCATTGACATCATAGGCGGAAGTGAACATCAGAGCTGGCGAAAATCTTACGAAACAGACTGAGAACAGCAGCTGGTGCTTATTGGGATGGAGGTGAGCCGGAGAAAAAGTAAAGTACCTTTGTGAATGCAGTAACGAGCAACGCACACTCGCTAAATTTTAGCATGAACCGGCCAGACGCTTTTTAACTCACCTTGGCCTTTTACATCACGCAGAAAAGACGGGCGATCGACGAACAGAAATCAATAGTCAGGCTAGTCCATGGCACACATAGTTCTCCTTGACAAAAACTCATCCACCATATGGAAAAAGTAAAGGATCAGTTTCCCAATTCAAAACTAAAGCTCGTACTAAGCCCTAACTTCAGACTTTCGCCTGCTGTACGGAAGTGAAACCTGGGACATTGACCTGTGAAAACAGCAAAGCGAATCTAGTCATTTGAAACAAAATGCATGTGAAAACTGCTGGGCATATCCTGGAGAGAACTCGAAAGACCAATGAATTTTGTCTCAAGAGTGAAATAACACTCGGCTGGCTGGTCCCACAGGAACCCTTACTCACCTCCTCAAGAAGATAAGAAAGCTGACATTGTTCGGCCAGCCGTCACCGTAGCAACAACATTCTGTCTGGCAAAAACGTACTTGGCAGGACATGAAGGTTGCAGAAAAGAGGGGAAGACAGAACGCAAGTCATCGGATGGACAACATCAGAGAATTGGACCAAGGGTATGAATGACTCGGCACTACTGCGCAGAGCCGAGAGCCGAGATGGATGGAGGAGGATTACCACGGCATCGTGCTTTCGTCGTCTCCTCACTCGAATCTCCGCACACGGTCCACGACTAATGATGATGTGTGATTAGATTTTTTGTTAGTTTGTGTTTTCTATTCTCTTCTTTTAGTTCCGTCCCTGTGTGTATGTCAGTTTTGTAATTTTGTCATCTGTTTCTTACCAGTATACATTGAGTGGTGAGTTCTGGGTGATAGTCTCTCGAATGAGACAATTAAACTGAGCCCCGTATTCAACATCACTATTCAGTGCACGTGAAAGAACCACGGCAACAAGCCGCAGTTCGTCCCTGGCAAAATTCTTCTAGAAAAAAAGCTACTTCGGGCAGTGAAACAACTGCACATTAACAATTTCACCTTCATCATTCATTCATTCATCATCACTCATCGTCGTCGGATCGTCGTGTTCATCATCATCTGTCTAATTCTTCCGGGGTTCGTAGGGCACTGCAGTGCCGAGAACCGTCTGCACCAGTATGCTCCATGGGGAGACGTGGGATAGCCTAGTGGTATAGAAACTTTGCGCTGCGCGCATATCGGACAACCCGGGTTCGGATTTCCTCGATTCAAGGCGGATATTTTTCCCCTGGGAGTTTTAAATCACGCCAGACTCCACTCTCCCCAAAGGTATTCCTTTGTTCGGATGCGACGTAGAGAAACCGACGGTCCTGTGTGCGAGGCGCATGCGCACATACATGCGGAACACGTTAAATCCAAGTTCAGCTGTTTCGTAAGAGTAGGCCATTGTGTGCCGATGGGAGCAGATGACAATTTGCAAAACCGCATACACACGGGGACTGGATGTAAAAAAAAAGCACATAAGTGCTTATTTCATTATCCTCGATATAAAAGAATAAAAATAAATAAAATTGGTATTTTGTTCATCTCACGCAGTGTATCTGGGGCGAATACAGACAGGTGGAGCCCGTCCCTCTCCTGGCTGGTTTTTGGGGGTCGGGGTTGGCTCCCCCACATGGAACAGGTAGTGCTGGTTTACATGGCTACCAACCAGTAACAGGAGACACCCACTGACAATTCTAAACAAAACCAAAACGGGTAGCGCTGCTTTTGTCCTGACGCGTTCTTTCCGAATTTCACACGCAGAAGTCTGTTGCGACTGAAAGTGGTATAATTCAATACAGTTTAATACAATGCAGGTGTCCCATAACCTATAAGGTCGTAGGGGAGCGAGGCTTCAGAGACCTCACTTCTCTACTTGACTTACTTGATTTATGCCTCTTGGTTTCTTGGGGAACATAGGGCTGCAACAACACCCTTCCAACGAACTCGGTTTTTGGAGATCCTCTTCAGCTCGGCCCATGTCATTCCGGCTGCCTTCGTTTCTCATCAACACTTCTGTGCCAGGTCTGTTTTGGTCTCACTTCTCTAGGGCCAGCATACTGAGGGTGGCGCCCATCTCCTCTCCCTCGCTGCTTTACCTTCCCTGACCCTAAAGAGGGCAGGTACCCATTTACAGCTGGGTGAACTGGGGGAACTGTACTGAAGCCAAGGCGCACAAACGGTCACCCATCAACTGTTAACCACGCTCGACCATGCTTAACTTGGCTGGGGAAAAGCGAGTGCTCTGACAACTGAGCTACCCCGTCCCCAATAGAATACAACACAATGCAATACAATACGATACAATACAATACGATAGATAGAGTATGATACAAAATGAAACAATACAATACAGTGCAATATCAATCAATACAATACAGCACAGCACAATACAATAAGCCCTACAATACGACACGATAGAGTATGATGCAAAATGAAACGATACAATACAGTGCAACACAACACAATTCAATACAACACAGCACAATACAATACAATACAATACCTGGAGAGGGATGGGCTCTTACAGGTCATATTATAGAGGTGAGTCATGTTGACTATGATAGATACGATGTCAACAAACTAGCCGTTTTATCTATGTATCTATATATCTATCTATGTATCTATCTATCCATCCATCCATCCATCCATCCATCCATCCATCCATCCATCCATCCATCCATCCATCTATCTATCTATCTATCTATCCATCCATCCATCCATCCATCCATCCATCCATCCATCCATCTCTCTCTCTATATATATCTATCTATCCATCTATCTATCCATCCATCTATCTATCCATCGATCGATCCATCGATCCATCTATCTATCTATCTATCTATCTATCTATCTATCTATCTATCTATCTATCTATCTATCTATCTATCTATCTATCTATCTATCTATCTATCTATCTATATATATCGATCCATCTATCTATCCATCCATCGATCGATCGATCGATCCATACATCCACATCCATCCATCCATCCATCTATCCATCCATCCATCCATCCATCCATCCATCCATCCATCCATCCATCCATCCATCCATCTATCCATCTATCTATCTATCTATCTATAATTTTTATATCCTTTTATTGCAAGAATAATGGAATAAGCACTCATGTTCTTTTGTTGTTGTTGCTGTTGTGTTTGGGTGTTGTTGTTTTTGTTTTGTTTTGTTATTGTTTTTTGTTTTTTTGCTCTTTTTCTTTTTTAAACATCTAGTTCCCCTACGCATGCCATTTTGGAAATATCATCAGTTTCCAAAGGCACAAATGGTCTACTCTTCGGAAAGGAAGAACAGGATTTAACGTGTGCGCAAGATATTCTGGGTGTGTTCGCACACGGGACTTCGGTTCATAGTCTCATCCCACAATGTTATTAGTATTCAGTTCACTGTCGATACATATCCCCCCCCCCCCCCCCGTCCCCCTCCCCAAATTTAAAGAAACAAGGAAAGAAGAGTGGGAAATGAAAGAGGGGGTAGGGGTGGGAGGGGGGAAGGATTTGGTAACTTAACAGAATCCTTTTGCAAATGAAACGCTGGAGTGGAAAAGTAAGGGATGATAATTATTGTTTTGAAATTAGGTTTTTATCTACTGCTTTATACCATTTCATCATCATCGTCGTCGTCGTCGTCATCATTGTCATCGTCATCATCGTTGTGGTTGTCATCGTCGTCATCATCGTTACCATCACCACTATCATCATCATCATCGTTATCGTCGTCGTCGTCATCATCGACATCGTCCAGCGACATCAGCAGATCAAGGTAGAATCATGGCTATAAGTTTTCTAATCGATCAAAATACGTATTGTTGCTACCTACCGTTCCGAGAGATTTTGCTCAAATCAAGCAAGGGTGCCCACTTGGGAGCTGTGGCGTCGCCACAAGGACGGCGCCACCCCTGTCAAAGATGTTGGTAAAGTGTGTCTGCATATGGTAGACAGCTGCCTTGCTGCCATGGGTTCTGTAACTGTGCACAAGTCGGAGGAGGACGGGGTTCAAAACTGCCTCTTGTCACATCTTCTCCAAAGACGCCTTATGCTTGGGTGTGTGTGTATGTGCGTGCTCTAGCGTGTGTGCGCATGCGCGTTTGTGTTCACGATTTTTGTGGGTGGCAGTGTGGCGGCGGCCCTGCACTGTCTGGAACTGCATTACATTGTATTATTATCTTTATTATTATTTGTAATTGTACGTATTGTTGCTACCTCGCGTTCCGAGAAATTTGCTCAAATCAATACACACACTTTTATTAAACAAATTTTGTCCGGAATGCATTTTATTCACAACACCACAAGACATTTTGGAAAATAAAGTTTTTTTGTGTTTTAGATATGTATGTTGTTTTTTTCTGACAGGCATTTGAATACATTTAAATCCTGGGTATGCTTTGCGTAAATTTGTTGTAGACTGATTAAGTATTTTAAATACACAGAAGGGAAGAGAGAGAGGTTTCTATGTGGTGTGTATCCTAGGTCTTGTATACATTCTCTATACACATTATACTAAACACAGTCATTCATAAACAGAACTCTGAACAGAAACCTTGGTCAAGTTTGTTTTATTTTTGTTTTGTTCTGGCAGATTTTATATAACATTTCATCAAGTTGTGACAGCCCTGTGTACAAGTCATTCTGCCGTTTTCTTTCATTTCAGCTGCGAGCCGGCTACCCAACCCTAACTCCAGCCTCTATTTTGGGGCTGAAGGGGGAGGTAGGCTTTTCCCAATGCTCTGACCAGCAGTGACACAATGACAGACCCACTGACTTCTGTTCGCTTTAGAATTCTCATACCTTTTGACCAAAAAAATATGACAAGAATGATTGTGTTCATTCCAGTATGGGTTTTAAACACATAAGTGACAAGCTGTTTCAGTTCTAGCCGCGTTATCTTTACAGCCAGAAAGCACAAACACTCCACATGAGGTAAATGCAAATCATCAGCTTGTAAATTGAAAGAAATTGAGTTGTGCAAAGTTTATATTTTCCTCAGAAAAGAAAGTCAGTTGGGTAGCCAAGTGTCAGTGGTGTGTGCTCACCAATTAAAAAAAGAACCTAAAAACATTTTAAGGTTATTCAATTTTGTACAGGGCTGTCATGAAATACAGGAAAAATGGATCCAATGCTCGTTACAAACAGAACATTTTTATAAATCCTCTAAACATTTCCTCTAACCAATCCCATGGGCAAGATGGGATTGTATCACCACCATTAATGACGTAGGTAATCAAATTGGCTTGTAAAGGTTTTTCCACAGTTTCATACATTTCCAGCTGGGATTGTAGAACAACTTAACTGGATTCTGGATACGAAGCAAAAAAGATCTGTTTTTAATGAAGTGTACTAACTGAGCAAGGAAATCACTGATAATACATGCAACCAAAAAGTAAAAAACACAACAACAAACAAACAAAAACTTAACATGACAAGTAGGGTTTCCAATAATTCACCCTGTCACGAGAGTAAAATCAATTGGAAAGTGCTTAAAATGCAATCTGTTTTCAAATAATGCACGTAGTAAAACTCGGCATCAAAAAATGCAATATGTTTAAGTAATGCACTTGTAACTCGGCTTCAAATGCAATTTAAAAAAAAATACACATCAAAATAATTTTGACTCTGGAATGATAGAAATAGGGGGGGGGGGGGGGGGCAAAGTGGAGGGCATTAACTAAATAACTGAAAGGAACTACCATCATTGTGTAGGAATTGTACATAAAGAAAATATTTGCTTTATGCTATGTCCTTTAGGTTGCTATGATATTTATAAAAAAAAAGATACAGGGAACAAGCTAAACACATCACACTTTCTTAATGTGAAAAATATGGGCATTGCTTGGAATGCGACTAAACTTAAAACACAGCTGCCCATAACGCTGAGAAATGTCAAGCCTGAAAGGAAATGGTTATCAAATCAAATGCAAAAAACAAAACAAAACCAAAACAAAAAACCGAGCACATAGACTCACAAAGCATGTAACTCATTCACGAAAGGCCAATATTATGTTTGGAAGAAAACTTGGAGACAGCTATATCGGGTCACACTTAGCAGAATTATGCTTTTTTATACAGAAAAAAAGTAAAGTCCAGTGGGTGGTAGATTTGCCACACCACACAACAAAGGCCTGTTCCTTACAGCTGGGAAATAAATCGGCCCAGGACAGGCAAAATTCTTCATGAGTTAAACAGTAAAGCCCCTATAGTCTACTCTTTGACAGTTTATGTCAGGCTATGTTGGTATAATGAACTATAGGTACAACGCGGGCAATACAGCAGTTGAAAATGCCCAAACTCATTTACAATAAAGAGATAAAGGGTGTCAGAAGTAAACTGCTTCACTTTTTGCTCAGTACTTCAAATGGAGTACATCCAAAATATTTTTTTTAAAAAGAAAGAAATAAAGGAAAAACTGTCGTAATCAGTTCCAAGAAAACTACACTATATGTTTCAACACACAGTGTCAAAGTTGTGACGGACAAGAAAGAAAAGTGGAAAAACAGCAAGTGCTTTGAATACAAGACAAGCTGTCCACCAGCATTGCTTGCTGAAAGACACGTTTTTCTTCAGCTTGAACACAGTGATTTAAAGTTCCCACACATAAAGTACAGCCAAGTGTTTCATACAACTGCTTGTAAACAGTTTACAACCATCCATTACAGGCTAAACCACATTTTCTAGTTTTACACAACCCAGGTTTCCTTTGAGTACAAAAGTAAAGGCAAGAAGAATGGCTGAACAACAACAACAAGCTGTACCACATGGCATTATATCAGTAATCTGCTATAAGGCTTTTTACCCATTTGCTTCACTGGATTTTTTTAATATAGACATTTGAAATGAAGTTCCATATTTGCAGAAAGTTAGCACAAATGGACATAACCGATACAGTACAAAGGTTGGACTAATGCCAGAAAGCAGAAATCCATGTTAAATCTTTCACTTTAGTCTTGCCAATGTAACCAGATTTTTCTTTTTTTTTTGGAGGGGGGGGGGGGCTCCAACTTTTAAAATTCCCACTTATTTCTTCTTACATTTTCTCTTTTTTCTCTCATCTTTTTCTCATTCTTCGTATGGAAATCAAAGACTGCAAGGAGAGATGTAGATGGAGTGGTACGGTATATCAATGGGCTGGGAGTGCTATGACCTGGGTAATGGGCATGTCCCTGACTTATGGCAAAGCTAAAGGCAAGTAGGAAATAAGGTAACAGGACTCAAAAATACAAGATGTCCTTAATCTTATGACCAGCTTAAAATTAAAGACATGTTTTCTGGTACCAGTTTTGTAAGATAAAAAGGAAAAATGATTATTTAAGAAAAAAGGGTAAAGATATTCCCATAGCCTATGCTGTCATTGGGGAACGAGATGTCAGAGACCTCAGCTTCTCTAGGGGCCAGCATATTGAGGATGGCACCCATCTCCTCTCCCTTGCTGCTTTACCTTCCCTGTCCCTAAAAGAGGGCAGGTGCCCATTTTCAGCTGGATGAACTGGGGGACTGTACTGAAGCCAAGGTGCACGAACGGTCACCCTTCCATGAGGCGACCGCGCTCAACGCTGCTTAAGGCAAGCTCGGGGAGAGCGACTGTTCTGACCACTAAGCTATTGTGCTTTTTTCTAACGAAATATTGGTAAATAAGTGTACATTCTTTCATTTAAAATACCGCATTTTTTTACGCAACCTTCAATGCTTCACCTCTAGCCTTGCCAAAATTACGGCGATTTTTTTTTCATTCTAAATATTCAATTTTTAAAACAGCAAATCAAACAGTTTAAAAGATTTCCTTAACACAACGCGTGGAGGATAGGCTGGTGATGACAAATGCCTATGGTATACCATTCGGTAGATTTGCATGCAGAACACACACACACACACACACACACACACACACACACACACACACACACACACACACACACACACACACACACACACACACACACACACACACACACACACACACACTCTCTCTCTCTCTCTCTCTCTCTCCCACTCATTCACTTTCCCTCCCTCACCTCCCCCTCACCCCTCCCTCTCTGAGGGAGACAGGATAGCCTGGTTGATTAGGGAGTTGTCCATTGGGCTCCTGATCTGCTGACTCGGGTTCGAGTCTCTTCAAGGGGAAAATTTCCCCTGGAGTTAACATCAGTGCCGATTCCACTCCCCCCCAAAGTTCTTCAGATGCGACTATAAACCAAGTCCCATGTGCGAACGCATGCAGAACATCTTGCGCCCACGTTAAAACCTGTTCTCTGTACCAGAACATTCTAATACCCCTCCCCCTCCCCCCCCCCCCCCCCCCCCCCCCCCCCCCCCCCCCTCCTAACACCCTTTTCCCGAAAATTCTATCACCCCACCCCTCCTCCCACCAATCGCGGAAAGAAAAAAGTGTTTAGCCATTGTGTCAGCATACACCGTTTTATCTTCCTGCCTTTTTGTGTCCACATGTGGGGGGTCAGGGTTAAGAGTGGAGGTTAGTGTGAGTTAACGTTAGTATTCTTCAAAAAGCATGCAAGGGTGGGTGGTCTGTCAGATGGTCGGTCTAAATGGTTAGAGAACATGTGGACACAATCAGCTCTTCAGACAAAATGGCGTGTAGCTGTAGACACAATGGTACATAGCTCGCAATAGTATGGAGCTTTTGAATCAGAATGGCCAGTCTTGTATGACAGCTACGGCTGTGCATTGGACTTTCTTCAATGTCTGCAAATTTCCAGATGATGTACTACCGTTTTCCTATCCCGCTGAAAGTCTTTCCAACAAGACTATAATAGTATAAACCGAGGTCCCGTGTGTGAACGGCACCCAGAACATCTTGGGCACACGTTAATATCTTTTCCGCCTTTCGAAAGTGTATGCCAATGTGTGCCGGTGGGAACGGGATGTCAACGCTTACAGAAACCGCTTGCACACGACAGGATTTTTTGAAAAAAGCACTCGAGACTTTTTGAATGAGCTGCATCTATTTAAAAAAAAAAAAGCCCAAAATAAACCGTGTAAGAAAAAACATAGGGAGTCCCCCTTTTCTCTACCTCACTACCCCTCTAAATATGCATCCCTATCCCTCCTACCCCCCCTCCACCCCTCTTACTTGTCTACTTCCAACCGGGTACCTCCTCCCCACAACTACCCCCTATAACTGCACACACACACACACACACACACACACACACACACACACACACACACACACACACACACACACACACACGTACGTACGTACGTACGCACGCGGGCGCATTATATATAACACTACTGATTGCGAAATGAAACTCCTCGTTCACACACACCTACACAACACACACACGCGCGCACGCGCGCGCGCGCACGCACGCACGCAGAGAGAGAGAGAGAGAGAGGAGAGAGAGAGGAGAGAGAGAGGAGAGAGAAGATGAGAGAGAGAGAGAGAGTGAGAGAGAGAGAGAGAGAGAGAGCATGTAATGGTATACTACTGGCAAATCATCACACAGATCTGTTGACAATACTGTGATGCTTGTTACCAGTTCTGCCATCATCAGAAAATTACCTATCTTCAGACTTGAACTGTTCTCTCAAATTTCGCAGTATATCATCCAAAAATTATCTTTCTTCAGAGTTGAACTCCTCTCTCGGATTTCGCAATTAACAGTTCTGCATAGAGTTATCTCATTACCAGGTATTTTCACAATGTCATGTTTTAGGATTCATTTTTTAACACGTATTTCTACTCCGGGAAAAAATAATTGACTATTCAAGTGCCTATTTTCCAATTTCGATTTTTGAGGTCTCCGACACTAAGTTGCCCAACAACTGCATAAAGTTATGGAACATATTTACCCATTTTCCAAATACTGATTTTTTTTTAATTCTAAAAAATAATAAGTTCTCCCATGGGGTTGGCCGGGAGGAGTGAAGGGTGCAGTCACTATAAATAGCATCCCCACCTTCTGGAAATTCTGTGCTAGGAATTCCCTCTTTTCTCTCCCTCTCAATGTTTCTGTCTTGCTCTTTTTGTTCTTGTCACCTCCTTCTCGTCTATTTTCTGCCTTCTTGGTCCATTCTCCTGCCTCCCTACTCCCCTACCCCCCAGAAAGATTGAAAAGATAATTCTCTCCCATGACAAAGTCCGATGTACTGGACCTGACTTGTCAGGCGCTTAACGGCAACGCAACGCATTTTTGCTCATATGACAGACAATAGATGCTGTCTGAGCTTTTGAGGAAGAAGAAGAAGAAAAAAAACTACAGGGCATTTTTGGGGGGCACATTATCACAAAGGTATTTTAATTATTCTTTGATTCAATTCACTGAGAAAAGAAAAATGTGTGCTAGTCCCACAAGACATATGAAGACAAAGAGTTCTTTTACAACCAATCTTTAACTTGGATTCATTAAAAAAAAATCCAATCCATTCCAATCTTGTCCTCTTCCTCGTTGACCGTTACCTGTAGTCTGGAACTGGTCACTTCAGGCATGTTGCGCTGCTTGGTACTTTGGTCTGGCACCAGAACCCCTGAAAACAGCAACAACAACCACCAACCTTAGCAACCCCCCACAGTTTACATGATCAAACACATCAATTCAGTCTCACTTTAAAATCCATCAATATTGTTATATCGAAAAAACACCCAACCCCGCATTTGAACACGTGAACTATTTCGGAAGAAGTGAACTTGATCTCAGAAATACTATGCAGCATAAAATTACATTTTTCTCTAGTCATTTTCCGCTACATTTTCGTCAGATCTCACAAGGGGTTGGTATAATTATGAAGTAAAACAAGTTCAGAGTTTGCCAGATTAAAAGTAGTGACATATATTATCAGTTCAGGAGCCGGGACAGCCTAGTGGTTAGAGCATTGAGCTCGGGATCTGATGGCCTGGGTTCGAACCACTACATAGAGGCCCTTTTGAGGGGATTCCCCTCCTGGAGTTAGCATCAGTATGTTCTTTGTTCACCGTGTTCTTTGTGGTCAGGTTTCCATGTCAGTCTAAGAATATTATTTTCCTTCATTCAATGCTCAGACAGCAACAATTGTCTGTCATATGGGCGAAAATGCGTTACGCTGCCGTTAGGCGCCTTACAAGACAGGCCCAGCGCATTCGACCGGTTCTGCCTTTCGGAAGAGTAGGCTTATGCCTGTCGAAACGAGCAGATGACAATTTTTTTTTATATTAAATGCAAACACACCAGTGTGTTTTGGACTTCATCGCCGAAGTCGGAATGCAGCTACCTTAACAGTGGGGCAAAAAGCGGTGGCATACACAGAAATCTCACCGTTAGAGAGAGAACCTTTAAGTCTAGCGGAGGAACAGAACAAAAATTAGTGTGTGTGTGTGTGTGTGTGTGTGTGGTGTGTGTGTGTGTGTGTGTGTGTGTGTGTGTGTGTGTGGTGTGTGTGTGTGTGTACTTACCTTTGTGAGTTCTTGATACTGCCACGGCGACGATGTTGCTGTTGCTGTTGCTGTTGATTCTGCTGTAGCGACGATGTTGCGCTTGATTCTGCTGCGGCGACGATGTTGCTCTTGATATTGCTGCGGCGACGATGTTGCTCTTGATACTGCTGCGGCGACGATGTTGCTCTTGATACTGCTGCGGCGACGATGTTGCGATGATGTTGCTGTTGATACTGCTGCGGCGACGATGTTGCTGTTGATACTGCTGCGGCGACGATGTTGCTGTTGATGTTGCGTTTGTTGCTGTTGATTCTGCTGCGGCGACGGTGTTGCTTGTTGCTGTTGATACTGCTGCGGCGACATTGCTGTTGATACTGCTGCGGCGACGATGTTGCTGTTGATACTGCTGCGGGGACGATGTTGCTGTTGATACTGCTGCGGCGACGATGTTGCTGTTGATGTTGCTGTTGATGTTGCTGTTGATGTTGCTGTTGATGTTGCTGCTGTTGATGTTGCTGCGGCGACGATGTTGCTGTTGATGTTGCGCTTGTTGCTGTTGATTCTGCTGCGGCGACGATTTTGCTGTTGATGTTGCGCTTGTTGCTGTTGATTCTGCTGCGGCGACGGTGTTGCTGTTGATACTGCTGCGGCGACGATGTTGCTGTTGATACTGCTGCGGCGACGATGTTGCTGTTGATGTTGCTGTTGATGTTGCTGTTGATGTTGCTGTTGATGTTGCTGTTGATACTGCGGCGACGATGTTGCTGTTGTTACTGCTACGGCGACGATGTTGCTCTTGATACTGCTGTAGCGACAATGCTAGTTCTTGATACTGCAGTGGCGTTGATGCTAGCTCTTCATATTGCTTCTGCGATGACGCTAGCTCTTGATACTGTTTAAGAGACACAAGCCCAGAACTGAGATACGATCCCCATGACAACTGTCTACACCAATGCCAGACTTCTGAGGAATCAGAGCAAGAAGGGAGAGACCCAGAAGGTCTGGAAAGTGCTGGAAGACAATGTTTGGGGGCGTGAGGTGTCCCTTCCCCTCATGAGCACTGAGTGCGGGGTAGGCAGCCTGTGCGTTTCGGGACACCCAAAAATCCTTGTTTCATCTACACGATTGATGGGCTCCCTTCGTGACCACTGCGTTTACGGGACGGAATTTTCAGCCCTGTGGTCGGTGAGCCTTGCGGAGGAACTTCAGGGACAAATGATTGGGAGTAGGCCTACAGAAAATGTGAATGACTGGGTCACTATTGTGGACAGTGTGCACACGCGCGTTGACAGAGTATACTCTGTACTAACACGCCAGTAGCGTGAGTGTGCAAGGCAGGGGAAGCTTAGCAACCCTACCTCTTATACGGTCGGTTACGCGCCGGGCTCGGATGCGCTGGGCCTGACTTGTCAGGCGCTTAGCGGCAGTGCAGCGCACTTTCGCTCCTATGACAGGCATCAGTAGTTGCTGTCTGAGTGCTCGAGGAGGAAGAAGAGAGGGAAGAAAAGGAAGAAAAAGAAGAAGACAGGGTCGGTGAAATGTCGGAAGGCGGATGTCCACAAAGACCACAGTCCCTGCTGCTCTCATCGCATCTAGTCCCTGAAGTGTTTCAGAGATGGGAGGTCATAATGACGCCACTCTGTTACCTAAGCCCCCAAACTCCTACCTACTTCGCGGTTCAATCCAGTGGAAGACGAAGACGGCCGTGGATTGTTCTAGATCCCTGGGCATCGGAACCAGGCAGTGAGTGCACTAGGTCTGCCCTTCAGGGATTCGGTGAAGCACTTTCTCCTATCTCCCATTCTAAACCCTTCAAGCCCCATACATCTGACATCTGTCTACCGAGTCATGGGGATCTTGGACAATGTTCCGGGTCATGCGCTCCAACATCGTGGCCGTGGCGTCTTCATGATCTCTGGTGAGAAGGGTGATGATCACTGCTGAAGATCTGGTGACAAAGACCATGAATGGCGTCTCCATGATCTCTGGTGAGAAGGGTGATGATCACTGGTGAAGATTTTGTGACAAAGACCATGAATGGCGTCTCCATGATCTCTGGTGAGAAGGGTGAAGATCACTGGTGAAGATCTGGTGACAAAGACCATGAATGGCGTCTCCATGATCTCTGGTGAGAAGGATCACGATCACTGATGAAGTTCTGGTGACAAAGATCATGAATGGCGTCTTTTTGATCTCTGGTGAGAAGGGTGATGATCACTGGTGAAGATTTTGTGATAAAGACCATGAATGGCGTCTCCATGATCTCTGGTGAGAAGGGTGAAGATCACTGGTGAAGATCTGGTGACAAAGACCATGAATGGCGTCTTTTTGATCTCTGGTGAGAAGTGTGATGATCACTGGTGAAGATTTTGTGACAAAGACCATGAATGGCGTCTTTTTGATCTCTGGTGAGAAGGGTGAAGATCACTGGTGAAGATCTGGTGACAAAGACCATGAATGGCGTCTCCATGATCTCTGGTGAGAAGGGTGATGATCACTGGTGAAGATCTGGTGACAAAGATCATGAATGGCGTCTCCATGATCTCTGGTGAGAAGGGTGATGATCACTGGTGAAGATCTGGTGACAAAGATCATGAATGGCGTCTCCATGATCTCTGGTGAGAAGGGTGATGATCACTGGTGAAGATTTGGTGACAAAGAACATGAATGGCGTCTCCATGATCTCTGGTGAGAAGGGTGAAGATCACTCGTGAAGATCTGCTGACAAAGACCATGACCACAACTATTATACAGTCTACACTAACTTTTCACACACACACGCACGCACGCACCCACGCACGCACCCACACACACACTCAATCGAAGACTTACACTGGTATCACTTAAAGTGGAAAGACGTTAAAATCGAACACACACACACACACACACACACACACACACACACACCACACACCACACACCACACACCACACACACACACACACACACACACACACACAAATCAGACTAAAAAGGGGGGTGGGGGATAACCTTAGTGGTTCTGTGTGCGAACGCACGCGAAACATCTTTACACACACGGTAAAACCCGTTACGCCTTTCGAAAGAGTAGGTCATTCGAGCCGTGCTGGTAAGAACTCACGATAAAAAATAAACTAAAAAGACGCATAAGCACTAGTAAAGTGTCGTGCTTAGACATCAGCCCCGAAGTCAGAATGCGGCTACCTTAACAGTGGTGAGCAAAAAAGGGTGGCATACTCGACAATCTCACCTTTGGTGAACCTAGGATAGTTAGCCGAGGAACGAAAAAAAAAGTGCAAGTTTCAGCTGCAGGTGAAAATTCCTCTTAGACGACTTGGCTAAGGCCCGAACCTATGCTGTGAAATTTCTAAAAATTACAAGTCGGTCGCTTTGACCACTGCGCTCTGCCGCCCCCTCCTCCCCCCCCCCCCCCCCCCTCTAAACGGTTTATCACTTTCAGAAACATGTCCGCACAGTATGCAGATTTTACAGGCAACTGCGCAAAAAGTAGTGAAAGCTGAGCTTCACTGTAACGTGTGCAGCTACAAGTTTCAAAAGAAAGCTACCTTTGAATCAAACGAAAAATGGCACATATTGCTGACATTTTAAAACCTGATCCACCTTTCGGAAGAGGCCGCCATAGCGTTCAGGTAAGAACCGTTGACAACATTTGGATTTTAAAAGAAACCGCACGAACGTTGTTTTTAGACACCATCCCCTACGTCGGAATGCGGCTACCTTAAAACGGTGTGTAAAAAACCCGGTCGTGTGCGTCAATATCTCACCATTGGTGAACCTCAGAACTCTAGCCGAGGAATGAAAACAAAAATAACATAACATAGGGCTTTAGAAAATGAAGACACCATCCCCTAAGTCGGAATGCGGCTACCTTAAAATAGTGAGTAAAAACAACCAGGGGTCCTGTACGTTAGTATCTCACCACTGGTGAACCGCGGAGCTCTAGCGGAGGAATGGATAAAACAAAATCATAAGGAACGTTGGGCTTTAGAAAATGGAATGCAAGTGAATTTATAGAAAACTTACCGGAACTGTGATGCAGGCGTGGCTTCTACCCGAGATCTCCACATTTTCTGTCGCGAGAATCATCAGGATGGTAGCTTCGTGTCACTTCTCCTGCCATGTAGATCGTCAGGATGGTAGCTTTGTGTCACTTCTACTGCCATGTAGAACGTCAGGATGGTAGCTTTGTGTCCCTTCTCTTGCCGTGTAGATCATCAGGATGGTAGCTTTGTGTCACTTCTTTGTAGATCAGGATGGTAGCGTTGTGTCACTTCTGCTTTGTAGATCGTCAGGATGGTAGCTTCGTGTAATTTTTCCTGCCATGTAGATCATCAGGATGGTAGCTTTGTGTCACATCTCCATGTAGATCGTCAGGATGGTAGCTTTGTGTCACTTCTGCCGTGTAGGTCATCAGGATGGTAGCGTTGTGTCCCGTCTCCTTTGTAGATCATCGGGATGGTAGCTTTGTGTTTGCTTGATCTGCTTAGCCTGAAATAAAACACATAACACATGTGTCAATTCTACAGAAAAATTCCATCACCAAAAAAGTTGGGTAAGCAGTTTCTGGTTAATTTTACTGTGGTGAACAGGTTTGCTGGTAGTTTCTAGCTAAGCTTGCTGCTGTCACAACTAGGTGTGTTAGCCATTTCTAGCTTTCTGTTTCCTTTCATTTCATGACTATGACCCCACTCACCACGAAAGCCACATCAGGGCTGTCACCTCTTTCAGTTTCAGTGGTTCTAGTAAGTTCAAAACCAACACCACCTAATCCCTTCAAATATCCAACACTGTCAATCTGAAAACCCCCCACCACAGTACCTAATATTTTACTGAGGTGGGAGTGGGGGGAAAATGATATCCTAGTGGATAGAACGCTGCGCTAGTGATTTCAGAGTCTGGGATCGATCCACCCCTTTGAGGGGATTTTTCTCTGGAAGTTATCAGTACTGAACCAACTCCCTCGAAAGTCTTTCGGGTGAGACTGTTTTTTCCCTCTGCCCTGTGCTCCGTGTGCGAACGCACAGAGAATATTTCGCGTACACGTAAAACCTGTTATGCTTTTTGGAAGAGTAGGCCATTCGTGCCGATAACAGGATGATTTAAGAAAAACCCCACACACAGCAGAATCACCAATGTGGAATATGTGATGTCCGAATCTGCTTCTCTGGGCAGGAGATAGTAGTCATCCTTACTGCTGAAAAGTAGGGTGCTGCTGAAGCCATCTTTAGGTTTTTTCTTCACTGTTGTCTTAACACACATTGAAACGCTGACCACAGTAGTGGTAGTTTAACCTCTGTAAAAAAACCGCTACACTCTCCTGTACCTGGTCCAGGCCAAAACCTTAGCCAGTCAGCCATGTAAGCTAAGTGCTCAGACCTACATTAAACCACTACGCTTTAGAATGTCCTGTGGGGGTCGTCTTCTTCCACTTAACAAAATTATCTTAAGTCGGAGTATTGCTGCCTATACAGTTGAGTACTATACGTACAAACTTTACAGTGTACACAGTGATTCCCTGAAGTGAAACGAATGCATTGTTCTTAGTCATCTTCAGAGATCAAACTAGGGAAACGTTCAACAACGACAATGACGACAACAGCAACAACAACAACAAAAACCACCAACAACACAATTTACTCCTCACAAACAAAAATCTTCACTCACCAAAAGCATTCCGTGACTTCACAACAAGCACAGCTCTCTGGGTGAACTTGGGGAGCTGTCAGGAATCTCCAGGAATCCGCCCTCCATTCAAGTGTGTCAGGGAAGGCAGGCAGTAGGTCGACGTCTGTTGTCTGTGGCCTGGAGACATGGCGGTCAATGTTGCTGCTGCTGCTGCCAAAGGCTGAAGAAGACCAGGTCACCAGCTTGGAGGAAAACTTGTCGACCCTCCCTGCCTGTTCCGCTTCTTCTGTGTCTTCACTGGAGCAAAGTGTTGAATCTTCAGGTCTTCAGAGGTCTTGTTTTTTCCCTCCTTCCCTGTGCTCTCTGTCTGTCTGTCTCAGCGGGGCAGATGGTCTGATCCGTACTGCAGCTTGGTTCGTTGGAAAATGACCAGAGTCAAATGCGCCTCGCGGCTTTCGCGCGCGTAGTGGACAATGATGAATACTTTTTAACGTGAAAGATGAAAACCGCTCACATTTCATCCCCCTCAAAAAAAAAAGCAAGGACCCCCCCCCCCTTCCCCCCACGGAAAAGACTCTTACTTTGGAGAACTTGCGTGTGCTGATTTTGATGACGTTTCTGTCGAGTTCTCTCTCTCTCTCTCTCTCTCTCTCTCTCTCTCTCTCTCTCTCTCTCTCTCTCTCTCTCTCTCTCTCTCTCTCTCTCTCTCTCTCTCTCTCTCTCTCTCTCTCTTTGTGTGCCGGTGGGAATAGATGACAGAATTCACAAATCCGCATACACACAGGGACTGGATGTAAAAAGCACATAAGTGCTTATTCCATTCTCCTCGATATAAAAGAATACATAAATAAATATCTCCCTCCCTCCCTCTCTCTCTCTCTCCCCCACCAAATAAAATCTTGCGCGCACTTAAACCTATTCCACCTTTTGGAAGAGTAGGCTATTATGTACCGAGGAACAGATAACAAAATGAACAAAACCGCGTGTACACCACGGGGACTGGAAGTTTAAAAAAAGCACACGATTGCTTATTCCATCATCAAAATAAAAGTCTAGATAATATAAAAAGTATAAGTAAATCAAATAAAAACAAACTGACTGATTTCATATGATTTCTTACAGAAAAAGATGTAGACATGATCTTTTATCTCATCAATATTTTTTAAAATTCAAATTGCATCCCAATGACTTTGTGTTTACATAACAAACACAGTTTATAATGTACATTGTTTATATTATAATGTACATTCTACTCATATCACTACTAAACACGTTAAATCCTGTTCCGCTTTTCGTAAGAGTAGGCCATCGTGTGCCGGTGGGAACAGACGACAGAATTTACAAACCCGCATACACTCGGGGACTGGATGTAGAAAAGCACATAAGCGCTTATTCCATTATCCTCGATATTAAATAATAAAATAAAAAATAATCACAATAAAACTAAATTGATTTTTAAAATTTTTATTTTATACCACTTTAAGTCACAACAGATTTCTCTGCGTGAAATTCGGCGCTGCTCTCCCCGGGGAGAGAGCACGTCGCCACAAGAGCAGCGCCACCCATCATTTTTTTTCTGGTCTTCTAGTGTATTTGTTGTGATGAAAACTTGCATGGAACTGTGATGCATGTCTCTGTATCTGTGCAGACCAGCTAGTGCCGTTCCTGATGAAGACAACAAGAGAGAAAAGAGACAGGTGAGAGGAGGAGTGGGGGGTGAGGGGGAGGGAGGGAGCTACTCCTGATCTGACAGTGTTTAGTGGCTGCTTAATGTTGGTTTGTTGGTTTAGCTTGTATTTTGTATCATGAGGAAATTCCTCTTTTCTACCCCTCCCCCAAACTCGCGCTTGTGCGCGCGTACACACACACACACACACACGCACGCACGCACGCACGCACGCACGCACACACACACACATCCACCCACACACACACACACACACACACACACACACACACACACACGCGTGCGCGCGCGCGCGCGCACATACTCTCTCTCTCTCTCTCTCTCTCTCTCTTCCTCCTTTTCTCCATTCTCTTTCTCTCCCCCCCCCCCTCTCTCTCTCTCCCACACACACATATGCGTGTGCGCGCATGCGTGTTTGTGTGCGCGTATTGTTGTGGGTGGGCGTGTGGCGGCGCCTGTCCTGCATTGTCTGGAACTGCATCGTATTGTACATTATCATCATTATTATCATCATTATTACCATCATTATTATCATCATCATTATTATCATCATTATTATCATTTGTAATAATAATCTGTTGTTCCCTATACTGCAGTACCTTGCATTGCGACAGATTTCCTGTGACCAAGCCAGGGTATCCTTTTTAGAGCTGTGGCGTCGCCACAAGACCAGCGCCACCCCTGTCAAAGATGTTGGTCAAGTGTGTCTGCATATGGTAGACGGCTAGCTGCCTTGTTGCCCTGGGGTCTGTAACTGTGCACAAGTGGGAGGAGGACGGGGCTCAAAACTGCCTCTTGTCACATCTTCCCCAAAGGAGCCTTATGCTGGGGTGTGTGTATGTGTGCGCGCGCGCGTGTGTGCGCATGCGTGTTTGTGTGCGCGGTTTTTGTGAGTGGCCGTGTGGCGGCGGCCCTGCACTGTCTGGAACTGCATTACATTGTATTATTATCTTTATTATTATTTGTAATAATACGTATTGTTGCTACCTCGCGTTCCGAGAAATTTTGCTCAAATCAATATTGTTCCTCCACACACGCACGCACGCACGCACGCGCGCGCGCGCACGCACACACACAATTTTAAACAAATTTTGTCCGGAATACATTTCATTCACAACCACATAACAGACATTTTGGAAAATGATTTTTGTGTGTTTTGGATATGTATGTTTCTGACAGGCCTTTGAATACATTTAAATCCTGGGTATGCTTTGAGTAAATTTGTTGTAGACTGATTATGTACATTTGAATGCAAAGAATGGGAAGAGAGAGAGAGAGAGAGAGAGAGAGAGAGAGAGAGGAGAGAGAGAGAGAGAGAGAGAGAGAGAGAGAGAGAGAGAGAGAGAGAGAGAGGGGGGGGGGGGGGAGATTTCTATGTGATGTGTATCCTATATCTTGTATACATTTTCTATACATATATTATACTAAACACAGTCGTTCATAAACAGAACTCTGAACAAATACCCTGGTCAAGTTTGTTTTATTTGTTTTTTGGCAGATTTTGTTAAACTAAGTTTTTACAGCCCTGTGTACAAGTCATTCTGCAGTTTCCTTTTCATTTCCTTTTCTATCAGCTGCGAGCCGGCTACCCAACCCTAACTCCAGCTTTTTATGGTCTGAAGGGGGAGGTAGGCTTTTCCCAATGCTCTGACCAGCAGTGACACAATGACAGACCCACTGACTTCTATTCGCTTTAGAATTCTCATACCTTTTGACTAGAAAAATATGACAAGAATGATTGTGTTCATTCCGGTATGGGTTTTAAACATATACGTGACAACAAGCTGTTTCAGTTCTAGCCGTGTTATCTTTACAGCCAGAAAGCACAGACACTCCAAACGGGTAAATGCAAATCATCAGCTTGTAAATTTAAAGAAATAAAGGCAGTTGTGCAAAGCTTGTGTTTTCCTCAGGAAAGAAAGTCAGTTGGGTAGCCAAGTGTCAGTGGTGTGTGCTCACCAATTAAAAAAACACAAACCTACAAAACATTTGAAGGTAATTCAATTTTGTACAGGGCTGTCATGAAATTCAGGAAAAATGGATGCAATGCTCGTTACAAACAGAACATTTTTATAAATGCTCAACCATTCTCATGGGCAAGATGGAATTGGTATCACCACAGTTAATGACGTAGGTAATCAAATTGGCTTGTCAACGTTTATCCACAGCTTCATAATCTCCAGTTGGGATTGTAGAACAAGCTTAACTGGATTATGGATTCCGAACAAAAGTGATCTGTTTTTAATGAAGTGTACTAACTGAGCAAGGAAATCACCGATAATACATGCAACCCCAAAGTAAAAAACAACCCTACCCCCCTAAAAAAACCCACCAACACAACAACTTAACATACTGACAAATAGGATTTCCAATAATTCGCCCTGTCATGAGAGTCAGTTCAATTGGAAAGTCCTTAAAATGCAATCTGTTTTACAATAATGCACGTAGTAAAACTCGGCTTAAACATGCAATCTGTTTAAGTAATACACTTATAACTCGGCTTCAAATGCAATGTATTTTTTAAAATACACATCAAAATAATTTTGACTTTGGAATGATAGAAAATAGGGGGGGGGGGGGGGGGCGGCAGCAAAATATGGGGGGGGGGGGGGCATTACCTAAATAACTTGAAACCAAAATACCAAACATTGTGTAAAAATTTTACATACAGAAAATAAGTTGCTTCAGGCTATGTCCTTTAGGTTGCTATGATAAAAAAAAAGGATGCAAGCAACAAGCTAAAAACATTACACTATTTGAAGGTGAAAAATAGGGGCATTGCTTGGAATGCAACTAAACTAAAAATACAGCTGCCCATAAAGCTGAGAAATGTCAAGCCTTAAAGGAAATAATTATCGAATCAAATGCAAAAAAAACCCACACCAAAAAACCAAACCAACAAAAAAACAACCCTCTGAGCACACGGACTCAAAAAGCATCATGTAACTCATTCATTCAGGAAAGGCCAATATTATGTTTGGAAGAAAACATTGAGACAGCAAGCGCTTTGAATACAAGACTAGCTGTCCACCAGCATTGCTTGCTGAAAGGCACGTTTTTCTTCAGCTTGAACACAGTGATTTAAAGCTCCCACAACAAAAAAATACAGCCAAGTGTTTCATACAACTGCTTGTAAACAGTTTACAACCAACCATTAATAAAAACAAATAAATACGCAGGATAATATTTTCAAATTTTGCACAACCCAGGTTTCGTTTGAGAACAAAAGTAAAAGCAAGAAGAAAGGATGAAAAATAAAAGCTGTACCAGGCTGTTATCTCAGTAATCTGCTAGATGACTTTTTCCCATTTGCTTCACTGGAATAAATTTTAATATAGACATTTGAAATGAAGTTCCAAATTAGCACAAATGGACATAACAGATACAGTACAAAGGTTGGACTAATGCCAGAAAGCAGAAATCCATGTTAAATCTTTCACTTTAGTCTTGCCAAGATAACCAGATTTTTTTTTTTTGGGTGGGGGATCAATTTTTAAAATTCCATTTCTTTCATTTTCTCTTTTTTCTCATCTTTTTCTCGTTATTCTTCGTATGGAAATCAAAGACTGCTAGGAGAGATACAGATGGTGTGGTGTATCAATGGGCTGAGAGTGCTATGACCTGGATAATGGGCATGCCCCGACTTATGGCAAAGCTAAAGGCAAGAACGAAATAAGGTAACAGGACACACCAATACAAGATTTACGCAATCTTATGATCAGTATAAAATTAAAGACGTGTTTTCATGTACCAGTTTTGTAAAATAAATAGGAAAAATGATTTTTCTATTAAAATATAAATGGTAAAGATGTTCCCATAGCCTATGCTGTCATTGGGGAACGAGATGTCAGAGACCTCACTTCTCTAGGGCCAGCATATTGAGGGCGGCGCCCATCTCCTCTCCCATGCTGCTTTACCTTCCCTGACCCTAAAAGAGGGCAGGTACCCATTTACAGCTGGATGAACTGGGGGACTGTACTGAAGCCAAGGTGCACAAACGGTCACCCTTCCATGAGGCAACCGCGCTCAACGCTGCTTAAGGCAAGCTGGGGGAGAGCGAATGTTCTGACCACTGTGCTATTGTGCTTTTTTCTAACAGAAGATTGGTAAATAAGTGTACCTTCTTTCATTAAAAATACCGCTTTTTTTTTTACCCAACCTTCAATGCTTCATCTCCATCCTTTCCAAAATCACGGCGATTTTTTTTCATTCTAAATATTCAATTTTTAACACGGCAAATCAAACAGTTTAAAAGATTTCCTTAACACAACGCGTGGAGGATAGGCTGGTGATGACAAATGCCTATGGTATACCATTCTGTAGATTTGCATGCAGCACACACACACACACACACACACACACACACACACACACACACACACACACACACACACACACACACACACACACTCTCTCTCTCTCTCTCTCTCTCTCTCTCTCTCTCTCTCTCTCTCTCTCTCTCTCTCTCTCTTCTCTCTTCCCCTCCCTCTCTCTCTCTGAGGGGAGAAGGGATAGCCTGGTTGGTTAGAGAGCTGCTCATTGCGCTCGTGATCTACTGAACCCGGTTCGAATCTCGTTCAAGGGAATATTTTCTCCTGGAGATAACATTAGTGCAGACTCCACTCTCCCCAAAAGTTCTTCGGATGCGACTATAAACCGAGGTCCCAGTGCGAACGCACTGAGAACATCTTGTGCACACATTAAAAACTGTTCTATGTACCAGTACATTCTAATACCCCTGACCCTTCCTCCTCTCCCCTCTCCTAACATCCTTTTCCCTAAAATTCTATCACCCTACCCCTCCTCCCATCAACCGGGAAAGAAAAAAGTGTTTATCCATTGTGTCAGCATACACCGTTTTATCTTCCTGCCATTTTGTGTCCACATGTGGGGGCCAGGGTTAGAGTGGAGGTTAGTGCGAGTTAACGTTAGTATTCTTCAACAAGCATGCCAGGGTGGGCTTTCTGTCAGCTGGTCGGTCTGAATGTTAGAACATGTGGACACAAAAAGCTCTTCAGACAAAATGGTGTGTAGCTGTAGACACAAAGGTACATAGCTCGCAATGGTCAGGAGCTTTTGAATCGGAATCGCCAGTCGTATGACAGCTACGGCTGTGCATTGGACTTTCTTCAATGTCTGCAAATTTCCAGATGATGTACTACCGTTTTCCTATCCCGCTGAAAGTCTTTCCAATAAGACTATGATAGTATAAACCGAGGTCCCGTGTGTGAACGGCACACAGAACATCTTGGGCACACGTTAAAACCTATTCCGCCTTTCGAAAGTGTACGCCAATGTGTGCCGGTGGGAACGGGATGTCAACGCTTACAGAAACCGCATGCACACGGGGACTGGATTTTTTGAAGAAAAAAAAGCACTCAAGTGCTTATTCCGTTATGCTAAAAATTAAAGTGATTTCAATCCTGAAACAGTTTTTGAACGAGTTGCATACATTAAACAAAAGCCCAAAATAAACCATGTAAGAAAAAAAGGGAGTCCCTGTTTTCTACCTCACTACCCTCTAAATGTGCACCCCTATCCCTCCTACCCCCTCCCCCCCCCCCTTACTGCCTCTCCTTCCAACCGGGTACCTCCTCCCACAACTACCCCCTATAAACACACACACACACACACACACACACACACACACACACACACACACACACACACACACACACACACACACACGCGTACGTACGTACGTACGTACGTACGCGGGCGCATTATATAGCACTACCGATTTGTGAAATGAAACTCCTCGTTCACACACACACACATACACAACACACACACGCGCGCACGCACGCAGGAGAGAGAGAAGAGAGAGAGAGAGAGAGAGAGAGAGAGAAGAGAGAGAGAGTGAGAGAGAGAGATGAGAGAGAGAGAGAGAGAGAGAGAGAGAGAGAGAGAGAGAGAAAGCCTGTAATGGTATACCACTGGCAAATCATCACACAGATCTGTTGACAATACTGTGATGCTTGTTAGATAATTATGCTCTCAAATTTCGCTATGAATCATCAGAAAATTATCTCTCTTCAGAGTTGAATTGCTCTCTCGGATTTCGCAACGAACAGTTCTGCATAGAGTTATCTCATTACCAGGTATTTTCGCAATGTCATGTTTTAGGATTCATTTTTAACACGTATTTCTACTCAGGGCAAAAATCATTGACTATTCAACTGCCTATTTTCCAATTTCGATTTTGGAGGTCTCCGACACTAAGTTGCCCAACAACTGCATAAGTTATGGAACATATTTACCTATTTTCCAAAAATTGATTTTTTTACTTTTCTTAAAACAAGAAATTCTCCCATGGGGATGTCCGGTAGGAGGGCAGGGTGCAGTCAGTGTAAATAGCATCCCCACCTTCTGGAAATTCTGTGCTAGGAATTCCCTCTTTTCTCTCCCTCTCAATGTTTCTGTCTTGCTCTTTTTTTCTTGTCACCTCCTCTATTTTCTGCCTTCTTGGTCCATTCTGCGGCCTTTCTATCCCAGAAAAATTGAAAAAATAATTCTCCCATGACAAAGTCACATACGCTGGGCCTGACTTGTCAGGCGCTTAACGGCAGCCCAACGCATTTTTGCTCATATGACAGACAATAGTTGCTGTCTGAGCTTTTGACGACGAAGAAGAAAAAATTACAAAGTATTTTTGAGGGGCACATTATCACCAAGGTATTTTAATTATTCTTTGATTCAATTCACTGAGAGGAAAAATGTGTGCTAGTCCCACAAGACATAAGACAAAGTTCTTTTACAACAAACCATTAACTTGAATTCATTAAAAAAAAATCCAATCCAATCCAATCTTGTCCTCTTCCTCGTTGACCGTTACCTGTAGTCTGGAACTGGTCACTTCAGGCACGTGGCGCTGCTTGGCAATTTGGTTCGGCACCAGAACCCCTGAAAACAGCATCAGCAACAACCAACCTTAGCATTCCCCACAGTTTACATGATCAAACATAACCCAGTCTCACTTTAAAATATATCAATAGCGTTATCTAGAAAAAACAACAACCCGCATTTGACCACGTGAACTATTCCCGAAAAAGTGAACTTGGATCTCAGAAATGCTAGCATAAAATTACATTTTCCCCCTAGTCATTTTCCGCTACATTTTCGTCAGATTTCACAAGGGGTTGGTATAATTATGAAGTAAAACAAGCTCAGAGTTTGCCAGATTAAAAGTAGTGATATATTATCAGATCAGGAGCAGGGATAGCCTAGTGGTTAGAGCGTTGAGCTCGTGATCTAACGGCATGGGTTCGAGCCTGGGTTCACTACAGAAGCCGATTGAGGAGATTACCCTCCTGGAGTTAGCATCAGTAGATTCTGATCCCCACGAAAATCTTTCGGATGAGGCTATAAACCGACTCCACTCCCCCGAAAGTCCTTCGGATGAGACTATAAACCGACTCCACTCCCCCGAAAGTCCTTCGGATGAGACTATAAACCGACTCCACTCCCCCCCAAAGTCCTTCCGATGAGGCTATAAACCGACTCCACTCTCCCACGAAAGTCCTTCCGATGAGACTATAAACCGACTCCACTCCCCCCCAAAGTCCTTCCGATGAGACTATAAACCGACTCCACTCAGTAATACCAGGACACTTGAAGTTTAAAATTGAACTCTATGTTTAGTGGGACGGGATTGCCTGGTGGTTAGTGCATTACCCTTGTGATACGACGACCCGGATCCTATCACAACCAAGGCTAAACCCCTTCAAGGGCACTTTTCTCCTGGATTTGGCATCACTGTCCACTCCATTCGATTGAGGGTCGGTCCCTCAGCTGAGACTAGAAACCGAGGTCTTGTGTCCGAACGCACGCAGAATATCTTGTGCACTCGTTAAAACCCGTTCTACCTTTCGATAGAGTAGGCCACTGCGTGACGGTAGGAATCGGTGACAAATTATTTTTTAAAAAAAGAGAAGAAAACGCATGCACACTCATATTGTGTTTAGACATCATACCCCGAGTTGGAAAGTAAAAACTGCTACACTCCCAAAATCTCACTATTTGTGAACCCCAAAACTCAGCCGCGGAACGTAAACTAGTAATAATAATTATTATAATTTTAAAAAGACTGCACGTCATTTATGACACATTCAGAACTATGACACCAAAATGAAAATAGCACCCATGAGGAAAGTGCACTGCTGGTAAAAAGACCAATGAAATTTTTCAATGATATCCAGGGGAGACTATATTTTCTATTTGTGGATCGGTGGTCTAGAGATAAATGCACCTGCCTAGAATGCGAAATGTCCGGGTGAGATGGTTCGACCCCCCTTTATGCCCGAAACTTTCACCCGCATCAGCTAGACCGTAAGTGGTGGTCTGGGTGCTAGTCTTTCGAATGACACGATAGACCGAGGTACCCTGTGCATCACGCATTTAGCGCACGTGAAAGAACCCACGGCGACGAAAGTGTTGACTGTGGCAAAATTATGTGGAAAAAAGCAACTGTAATAGGGAAACGAATATACATGCAGACATAAGAAAAAAAAAAGGGTGGCGCTGCTCTTGTGGCGACGCACTCTCCCAGAGGAGAGCAGCCTGAATTTCGCGCAGAGAAAATCTATCATGAAATGAAGGGGTATGCAGTACAATACGATATTTCAACACCACACTATTAGCTTTTTCGAACGTCATATTCTGTATTCTTTGTGGTTAGGTTTCCATGTCAATCTAAGAATACTCTTTTCCTTCAACACTCAGACAGCAACAAGTGTTTTCAGTCATATGAGCGAAAATGCGTTACGCTGCCGTTAGGCGCCTGACAAGACAGGCCCAGCGCATTCGACCCATTCTGCCTTTCGGAAGAGTAGGTTTATGCGTGTGGAAACGAGCAGATGACAATAAAAAAAAAAATAAAAAAAAATAAACGCAAACACACTGGTGTCGTGTTTAGACATCCCCGAAGTCGGAATGCAGCTACCTTAACGGTGGGGCAACAAAAAGCGGTGGCATACACAGAAATATATCTTCACCATTGGAGAGAAAAACTTGAAACTCTAGCGGAGGAACAGAACAAAAATTAATGTGTGTGTACTTACGTTTGTGAGTTCTTGATTCTGCTGCGGCGACGATGTTGCTGTTGCTGTTGATGTTGCTGTTGATTCTGCTGCGGCGACGATGTTGCTGTTGATACTGCTGCGGCGACGATGTTGATTCTGCTGCGGCGACGATGTTGCTGTCGATACTGATGCGGCGACGATGTTGCTGTTGATTCTGCTGCGGCGACGATGTTGATTCTGCTGCGGCGACGATGTTGATTCTGCTGCGGCGACGATGTTGCTGTTGATGTTGCTGTTGATACTGCCGCGGCGACGATGTTGCGACAATGTTGCTGTTGATACTGCTGTAGCGACCACGTTGGTGTTGATTCTGCTGCGGCGACGATGTTGCTGTTGATGTTGCTGTTGTTGTTGATGTTGCTGTTGATGTTGCTGCGGCGACGATGTTGCTGTTGATACTGCTGCGGCGACGATGTTGCACTTGATACTGCTGCGGCGACAGTGCTAGTTCTTGATACTGCAGTGGCGTTGATGCTAGCTCTTCATATTGCTTCTGCGATGACGCTAGCTCTTGATACTGTTTAAGAGACACAAGCCCAGAACTGAGATACGATCCCCATGACAACTGTCTACACCAATGCCAGACTTCTGAGGAATCAGAGCAAGAAGGGAGAGACCCAGAAGGTCTGGAAAGTGCTGGAAGACAATGTTTGGGGGCGTGAGGTGTCCCTTCCCCTCATGAGCACTGAGTGCGAGGGTAGGCAGCCTGTGCCGTTTCAGGACACCCGAATCCTTGTTCATCTACACGATTGATGGGCTCCCTTCGTGACCACTGCCGATACTGACGGAGTTTTCAGCCCTGTGGTCGGTGAGCCTTGCGGAGAACTTCAGGGACAAATGATTCGAGTAGGCCTACAGAAAATGTGAATGACTGGGTCACTATTGTGGACAGTGTGCACACGCGCGTTGACAGAGTATACTCTGTACTAACACGCCAGTAGCGTGAGTGTGCAAGGCAGGGGAAGCTTAGCACCCCTACCTCTTATACGGTCGGTTATGCGCCGGAGTGGGATGCGCTGGGCCTGACTTGTCAGGCGCTTAGCGGCAGTGCAGCGCACTTTCGCTCCTATGACAGGCATCAGTAGTTGCTGTCTGAGTGTTCGAAGAGGAAGAAGAAAAGAAGAAGAAGAGGAAGAGGAAGAGGAAGAAGAAGAAGAAGAAGTAGAAGATAGGGTGGGTGAAATGTCGGAGGGCGGATGTCCACAAAGACCACAGTCCCTGCTGCTCTCATCGCATCTAGTCCCCGAAGTGTTTCAGAGATGGAAGGTCATAATGACGCCACTCTGATACCAAAGCCCCCAAACTCCTACCTACTTCGCGGTTCAATCCAGTGGAAGGTGAGGACGGCCGTGGATTGTTCTACATCCCTGGGCATCGGAACCAGGCAGTGAGTGCACTAGGTCTGCCCTTCAGGGATTCGGTGAAGCACTTTCTCCTATCTCCCATTCTAAACCCTTCAAGCCCCATACATCTGACATCTGTCTACTGAGTCATGGGGATCTTGGACAATGTTCCGGGTCATGCGCTCCAACATTGTGGCCATGGCATCGTCATGATCTCTGGTGAGGTGGGTGATGATCACTGGTGAAGATCTGGTGACAAAGACCATGAATGGCGTCTCCATGATCTCTGGTGAGAAGGGTGATGATCACTGGTGAAGATTTGGTGACAAAGAACATGAATGCCGTCTCCATGATCTCTGGTGAGGAGGGTGACGATCACTGGTGAAGATCTGGTGACAGACCATAAAAACAGCTATTATTATACAGTCCACACCAACTTTTTAAAGACACATAAATCAGACTATAAAGGGGGACGGGGGGGGGGGGGGGAGATAACCTTAGTGGTTAAAGTGCTGTCCTTGTGATGCGATACCCTGGGTTTGAGCCACCCCCAGACACCCATTTGAGGGGATGACCGTTTCCCCTTAGAGTTCAACATCAGTACCTACTCCCTCCCCCAAAAAAGTCATTCATTTATTTTATTTATTTATCCTTTTATATCCTGGATAATAGAATAAGCACTCGTGTGCTTTTTTACATCCAGTCCCCGTGTGTATGTAATTATTTTTTACTTAGAGGGGAGGGGGAAACAGGATATCCTAGTGGTTAGAACGTTGCGTTAGTGATTTCAGAGTCTGGGATCGATCCCGGGTACGAGCCACCATCAGGCCACCCGTTTGAAGGGATATTTCCCTGGGAGTACTGACCCAGCTCCCTCGAAAGTCTTTCGGGTGAGACTATAAACCAGAGCCCCCGTGTGCGAATGCACAGCACAACTTGAGTACACGTAAAACTTATGTTTTTTGGAAGAGTAGGCCATTCGTGCCGATAACAGGATGATTAAACAACCATACACACAGCAGAATCACCAATGTGGAATATGTGATGCCCGAATCTGTTTCTCTGGGTAGAAGATAGTAGTCATCCTTACTGTTGAAAAGTAGGGTACTGCTGAAGCCATTTTAGGTTTGTCTTCACTGTTGTCTTAGCAGACACTGAAACGCTGACCACAGTAGTGGTAGTTTAACCTCTCTAAAAGAAAGGCTACACTCTCGTGTACCCCTGGTCCAGGCCAAAACCTTAGCCAGTCAGTGATGCAAGCAAAGTGTTCAAACCTACATTACAACGCTATGCTTTAGAATGTCTTGTGGGGATTGTCTTCCTCCACTGAACAAAATTCTCTGAAGTCGGAGTAATGCTGCCTGTGCAGCGGCGTACTCTACATACAAACAGAGTACACAGTGATTCCTTGAAGTGAAACGAATGCATGCTCTTGGGTCATCTTCAGAGATCAAAATAGGTAAACATTCAACAACGACAATGGCGACAACAGCAACAACAAAAACCATCAACAACACAATTTACTCCACACAAACAAAAATCTTCACTCACCAAAAGCATTCCGTGACTTCACAACCAGCACAGCTCTCTGGGTGAACTTGGGGAGCTGTCAGGAATCTCCAGGAATCCGTCAGTCCTCCATTCAGTGCTTCAGGAAAGGCAGTAGGACGATATCTGTTATCTGTGGCCTGGAGACATGGCGGGTCTATGTTGCTGCTGCCTGCTGCCGCCAAAGGCTGAAGACCAGGTCACCAGCTTGGAGGAAAACTTGTCGACCCTCCCTGTGTGTTCTGCTTCTTCTGTGTCTTCACCGGAGCAAAGTGTGGAATCTTCAGGTCTTCAGGTCTTCAGAGGCCTTGTTATTTTCCCTTTGCCCTGTGCTCTCTGTCTCTTTCAGCGGAGCAGCCTGGTCTGGTCCGTACTGCAGCTGTGGTTCGTTGGAAATGACCAAGATTCAAACGCGCCTCGGCGGCTTTCGCGTGCGTAGTGAACAATGATGACTACTTTTTCACGTGAAAGATGAAAACCGCTCACAATTCAAGATTGAACGTTTGAACCATCACCCCCCCCCCCCCCCTCCACCCACCCCAAAAAAGGCAAGGAGACCCCCCCCCCCCCTACCCTCCCCGAAAAAGACGCTTAGTTTCGGAGAACTTGCGTGTGCTGATTTTGATGACGTTTCTGTTGAGTTCTCTCTCTCTCTCTCTCTCTTCTCTCTCTCTCTCTCTCTCTCTCTCTCTCTCTCTCTCTCTCTCCCCCCATCTCTCTCTCTCTGTGCCTTTGTCTTCCTCTGTGTCTGTCTGTCGGGCTGGTTGGCAAGATGATCTCTCTCTCTCTCTCTCTCTCTCTCTCTCTCTCTCTCTCTCTCTCTCTCTCTCTCTCTCTCTCTCTCTCTCTCTCTCTCTCTCTCTATTCTCTCTCTCTCTCTCCCTCCCTCCCTCTCTCTCCCCCAAATAAAATCTTCCACGCACGTTAAACCTATTCCGCCTTTTGGAAGAGTAGGAACAGATAACAAAATGAACAAAAGAATAGATACTATAGAATGATAACTAGTAAAGTTTAAGTAAGTAATATGAAAAATAAAGTGACTGATTTGATACGATTCCTGATAGAAAACAGGTGCTTTTGAGATGATGCTACAAGAAGCAGTTTTCTGTTCTGTCCCGACTTTCGCACAGTTAAAGAGCCGAGGGCAGCAGGACACTGCTCTACCATACGCATACACACTTTACTAACATCTTTTATATGGGTGGCGCCGTTCCTGTGGCGACATCACAGCTCCGAAGTGGCCACCCAGGCTTCATTTGACCAGATCTGTGGGAACGCAAGCTGCTACACTATACAGAACAATACATATTATTAGAAATAAAGAACTTATTAATTGTAGATAATGTGAACGCCTTTATCTTATATTTAACGAATATTAAATAATTATGTAAATTTGGAAGAAATGGAAACGTCCCCAAATGTCACCACTAGTGTGTAGTCAAGCTGCTTATCCTGTATTTTGGACAGTAAGCAGAGCCGTGGAATCAGCTCAATTATTTTTTTTTAAAAGTACAGGTTTTTTCTGGAGACAACATTAATCCACCTCCCCCCACCCCCCAAAAGAGAAAAATGAGTAGGTCTACTAAGCTTGGGGATGGGATAGCTCAGTGGTCAGAGCGCTAGCTTTCCCTCAGCCAAGTTAAGCAGCGTCGAGCGTGGTTACCACTTGGATGAGTGACCGTTTGCGCGCCTTGGCTTCAGGACAGTTCCCCCAGTCCACCCAGCTGTAAATGGGTACCTGCCCTCTTTAGGGTCAGGGAAGGTAAAGCAGCGAGGGAGAGGAGATGGGCGCCGCCCTCAATATGCTGGTCCCTAAAGAAGTTGAGGCCCCGCTTCCCTACGACCTTACAGGTTATGGGACTCCTTTACTAAGCTTATGAAGATCACGCTGTTAAAGCTTTCCTAATGC
Organism: Rapana venosa; assembly: GCA_028751875.1. Taxonomy (NCBI): domain Eukaryota; kingdom Metazoa; phylum Mollusca; class Gastropoda; order Neogastropoda; family Muricidae; genus Rapana; species Rapana venosa. The sequence goes on along the minus strand of CM054161.1, from coordinate 31,470,928 downwards.
AATGTAACTGTCTCATTCCAGATACTTTTTTTTTCAATGTTGTTTTAATCCTCATGTAAACATCATCAGCATTCTAAACAAAGACAGCGTTACGCACCAGCCGCCATGGCGCAGTGGTTAGTGCCTTGGATTACGGACTGGAAGGTCGTGGGTTCGAATCCCATAAGAGTCATAGGGATTTTTTGGACTCCGGCCAGCTCCTACCCAGAGTGAGTGTGCTGTGGGCTCAGTGGGAAGACTGGGGCCACACAGTCGAGCTTCATCCTCTTAACGGATGAGAGTTTGAGAGTGTTGCTCAAAATTACCTGACCAACACTGCAGGTGTCTGTATCTCTTGGGCCCGGATGACGCCGGGATATTATGATAGCAAGCGTAGTGTACAACCCTGTCAAGAAGTCTCAAAGCATATGCACTTCCACAGCTGCATCATTAAGTCATCCTCATTGTCATTCATCATCATGCAATACCCCAAAAATTGCCTCTGATTCGGTGGTCCCAGTTGCTCTGGTATCATGGTGACCTCAGATTCGGTTTGCCCATACACTTCTGTGCCTGTGGTGAGTTTGTGTCAAAGCCTTTGGGGGTTGGAGGTTCAGGGGGGACGGTCGTTGAAAGGACGCTGTGATGGTTGCCACCTCGAGTGGGCAACTAACTCAGTCTGGCTCCGCGACTGAGCTAATACTTTCGTTAGTAGGAGGTTCAGTAGGTGATGTCCTGCGTATGTTAGCTCAGAACAGGCACCCCTGAACACCACCAAAGTGACCCAGCAGCAGTGCAGGGCCCCTCTGGCTGGTGGCCCCACGCGGCCTGATAGTGATGGGCTCCCTGTGGACTTCCGACCCTGGGGATGAGACATAACGAATCTGGGTATGACTGTGGCGGGGAGATTGGGATGAGCGGCGTGGGAACAGCAGGACGGGGACGTCACAGAAGATGAGGCAGCCAAAAAACAAACAAACAAAAGATAGCATTACGTCATCTGAAAATGACCCCTACTGTCATAAAGCAGAATGTCAAAGGATAAGGAGAAATGACAGCGTCTTGTGGTATTCCTATTGTTGGAAGTTTCAGAGTGGAATGAGTATTTTCATTATTGGCTTGCTCAATACTTTTGCCACTAATAAAGTTTTTGACATAAAAATGTATGTGACCAGACAAACCAACAGATCTAAGTTTATAGAGAAACCTAGCTGCCAGACTTAGTTGTAACACTGAAAGAAGTTGCATGATTTTTTCCCTGCGAGCAAACCTGCTTGATATGTGTAATTGATCTGTTCTGGGCCCTGTTCTTTTCACCCTCTACACTGCTCCACTGTCACATACAATTAACCGCCATCAGATCAACCATCATTTTTATGCAGATGACTCTCAGATTCTAAGCAGCGACACTCCTGAAAATCTGCCTTCTCTCTTTACAAATATGGCTCACTGCTTTCAAGATATCCAAAATTAGATGATACAGAACAAATTACAGCTAAATGCAGATAAAACGGAAACCATGCTTGTAGGGACCAAACACAAACTCTCTTCCATCACAACAGCTTCAATAGAACTTGGCAATACATCAGTCCCTCTATCCACTGCTGTGAAGTATCTAGGGGTCATTATTGACAACACACTCTCTATACAAAAATTCATCACCCAGACCTGCCAGTCCTGCTACTATCAATTACGGCGTATTAGTGCAATTCGAAAGTACTTGTCCACAGATGCAACATCCAAACTTGTTGCATCTCTCATTCTTTCAAGTCTGGACTATTGCAATTCTCTGTTGGCTGGTCTGCAAGCATCATCAATCCAATCCCTTCAACGTATATAAAACTTTGCAGCTCGACTAATCCTCAGAAAGAAAAATTCTGAGCATATTACCCCTCTCTTGCAATCTCTCCACTGGCTGCCTGTGCCACAGAGAGTAAACTATAAGGTCAGCACCCTCTGTTACAAACGTCTCCACAAAACAGCACCCGCCTACCTCTGTGAATGTCTTCACTTGTACACTCCTTCTCGTTCCTTCCGCTCTGCTGCAGATACCTTGTGCTTAGGAATACCTAGATTCAACCAATCCACCATTGGCCGTCGCTCTTTCTCAATTTCTGGTCCATTGATTGGGAATGATCTCCCCCTCTCTCTCTCCGCCAAAAGCCTTCTTATGACACTTTTAAATCCAGTCTCAAGATATATTTATTTCAAACCTAAGATTTTCCTCCTGCTTCATCTTATAGTTTTTCCCTGCCTTCAACAGCCAAGATTCTATTGCCCTGCCAGGGTGTGTGACCTGTGTGTGTGTGTGTGTGTGTGTGTGTGTGTGTGTGTGTGTGTGTGTGTGTATGTGTGTGTGTGTGTGCGTGCACATTTGGACTTGATGGAACTATTACTTGTTTCTGGTTGTATGACTGTGTAAGAATGAGTTGAGTGCAAGCGCTTTGATTTGTCTCTGCAAGATATAGCGCTATATAAATACCATTTATTATTATTATTATTATTATTATTATTAATTCCTCCCGTAGGGATTCCGGAGGGGGGCGGGGCGGGGGGTGTCTGTCAGTATAAACAGCATCCCCACCTTCTGGAAATTCTATGCTAGAAATTTCCTCTTTTCTATCCCTTTCTACCTTGTTTCTTTTCTTCCTTTTACTTCCTTTTTCCCTTCTTTTCCCCCCCTTCTTGGTCCATTCTCCTGCCTTTTATCCACAATGACTCAGAATATAAACAATTCTCTCCCACGCCGAAGTCGGATGTGCTGGTCCTGACTTGTCAGGCGCTAAACGGCAGCGCAACGCTTTTTCGCTTATGTGACAGACAAC
>CM054161.1:31438124-31463124 GCA_028751875.1 Rapana venosa | reverse complement strand
GTGTGTGTGTGTGTGTGTGTGTCTGTGTGTGTGTGTGTAAATTTCAACATCAGTTGGACGTCACTCGTAACCCAACTTTACGAAGATCCTGGATACATCTTTCTTTTCTTTTGTCCTTATGAGAAAAGAGACTATTAGGAAAAACCAGTTATGGACAGGGCTGCTACTATGGCCATTTGTGGCGCTTGTTGTGAAGATTGTGCCAGAGATAAATTAACATCTAGGGGTCTCGACCATCACCTGTCTCACCTGTCGGCATCACCAGGTACGATGTTAGCCGCCGCACCCAATGACACCGACATGATCCTCCTTCCTTCTCCATGTGCTCCTCCGGTCTTCGCTGTACTGCCCTGCTGCTGACTTCATGGATTCTCAGGCCACAGGATTCGGTGATGTTGCCAGTGAGAGAAGCTGGTGGTCGTCTGCCTTTTTTTTCTTTTCCCCCCAGTCTTGCCTTGAAAGACAGTCTTCATGAGGTTGGTATCCTAGTTTCGTAGAGTATGGTTACATGGCTTTCATTCATTCATGATAGAAAGTGTTCTTGTTGTACCTTGTTCGTATAGTCTGCTTTTGGGGGTTCTCTTACCTGTCCAACTGACTCTACGCATCCTTCTAAAGAGCCACATGTCAGCTGCTTTGATTCTGTTTTCATCATCTTTTGTTTGTGTCAAGGATTCACAGCCATATAGTATGACGAGCCATACTAAACATTTCAATATGTTCATTTTCAGCTGGTAAGGGATGCTGCGATCTTTCCAGATGTGGTTTTTATTGTACCATTACGTTTTTAGTCATGTTTATTCTTGCTTTTTTGCATTTGGTACATCATCTATCATTTGTTATGACCCAGCATCGATCTCTAAAGTCTTTGACATTTTCTAGAGAAGTTTTGTCAATTTTTATTCCATGCTCTGTTTGACAGCTAGTTCTGGCAACATGCAGTACTTTTGTCTTTTTGGCATTGAGCTTGAGACTGGCTCTTCTTCTTGTTACCTCTACTCTGTGTAACACTCTCTTCATGTTACTGATGTTGTCAGCTGGTAGTGCTGTATCATCGGCGTAGCGCAGATTTGTTATGTTTCTGCCACCATGTCTGCAATATCAGACTCTCTCATGATTCGCTTTGCGTTTATTGATATTTATTAATTTATTTATTTATTCTTTTATATCGAGGATAATGGAATAAGCACTCATGTGCTTTTTTTTACACCCAGTCCCCGTGTGTATGCAGTTTTTTAAATTTTGTCATCTGTTTCCACCGGCACACAATGGCCTACTCTTCCGAAAAGCGGAACAGGATTTAACGTGTGCGCAAGATGTTCTGCATGCGTTCGAACACAGGGCATCGGTTTATAGTCTCATCTAAAGGATAAAAGTGAGGAGAGAGAATGCATCTTTGTCTAATTCCTTTTGAAAATGGTGAAAAGTTCACATGTTTTTCTAAACGATAACACAGCTCTTAAAACAAACAAACTTTCAGTGAAGCTTGATACTTTTGGAAAATGAAACAATCAGCTTTTACCCACAACACTCGTTCGATCGAAAACGTGATGCAGTAACACAGGCATGATATCAGCAACTCACCATAAACTTTATTCTCTAAAACAACAACAACAACAACAACAACAATAGCATCAGCAATGTACAACAAAAGTTTCTAGTGGCAAAGAAAAATGAATCTCTCACATTCACAATGAGATACAAAACTCATCACAAGCATGAGCAAAGAAAAAAAATCGACACTCAAACATTTTGTGTTCCATTTATAAGGAAATCACAACACACACACACACACACACACACACACACACACACACACACACACACACACACACACACACACACACACACACACACACACACACACACACACACACACACAAACACACACACACGCACGCACGCACGCACGCACGCACGCACACTAAAATAAATGTAGATTGGGTACACAAAGCCCCTCACACACACACACACACACACACACACACACACACACACACACACACACACACACACACACACACACACACACACACACACACACACACACACACTGCTAACACATGGATACGGGGGACGGGATAGCCTGGTGGTTAGAGTGATATATTCGTGATCTGCTGACCCGGATTCAAATCCCATTCAAGAGGATATTTTCCCTAGGAGTTAACATCAGTGCAGACTCTACTCTCCCCCAAAAGTCCTTCGGATGAGACTATAAACCGAGATCCCGTGTGCGAACGCAGGCAGAACATCTTGCGCACACGTTAAAACCCGTTCCGCTTTTCGGAAGATTAGGCCATTGCGTGCCGGTGGACAAAATTGACAAAACTGCATACACACGGGGACTGGATGGAATAAAAAAGCACACGAGTGCTTATTCTATTATCCTCGAAATAAAAGACTAAAAATGTACGATTTTAAAACACAGCTACTCCTGAGATTATAGCCTCTGTGGTCTGCTGGGCTGTAAAAATCGTAATGGGATGTGAGTGACTGCGGATGTTTGTCTGTTTATCACGAGGGCATACACACTTCATGGAAACATAGAGGACTGCTTTGAGAGTCTAGTCTGTATACAATTGCATACACACATAGTGTGACATAGCCTTTATCAATACGTAACAGTGTAGTGTGACATAGCCTTTGTCAATACATAACATTGTGGTGTGACATAGCCTTTATTAATACATACCATTGTGGGACGTAACCTTTTGGCTTTTATTGATACATAACATATGGGACATAACTTTATTTATGCATTACTATGTTTAACATAGACGTTCATTCATGTAGTTATTACATTTCATATGCCATAGCGTTTATTTATGTATTACATAGTGTGACAAGCCTTTATTTAGCCTATAATTATTCATGCATTACATAGTGTGACATAGCCTTTATTTAGTTTTTATCTATGCATTACATAGTGTGATATAGCCTTTATTTAGGCATTGCATTTTGTGACATAGCCTTTATCTATACATTTTCTGATTATTTACTGGTTTGGGGGATTGGGACAACACACACCTTGAATGAAAAATGGTCACACCACACCACAGTAGATTATCTCTCTCTCTCTCTCTCTCTCTCCTCTCTCTCTCTCTCTCTCTCTCTCTCTCTCTCTCACACACACACACACACACACACACACACACACAACACACACACAAGTAGATCACACACACATGTAAACATCTTTATCATCGTCATCATTGTCATGAATGATTTAAACTCTTAACAAAATATTGGTCCACAATATACAATTCCATCACAGATTGCTTCATACATACATGTTCTTTAAAAATAATCCTGAAAACAAGCCCACAAAATGTAACATAACAACCGATGCTTCATACATAACTTTTTTTCATAAAAACTCCAAAAGACAAACCTAACCCCGCCAAATAAAACAAAATAAAAACAAAACAACAACATTCAACCCCTCAAAAATTTCAACACTCTCTCTCTCTCTCTCTCTCTCTCTCTCTCTCTCTCTCACACACACACACACACACACACACACCACACACACACACACACACACACACACACACACACACACACACACACACACACACACACACACACACACACCGATCGGTGGTCTAGAGGTAAAGCACTTCCCTAGAAAGCGAAAAGTTCCGGGTCAGAAGTGTGCGGTGGTCCGATCCCCGTTTGGACCCGAAACTTTTCCCCCATCCATTAGACCATAAGTGGTGGTCAGGGTGCTAGTCTTTCGGATGAGACAAGAAACCGAGGTCCTGCTTGCAACACGCATTTAGCGCACGTAAAAGAGCCCACGGCAACAAGAGAGTTGTCCGGGTAGGATAAACGGCACTCTGATAGGGATATAGATACGCATGCAGACAGGAGAAAAATGGGTGGCGCTGCTCTTGTGGCGACGCGCTCTGACTGGGGAGAGCAGACTGATTTTCACGCATAGAAATCTGCAGTGACTTAAAGTGGTAAAGAATACAGTACAATACAGTACAATACAATACAGTACAGTACAATACAATACAATACAACACTTCTTCATCAAACGCGCAGACAGCAACTATTGTCTGTCATATGAGCAAAAATGCGTTGCGCTGCCGTTAAGCGCCTGACAAGTCAGGCCCAGCGCATCCGATTTCGGCATATAATGGAAGAAAATTGTTATTTCTGGGGCGAAAACAGGCAGGAGAATGGACCATGAAGGCAGAAAATAGACAAGAAGGAGGTGACAGGAAGAAAAAGGGAACAAGACAGAAACGAAGAGAGGGATAGAAAAGAGGGAATTCCTAGCACAAGAATGTCAGAAGAGGAGGAGTGCATTAACATACTGACAGACCTGCATCTCCGCACTCCACAAGAGGTGGGGGGGGGGGTGTTGTCCTGAATGATTTAAAATCTTATTTTCATACTGACCCACAACATGCAGTCTCAGATTAACTATTACAGATTGACTATCAGATTAAGTATCGCAGATTGACTATCACAGATTAAGTATCGCAGATTGACTATCACAGATTGACTATCAAGATTGACTATCACAGATTGACTGTCACAGATTGCTTCATCCATACACATTCCAAAAAGGTAAAGGTAAAAGGTAAAGGTGTCCCATAACCTATAAATACGTAGGGGAGCGAGGCGTCAAGACCTCAAACTCCTAGGCCAGCATATTGAGGGCGGCGCCCATCTCCTCTCCCTCGCTGCTTTACCTTCCTGACGACCTAAGAGGCAGGTACCCATTTACAGCTGTGAACTGGGGACATTCTAAAACAACAAAAAACAAATCCGAAAACATGCCCACGAAATGCAACGTTTTTAACAGGTTCGCTTCATACACAACTTTACTCATAACCCCCCCCAAAAGACAAATTAAAATCCCCGCCAAATACACCCCCCCCCCTCTTTAAAAAACAACAACAAACAAAACAAACAACAAACAAAAAATCCCATCCTTTATCTACGCTTCTCTGCTGACCAGAGATTTGAAAGATCGCGTGGACTTGTACGTAGCGACAGACGGGGTAATAGACTGATTCCGCGTGACCTTGATGTTCGCCTTGAGCTTGGAAGCCAGCCTCATGGCCTTGGTCAGCTCCTCAGGAGTCTGCACATTGCAGAACTGCTCGAAGGCTGACAGGAGCTCGGACTGGTCCACGCTCCAGGTGCTGTACCGCTTGGCTACAACCGGTGTCTTCGGAGGTTCGGGGCGACGTTCGAAGAGAGCGGATCCTTCGGGTCGTTCCTGCTTCGAGCTTTTGCCCTCACGGCGGGCCGTGGTAAAGTCTTTGATGTCGTCGATGAAAGCGCGCACCTTGGCCTCCAGCACGGGGTCTTTGGGGTCATCCTTGACCTCCTTTTTAGCGGGCTCCTCTTCAGGCTTCTTGCTGCCGTCATCCACGAACCGGACCGTGGAGGGAGCTTTGGGGTCCGTCTTCTGTTGCGGGGCGTGACCGCGCGCCGGGTCGAAGATGGCGGGCGATCGCTGAAGCCTGGAGAAGACGTCTTGGTGACTGCTGCTGCTGCTGCTTTTCTCCCGGGTAGGGGTGTGGTTCCTCGTCGGGGTCTTGTTCCGGGTGGGAGGGGTGGGCCTGGTAGGGGTTTTGTTCCGGGTAGGGGTTTTGTTCCGGGTGGGGTTTCTACCCTGGGTAGGCGGGGCAGGGTCTCGAACAGGGGTGCGGTTCCTCAAGGACGTCCTTCCAGGGGCGGAGTTTATGCTGAAAGGGGCGGAGGACATGGCGATGCGGGCGGGGACCGGGAAAGAAGGGAAAGGGTGGGAACCGTCGCCACCGCCGCCTATCTCGGTGACGAAGAAACTGGAAGAGTCACTAGGATCCGGGGACGCCAGCCCCGTGTCTATGTAAATGGCGGGCAGTTCCATCTTCAACCTGGATCCTCCTGGCGCTGACGCACTCCTCTCCTTGGAGGCGGCCGAGGTCGCTGCCTCGTCAGCTCCGCCAGGACCTTCAGGAGGCAGCGCCGACATCGCCCTGGTCTGCTTCATGCGCAGTTCCCGCTGCCTCTGGATCAGCTTCTGGCGTTGGCGGTCGATGAGGCGGCGCGAGGACATGAAGTCTTTGACGCACTGCGTGCGCTGGCGTTCGTAGAGCTGCTTGTCCATGTTGCACTTGGCGCCCAGGGTTTTGTGCTTGTTGAGCAGCAGCCCCGATCTAGCCGGGGCCAGCATGACCTCTGTGTTGAGGGTGTGATCCTGCCAGGTCAGATCCCGCGTCTTCAGTAGGAGTAGGGACATGGTTGGTGGTTGGTGGGTGGTTGGGTGGTGGGTGGGTGGTTGGTGGGTGGGTGGTTGGTAGTGGGTGGGTGGTGGGTGGTTGGTGGTGGTGGTGGTGGGTGGGTGGTGGGTGGTTTGTGGGTGGGTGGTTGGTAGTGGGTGGTGGTGGGTGGTTGTGGTGGTGGGTGGGTGGTGGGTGGTGGTGGGTGGTGTGGTGGGGTTTTGTGGATACAGGGGAGGTGTGGGGGTTTCTTTAGGGTTTGTTTGTTGTTGAGTTCGTATACGGTTGTGTGTGTGTGTGTGTGTGTGTGTGTGTGTGTGTGGTGTGTGTGTGTGTGTGTGTGTGTGTGGTGTGTGTGTGTGTGTGTGTTTGGGGGGTGGGTCGGAGTGTGGGGTGGTGTGGAAGTTGGTGGGAGGGTGGGGGTGGTGGGGGTGGTGTGTGTGTGGGGTGGGGGGGTGGGGATGGGTGGGTGGGAAGGGGGGTGGAAGTGTGTGTGTGTGTGTTTTGTGTTGTGGTGTGTGTTGTGTGTGTGTGTGTGAGTGTGTGAGTGTGTGTGTGTGCGTGTGTGTGTGGTGTGGTGTGTGTGTGTGTGTGTGTGTGACAGATGTTTGAAGATGATGACCTCTCTTCCCTAAACCTTTACCTCTCTACTGTTTAAGTTATGTCTTTGTTAGAGCGTGAGGAATATTCCATATATTCCACACCACATCCACTGAATTGGAGGGGGAAAAAACCTTGGGAAACACATACAAAACTGAAAATTAAAAAAGGTCAGGTCAAATTCACTTAGATGATAAATGACTTTCACGTCTGTTATGTGTTTTTACTGCAAGCAGGAAAGACGTAGATTCTTAATGAAGGCTCACAAACTGTTTTCACGAAAGCACAGGATCATCAACAAGTCTCGATACTCAGTAACCTGAAATAAAACATTGAAGAAATTGATCGGCAGAAACGGAGCAAACTGTAATTTTCGTTATTGAAAAGAAAGGAAGTAGGACGTGCAAATAAGTAAGGACGCGCAACTAACATATCATTCAGGTTTCCTTTCTCTTCATTCATTCAGTTTTGACGATGATTCAAACAGGAAATAAGATCCCTTATCCCTGCTACAATTGCCAAGCACACAAAAGAAGACATACATATAATTATAGTAGTTTGTTTTTTCCTGTTTTTAAAAGGTGTGTTTCTAGGTTTGAAAAGAAATCATTTACAGGCGTGTCCTTCTCTTACATAAAAAAAAGGAAGAGAGTAAAAAAAACAACAACCCAACTGTCAACTTCCGCCAATTACAAAATAAAGTATAAGATAACAGCTACACTGTGTCACACTGAAGATAACAGCTACACTGTGTCACACTGAAGATAACAGCTACACTGTGTCAGATTTAAGATAACAGCTACACTGTGTCACCCTGAAGATAACAGCTACACTGTGTCACGCTGAAGATAACAGCTACACTGTGTCACCACACTACTGTGCCCAAGATAACAGCTACACTGTGTCACACTGAAGATAACAGCTACACTGTGTCACACTGAAGATAACAGCTACACTGTGTCACACTGAAGATAACAGCTACACTGTGTCAGATTTAAGATAACAGCTACACTGTGTCACCCTGAAGATAACAGCTACACTGTGTCACGCTGAAGATAACAGCTACACTGTGTCACCCTGAAGATAACAGCTACACTGTGTCACACTGAAGATAACAGCTACACTGTGTCACCCTGAAGATAACAGCTACACTGTGTCACACTGAAGATAACAGCTACACTGTGTCACACTGAAGATAACAGCTACACTGTGTCACACTTACAGCTACACTGTGTCACACTTACAGCTACACTGTGTCACGCTTATCGAGTCGATGATATGACAACACACTCGTTGTTGTTTTAAGAGAGATTGTCACGCAAGGACAAACGTGTTTACCTGGCCACCGCTGTACTTTGTTTTTAGGGGGAGGGGGAGGGGAGAGGAGAGGAGGGGAGAGAATCGAGGAAGCACTCGTAGAATCGTGACAGCTTCAAGGATTAGCCGAAAGACATGCTGGTGGCCAACATACTCCACCTCCTACGTGACCACAAGCCCTTACAAGGGATCTGTCTCACACAGACACAAGCAGGCAGGCAGGTAGACAAACGGGTAAGCAGGTAGGGCAGGCAGGCAGACAGGCAGGCAGGCAGGTATACAGACAGGCAGGCAAGCAGTCAGACAGATAGGCAGGCAGGTAGACAATCAGTCAGGCAGGCAGGCAGGTAGACAAACGGGTAGGCAGGCAGGCAGGCAGGCAGGTAGACAGTCAGGCAGGCAGGCAGGCAGGTAGACAATCAGTCAGGCAGGCAGAACAGGCAGGCAGGCAGGTACACAAACAGGCAGGCAGGTACACAAACAGGCAGGCGGCAAGCAGTCAAACAGGTAGGCAGGCAGGTACACAAACAGGTAGGCAGCAGGCAAAACAGACGGGCAGAAGGAAGGAAGGACGGGAGGAAGGAGGAAGGAAGGAAGGAAGGAAGGAAGGAAGGAGGTAGCAGGCGAGGTGAGCTACATCACTTTGCAATGTGTAGATGGTTTCAGTCTCTGTCAATGCAGGGGCTGGTCTCCAGTATGGGGAGGTCTACCTACCTGGAAAAGAATGATCACAAAAAGATAGTGGGAGGCAAAACTATAAAATAAAAATATACGAAGTAATACAATACAGTTCGATACAATATGCAGTACAACACACTAAGCAACCAACGACTTATCGACTGAGAGACACCATTGAACGAGCGACCCAACCATCCAACCAACCAACCGGCCAGCCAGCCAACCAGCCTACTAACCAACCAACCAACCACCCAACCATCCAACCTACCGACCAACCAACCAACCAACCAGCCGGCCAGCCAACCAACCAGCCTACTAACCAACCAACCAACCACCCAACCATCCAACCTACCGACCAACCAACCAACCAACCAGCCGGCCAGCCAACCAACCACCTACAACCAACCAACCAACCACCCAACCATCCAACCTACCGCCAACCAACCAACCAAACAGCCGCCAGCCAACCACCAGCCTACTAATCACCAACAACCCACCCAACCATCCAACCTACCGGCCAACCAACCAACCAAACAGCCGGCCAGCCAGCCAACCAACCTACCTACCAACCAACCAACCCATCCACCAACCAGCCTGCCGACCAACCAACCAACCAACCAATCAACCAACCAGCTACCCAACCAGCCAGCCAGCTAGTCAGCCAACAACCCACCCACCAGCCAACCAACCGCTAACCAACCAGCCAACCAACATCCAACCAGCTGCCGACCAACCAACCAACCAACCACCACCAACCAGCCACCATCCAACCAACAACCAACCAACCAGCCAACCAACCAAGCCACCAACCACCAACCACCACCAACCAATCAACCAGCCAACCAAAAACCAGCAACCAACCAACCAACCAACCAACCAAAACCAGCCAACCAACCAACCAACCACCAACTAATTAACTAACCAGCCAGCCCAACCCAAAATGAACACAAAGCCACCACCACCACAACCATCCAAAACAGGCCCGAAATAACCGTCAGATTAAGCATGAAACATTTTCTGTTGTTGTTGCTGCTGCAGATGAAGATATCATCAACATCATCATCACCATGAGGAAGAAGAATTGCGAAGAAGAAGAAGAATTGCGAAGAAGAATAAGAATAAGAATAAGAAGAAGAAGAAGAAGAAGAAGAAGAAGAAGAAGAAGAAGAAGAAGAAGAAGAAGAAGAAGAAGAACAACAACAACAACAACAATAACAACGACGACGGCGACAACAATAATAAAAACAACAAATAATAACCATATAACGCGGATGATGTCGTCAACGATCAGAGCATCATCCTCACCATCCTTTTTCTCATCATCATCATTGCAAACAAAGAGAGAGAGAGAGAGAGAGAGAGAGAGAAGAGAGAGAGAGAGAGAGAGAGAGAGAGAGAGAGGGGAGGGAGGGAGGGAGGGAGGGAGGGAGGAGCACATACCATCTCTCTGTGTCTGTGTCTGCCTGCCTGCCTGCCTGCCTGCCTGTCTGTCTGTCTGTCTGTCTGTCTGTCTGTCTGTCTCTCTCTCTCTCTCTCTCTCTCTCTCTCTCTCTCTCTCTCTCTCTCTCTCTCTCTCTCTCTCTCACATGCGTATGGTGAAAATTATGTGGATGTTGTACATTGTGACGACAATGGCGATGTAGAATTCGAAAATGATTATGGCGATGACGATGTAGATACTGAACATGATGATAGCAAGGATGATGCAGATGTTACAAGGTGGTGTGACGATGATACAGATATTGATGATGATAACAATGATGTTGATGATGATTATGTAGATGTAAAGTGATGGCGATGATGATCGAAATGCTGAAGCTGTTGTTGATGTAGATGCTGAAGGTGATAATGGTGATGATGATGTGGATATTAAAGGTGATGATGCTAGTGATGGTGTAGATGTTGAAGATGATGGTGGTGATGGTGACTACGATGAAGATGTCAAAGATGATGAAGGTGACAATGATGAATATGTTGAAGATGACAATGGAAGCGATGATGTGGATGATGAAGATAATGATCATGACTATGATGAAGATAATGAAGGCGATGATCGTGATGATGATAATTATACAGGTCGAAGAAGACGATGTTAGTGTAGAAGATGAAGAAGATGATGTTGATGATGATGTCTTAGAAGATGAAAGTAGTGATGGTGATGCTGATATTCTTGCTGCAGCTGCTGCTATAGAAAAATGAAGGTGCTGATAGCGATGGTGATGTAGATGCTGAAGATGATGATGATGGGCATGATGATAACTAGAAGACATTGATTGTGATTCTGTATGCTTGCAGAAGTGGAAATGCGAAATGGATAAAAACGTTTTCTGATGCCCGAAACATGTTTTGTATAGTGGCCTAAGGCCGAAGTACAATAAAACTTAAGTGTTTCCAGTGTTCTCTCTCTCTCTCTCTCCTCTCTCTCTCTCTCTCTCTCTCTCTCTCTCTCTCTCTCTCTCTCTCTCTCTCTCTCTCTCTCTCTCTCTCCTCTCTCTCTCTCTCTCTCTCTCTCTCTCTCTCTCTCTCTCTCTCTCTCTCTTGGCCGGATTACTTCGAAGCCTTTTATTAGTTAACGACATCAGATACTGTTCTGGACCATACGCATCTTTAAAGGAGCTATACCAAGTGTATTTTTCACTAGACATTAACTGTTCATGCCAGTTTTGATGAAAACATGAAATAAGTCTATCTTTCAATTCTCTAACAAACTGTTCTTCATAACCCACCCCCTGGCATAGCCAAACAATACCAAATCCATTTATCGTCAAAAGATCTTTTACTTCGAAGTAATTTACTAAAATTTAGGCTAAGATTGTGTGGTCTTTTGAACTGCAAACAATGGTATATTACAGCAGAGACAGACAACAACTCTTGTCCAGCATGTGGAGAAGAAGAAGAAGACGAATTTCATTTTTTGTTTGCTTGTAGAACTTATCATGACATTCGCCAAAAAATTGCTTTTTTGACAAACCCAACCAACAGGTCCACCAATCTTGTACAAAAGGTGTTATCTTCAATAATATGTCCGAGCTTAATCTTTAGCAATAATATAACGCAGGCTCTAGATAAACTAGCAGACTATGAATGAAACGGATCCTATACGTAATAAACTGAAATATTGGTTGGCATTTATCTGACTTTGGATTATTACTCATGTCCTTTCATATTCATTCCTATGTTAATATGTTACTTACAATTACCCCCTTTGACTGATGGGCTTGTAGCTTTTGTCAAATAAAATTCGTTCATTCATTCATTCATTCATTCATTCGTTCATTCGTTCATTCATTCATTCATTCTCTGGCCGGATTAAAAAAAAAAAGTACGTGAATGCTTATCTGTTACTCTCGAAAAGTAAAGATTATTCATTCATTCAAAGACTGTCTCTTTGTCTCTCTGCCATGTAATTGAAAGAACAACGAGTCATGAATAATACGCTACATAGTGAATCGGAGCGAATAAAATAATTACATGAACTGGGGTGGGGTATGGAGGTAACTGGGGTGAGGGACGTTTGGGGAACGTTCCGTTTGCGAGGCATTTGTGTGTTGTTGTTTTTTTGGCAAGGAACATTGTGTAGATGGACTGAAAAGTTAACAGACGAATAGACAACCTATACAGTGAAAAGGGAGGGAAAAAATCCACACCAGACTATACAATGAAAAGGGAGAAAAAGACAATCAATCTCTCTCTCTCTCTATCTCTCTCTCTCTCTCTCTCTCTCCATACATACATACATACATACATACATACATACATACATACATACATACATACATACATACATACATACATACATGCATACATACATACATACATACATACATACACACATACACACATACATACAAACACACATACACACATACATACATACATACATACATACATACATACATACATACACAAATAGTGGAAAAGGGAAAAAGAGACAAGCTCTACGGTGAAAAAGGAGAAAAAGACAGATGTACAGTTAAAAAAAAGAGGAAATACAGATAGACTATACAGTGAAAAAGGAGAGAAAAAAGGCTTTACAGTGAAAAAGGAGAAAAAGACAGGCTTTACAGTAAAAAAGGAGAAAAAGACAGGCTTTACAGTGAAAAAGGAGGAAATACAAACATGTTATACAGTGAAAAGGAGAAAAAGATCGATTCATTGAAAAAGGAGAAAAGACAGGCTTTACAGCGAAAAAGGAGAAAAAGGCTTTTCAGCGAACAAGGAGAAACAGACAGGCTTTACAGTGAAAAAGGAGAAACAGACATGCTTTACAGTGAAAAAGGAGTAAAAAGGCTTCACAGTGAAAAAGAAAGAAAAACAAATATTTTAAACAGTGAACAGGGAGAAAAAGACAAACGATTCAGTGAAAAAGGAGAAAAAGACAGGCTTTACAGTGAAAAAGGAGAAAAAGGCTTTACAGTGAAAAAGAAGAAAAGGGCTTTACAGTGAAAAAAAAAGGAGAAAAGGGCTTTACAGTGAAAAGGGAGAAACAGACAGGCTTTACAGTGAAAAGGGAGAAACAGACAGGCAATAAAAAATAGTAAAAAAGGAAAACAAAGGCAAGCTATGTAATCAAAAAGGAATAACGCGCGTGTGTGTGTAGCTTCACGTTAATCTGACAATAAAGCGAGAGGGAGAGGGAGTGGGGGAGAGAGAGAGAGGGGGAGAGAGAGAGAGAGAGAGAGAGAGAGAGAGAGAGAGAGAGAGAGAAGAGAGAGAGAGAGAGAGAGAGAGAGAGAGAGAGAGAGAGAAGAGAGAGAGAGAGAGAAAGAGAGAGAGAGAGAGAGAGAGAGAGAGAGAGAGATGACATTTAGGATAGAGACAGACAGACAGACAGAGAAGAGAGACAGACATGCAGACAGACAGACAGAGAAGAGTGTGAGAGAGAGACGCAGACGCAGACGCAGACGTTTATTCATAAAGGCCACAGCCCCCTAGAAGGGGGATAAACATAACAATATATTCATGACATAAAATGCAACATTACAATATTTGCTACTCATGTTAACACTGTGTTTCTTATCTTAAATGCATTCTGTAAGTACAATGCTAAATGCCTTATAGTTGTCTTGTTTGTTGTAGTCAGAAGCAATACAGTTTAAACAGACAAGGTTGCGAGTAATACTTACATGGAATAAATTGTTTTCTGAGATCACTTAATCCAGGACAAGTAAGAACAAAATGTACTTCATTTTCTTGTGACTCAAGGCATAATGGGCAAATCAAGTTACAATAGTAGCGTGAGAGAGAGAGAGAGAGGCAGAGACAGAGACAGACAGACAGAAAGGACAGAGACACCGACAGACAGATTGACAGACAGACAGACCGACCGACAGACAGACAGACAGGTAGACATGTTTTTCAAGCAACTCAAACACGTTACATTTCAAAAGGGAACCGACAGCAAAGTTTCAACAGCTGTGTGTGTGTTAGTCTATAAAGCAACGTTAGTGAAACGTTTACATACTCTCACTGTACGGAAATTGCAGTTAAATCACTCCTTAATGTTTTATGTGTCAGAGCGCGCGCGCACACACACACGCACGCACACTCCACAACACACACACACACACACACACAGAGTGTAGTGTAGTGTAGTGTAGTGTAGTGTAGTGTAGTGTAGTGTAGTGTAGTGCAGCGTAGTATAGTGACGTGTCGTGTTGTGACGTGTCGTGACGTGCAGTGCAGTGCAGTGCAGTGACGTGCAGTGTAGTGTAGTGCAGTGCAGTGTAGTGTAGTGTAGTGTAGTGTAGTGCAGTGTAATGCAGTGTAGTGTAGTGTAGTGCGGTGCGGTGCGGTGTAGCGTTGCGTAGCGTAGCACAGCACAGTGCAGTGTGTAGTGTAGTACAGTGTAGTGTAGTGAAGCGTAGTTGTGCAGTACAGTGCAGTGCAGAGGAGTGTAGTGTAGTGTAGTGCAGTGCAGTACAGTGCAGTGCAGAGGAGTGTAGTGTAGTGTAGTGCAGTGCAGTACAGTGCAGAGGAGTGCAGAGCAGTGTAGTGTAATGTAGTGTAGTGTAGTTTATTTTTAATCTATTCCACGCAATTTTGGTCAGCCGCGGCACAATTTTTAATATAAATGCTATAGTGCCCTCATAAGCATTGCTTCCTCTTGTACTCAGTTCGTGTATTGGTGCTACGTTGTTCTGAACTAATAAAATTTTGTTTAAATCATGTACGTTTGCCGTGACAAACGATTTGTTTTGGAATCTGTTTCGCCCTCTTCTCCCTATAGCCATAGTACTGTTCGGGGCCTCGAGTGTAAGCCCCTTTATGTGCAGTATTTTATTTATTTATTGGAGTGTCCATCTCTTTCTTATGTTGTTTATAGCCCCACCGATCAGGAAAGCCTTATCAGGGCTGTCTGTCACCTCATTCAGCTCCAGTGGCTCCAGTAACTTTCACTTCAAGTTCAAAACCAACACCTCCTAATACCTTCAAATATCCAACATTGTCCATCTGAGAAAAAATCCCACATGGAATGACAAAGTACTTTATCTTATTTTAAAGGCTAATAAAGCCAGGTAGTGATGAGGATGCCAGCCATTTGGCTTAATTCATTATCCCCGTGTTACCAAAAAAGCCTAAAAATATAACAAATACTTAACAAATTCCATATCAGTAAATAACACTGTAGAATCAACATCCTGTGTACAACCTAGTGTTTACAATATCAGTGTCTGGCCGCCAGAACACAAAACAACAACAACAAACAAACAAACAAGCAGGTAAAATGTCATTTATAATGAAAACAAGAAAATATTTGAAACATTTGCTTGACAGAAAAAGCATGCAAATAGACTGGGAAGGTAGAAAACAAGCAAGAGAGTTGATAGAAAGTTAAGGGAAAATACAAAAAGAAAGAGAGCGATAAAAAGGAATCAGTTTCTAGCATATAATTTCCAGAAAGTTGAGATGCTATTTAAAGGTAAAGATATCCCATAACCTATGTGGTCGTAGGGGAGTGAGGCATCAGAGACCTCAACTTCTCAAGGGGCCAGCATATTGAGGGCGGCGCCCATCTCCTCTCCCTCGCTGCTTTACCTTCCCTGACCCTAAAAAGGGCAGGTACCCATTGACAGCTGGGTGAACTGGGAGACTATACTGAAGCCAAGGCGCACAAAACGGGTCACCCATCCAACTGGTAACCACGTTCGACGCTGCTTAACCTTAGATGAGGGAAAGCGAGTGGCTCTGACCGCTGAGCTATCCCGTCCCCTATTACTCTCTAAAAAAAAAGATAGTCTGTATCTTAGGAGATCTTGTTTACCAGGACAGGAATAAACAAACACACAGTTCCCCTCAGCCTGGTCCTAATCTCAGCTTCGTTCATTCAGCACAGTGTCGTAGGAGCGGAGTTGCACTTCTGCTGCAGTTATTCACCCAGTGTGACCAACCAGCCTAATCTGCCCTTACGCCATAACAATTAATCGGGTTCAGCCCCCTTTTTAGGGGTCAATATCAGGTGAACAGAATTAATCACCCCAAGTTTGTGAACGCGGTGCTAGACAGCTTAGATTGTTGGCAGTCAGTCAGTCAGTCAGTCAGGCGAGACTGTTTCAGCCAGCACTAGTGTTACATACAGTTTACTGATTCCTTGCATACTTTTTCTTATTCTTCTTTTTCTTCTTTCCTGACAGCTTACTAAACTAGGGACTACTATTTTCCAGAAGAAAGGGACAAAGTGCAGGGGAAGAACAGTCTAGTGGGTAGAGCATGGAACTTGCGATCTTCTTGTTGTGAAACGCTCAGGCAGCAACTATTGTTGGCTGTTATGAGTGAAAATGAGTTGCGCTGCCGTTAAGCTCCTGACAAGTTAGGCCCAGCGCATCCAACTTCGGTGTAGGAGAGAATTGGTATCTTTGAAGTCTTTCTGGAAAAAGGCAGGAGAATGGACCAAGAAGGCAGAAAATAGACGAGAAGGAGGTGACAGGAAGAAAACAACCCAGAAACAAAGAGAGGGAGAGAAAAGAAGGGATTCCTTGCAGAGAAATTGCAGTAGGTGGAGGATGTTATTTATACTTGACAGCCCCCACCCCCCACTACATTCCCATGGAGGACTTGTGATATAAGGTTGCAGGCTCCAGTCTTGTCTCCCCCAAAGTGTCTAGTCTGCATGAGGGGGTTTCCCTCCTGGATTTCTTCTTCTTTCTTCTTTAATCTTCTTCTTCTTCTCTTCTTCTTTCTTTTTCTCTTTCTTCTTCTTCTTCTTTTTCTTCTTTTCTTCTTCTTCTTCTTCTTCTTCTTCTTCTTCTTCTTCTTCTTCTTCTTCTTCTTCTTCTTCTTCTTTTCATTCTTCTTGCAATTCTTCTTTCTTCTTCTTCTTCTTCTTCTCTTGCAATTCTTCTTCTTCTTCTTCTTCTTCTTCTTCTTTCTTTCTTCTTTTCTTCTTCTTCTTCTCTTCTTCTTCTTCTTCTTCTTCTTCTTCTTCTTCTTCTTCTTCTTCTTCTTCTTCTTCTTCTTCTTCTTCTTCTTCTTCTTCTTCTTCTTCTTCTTCTTCTTCTTCTTCAATTCTTCTTCTTCTTCTTCTTCTTCTTCTTCTTCTTCTTCTTCTTCTTCTGCGTTCCCTGGCCTTGTTGCACGGCTATATTGGATGGTGTGCGTTAGTGCCAGGTCTTCTCCTATGCTTGTCACTTTGCAGGAGGTCTGCCCGCTGGCCTCAGCCCACACG
Source organism: Rapana venosa (assembly GCA_028751875.1). Lineage (NCBI taxonomy): Eukaryota > Metazoa > Mollusca > Gastropoda > Neogastropoda > Muricidae > Rapana > Rapana venosa. The sequence continues at coordinate 31,445,637 of CM054161.1, read as the reverse complement.
TTCCGACTTCAGGTCAGCTCATGACCAGTCTAGCCTGTGACACCTTTTGGTGGAGGATGCAGAGAACTGGTTTTGTCATCAGGCTGCTTGTCTGCGCTCATGCTGTATTCTATCACAGCTTGAAGTTGTGCCCACCCTTCCCCATGTCATGTCCCCATCAAGAGAAGGAACACCCACATTAATGGTAGCTTGGAGGTGTGACCACAGAGCTCACCCACGACCCAAGAGAGTGGGAGATCTTTGCAAAGCCCTCTGGATTTAACCTCAGTTCTGAACCTTGATAGTTCTTCCATTGCTGGCCTTTAACTGGGGCCTTGTGAGCGAATGTGCGCATAGTATCTTGTACGTAGGTTAAGAAACATACATTTTTCCTATAGGAGAACAGCAGTTATGACAAGGGGAGTTGATGAAGCAAACACACCCAGCATGCACCCTACCACATGGAAAGATATGGACTCCACTCCAACTTGCCAACATACAATGTCATAAACTTTCAATACAGTATCCCAACACGCAGGATCAGGGAAGGTAAAGCAGCGAGGGAGAGGAGAGGGGCGCTGCCCTCAATATGCTGGCCCCTAGAGAAGTTGAGGTCTTTAACGTCTCGCTTCCTTACGATCTTATAGGTTATGGGACACCTCTACCTTTACCTTTTACCCCAACATATTTTGACCATGATCAAGAAGTCAAGTCAAAAACATTGCGTGGTGTGTAGGCTGTCTCCTGTTGCAATTCTTCAAGTGAACGACAAAAACTAATCTTCCCCCTGCACCATAACACTTAATCAGGTTCAACCCCTTTGTGGGAGGTCGATTTCAGGTAAACATCATTAACCATACAAAGTGTATGAACCACCAAGAGGCAGAGCTAGCTCGACAGCAAGATTGCTGGCAGTCAATCAGTCAGTCAGGCAGCCAGTCAGTCAGTCAGGACTTTGCGGCAGCTAGCAGGTGTGGTCACGGTTTACTGATTACTTGGATACCTAGGTTAATTCATTTCCTGCCAACTTCCAACCACAAACAAATATATTGTGGGTGAAGGAAGGAAAGTACAGGTGAGGAATGAATGACCTTGTGGTTAGAACGATGAACTTGTGAGCCCACGATGACTAAAAGGTGTGTGTTCCAGTCTTCTCTGAGATGTCTGTTTGAAGAGGTTTTGCTTCTAAGGTTAAAGAATGGTTTCGACTCCATTCCTTTTTGGATGAGATTGTCAAGTGAAGTCTTGGGTGTGAATTCTTACATTCCCCTACCGTGGGGATGCCAGAAGGAGGGGGCGGGGGCGGGGGCGGGGGGCAGGGAGGTGGCCTGACAGTATAAAGAGCAATCCCACCTTCTGGAAATTCTGTGCTTGGAATTACCTCCTTTCTATCCCTCTCTTTATTTCTGCCTTGGCATCCCCCCTTGCAGAGGAAAGAGATGATTATGATACAACCTAACCTAAGCTGACAGAATTTCCAGACTTTTTATACTGACAGGCCCCATAGGAGGGAAGGGGGGAGGAGAAATCCGACAGAATGAAATATACCTACACTTTTCTTCTTTTTTCTTTAACAACACACCTTTTAGTCGGGTGTAGTCCGATTTTGGGTAAGGGGGTGAGGTGGGGAGTGGGGGTGGGGGGGGGGGGGGTAGGTGGGTGTGTGGAGGAGGAAGGAGTCAATTTCAGGCGAACATGATTATAGCCATTATGTGAAACAGCAAGTGTGGCTGCCAGAGATCCAGATTGTTGACAGCCAGTCAAGCGAGACTGTTCCAGACAGCGCAAGGCTAGCGCTAGTAGGTCACAGTTCGCTGATTACACGGATACTGTTTCATTTCCTGCATACCCTGATTCTAGTCTACTACCCAGGTGCGAGTAATTTAGGAATCGGCGAGGGGGGGGGGGGGGGGGAGGGTGACAGTGGGTGGGGGGAGGGAAAGGGGTGGGTACGAAGCATTGTGGGTGTGTGGGTGTGTGTAATGAATGTGTGTGTATACATTTACGTGCGTGCGTGCGTGTGTGTGGGCGTGTGTGCGTGTGTGTGTGTGTGTGTGTGTGTGTGAAGTCAAGTCAAGTCAAAATTTTATTTCCAGATGGTGTGTAGTGTAGTGTAGTGTAGTGTGTGTGTGTGTGTGTGTGTGTGTGTGTGTGTGTGTGTGTGTGTGTGTGCGTGTGTGTGTGTGTGTGTGTGTTTGTGTGTGTGTGTGTTGTGTGTGTGTGTGTGTGTGTGTGTGTGTGTGTGTAGTGTGTGTGTGCATGTGTATGTGCGCGTGTTCTTTCCTCATCCAACTAGCAGCAAAATATCCAAACAAACTCTCGCAATGACTCTTGAAATGTTCAGTTTGAAGTATGGCATCAACGAATCACTTTGGACTTATTTTGGGGCTGTTTTTTTCTTATTCTTCTTCTACTACTGCCTAAGTAAACTTGGCACACACTCTATCCTCAGTCTTCTTCAAATCGTTGATGTCAGCTGTTTCAACAAACGTCAATCGTCTTGATTCTATCAGCGGGTAGGGATGGGGGGGGGGGGGGGGAGGAGGGGTGAAGGGGGTAGTCTTGTGGTTAGAGCATTGATTGATTGACTAATTGATCGATTGATTGATAATATTTTTGATTGATTGATTGATTGATAATCTTTTGATTGATTGATTGATAAGAGCATTGATTGATTGACTGATTGATTGATAATCTTGTTTCCCTAGGGCTACAGATAAGTATTGACATACTTTTTTTTTCACCTTCTCCATCTAGCCCTTACCCTGAGTACGGGGTCTAACGTTACATATCACAACCAATAATTTCACAAAATTTTATTTTATTATTTGTATTCTTTTATACCGAGTATAATGGAATAAACACTTATGTGTGCCTTTTTACATCCAGTCCCCGTGTGTATGCGGTTTTTATAAAATTCTGTCATCAGAATATTGATCATAAACTGAACTTGTGAGCTGACTACCCCGGTTCGAGCGACCACCATCAAGACACCCGTTCAAGGATAATTTTTTTCCCCGCTTTAAGTTAACATCAGTACTGATTCCACTCCCCCGAAAGTCCTTCGGATGAGGCTATAAACTGAGGTCTCGTGGTCGAACGCATGCAGATAGGGGGTGGGGGGGGGGGGGGGGGGAGGGGAGGGAAGCCCAGGACTTTGCTTTGTCGTCTCACTTGTTTAAAAAACCCCACACTAGCACTTAACACCGACAATCACTGACCTGAAGAGAAGAGGAGAAAGAAGAAAAAAATATAATTACAGGATTTCAAAGAAAAAAACTGGAACATACAGATGTCTGAGAGTACGGGCCTGTTTAATGAAAGACAAATCATACCACAGCAGTGCAGTGCAATACAACCAACAGCCATTGGCCAGGCTGACTAGCAAGGTCTGAGGAAATCGGGTTTAATTAAAGAAATAATAACCCCCACTGCAATTAATCCCGCTAACCCTGTGGTAATGCACACAATCACAGCCAAGCCCTCCCCACCCCCTCATACTCTGGCCTCTTTCACCTGTTAAACTGACGACAAGATTGCGTGAAATAAGGAGTAGGAGGTATAATGAGTGGTAAAGGATCTAGTTACTGTTTTATCTATAGGCGCTCTATTGTGGTTGATTCACTTTAAAAATGGAAAAAAGAGTTAAGAATAAAGAGGGTATTTAGTGGGAAGGTTAGGCTGTCTCTCGATGTCTAGACGGTTAGGTATTAAGAAACTATTGTGTAGCTTTGATGCCTTCAAATCCAGCCTCAAAACGCACTTTATTTCCTACCTGAGATTTTCCCCTCATATCTGTCCCTACTTTTCAACAGCATCCTTCAACTCCTTCATCACCACCTAAATGTGTTCGCGAGCGTGAGTGTGTGTGTGTGTGTGTGTGTGTGTGTGTGTGTGCGTGCGCGCGCGCGTGCATAAATTTGAAATCTGTTATTCATGAACTTTGGGGAAAGTTGCATGCGTGTAAATGAATTGATTGGAAGCGCTTCGATTTGTTTGTTTTGCAAGATTCAGCGCTATATAAATTCCATATATTATTTTTTTTTCGTTTCTCGGCTAGAGCTCAGGTTCACCAATGGTGGTGTTTATATATTATATATCTATATCTATATCTATATATATATATATATATATATATATATATATATATATATATAATAATAGAGAGAGAGAGAGAGAGAGAGAGAGAGAGAGAGAGAGAGAGAGAGAGAGAGAGAGAGAGAGAAACCTCTGAACTCTGAAATTTAAAGAATATAGGCCAACAGCACCTTTCTTGGGGAGAAACACAAACATCAACACATTATTCTGTCGCGATAAATTTACATCATCAAGAAACAACACTGGTACTTCATGAAGATGGTCATTGAGAGAGGGAGAGAGAGAGAGACAATGACAATAACAATGACAATGACAAATTCTTTTATTTCGAGGATAATGAATAAGTACACATGTGCTTTTTTACATCCAGTCCCCGCCCGTTAGGGATACATCTTAATAATAATAACCCAATACTTATACAGTCTCGCAATAAAAACAAGGGGAAATAACCCTTTTCAAAACAGCTCCCCCCCAACAACCCTCCCCCCCCCCCCCAAAGCAAGCAATTAAAAGAAAATCCTAAGAATACCCCACCCCTACCCCACCCCCCCAAAAAACCCTAACCAAAACAAACAAACAAACAAAAGAGAAGGAAAAACCAAACCAACAAAAGATGATAAAAAAAGAGAAAAACAGACAAACAACAACAACAAGAACAAGAGCAACAACAAAGCCAAGAAAAATAACACAACCAAACTTAATAAGTCATAAAGATAAACATCTACACATTGTCAAATGGTACACATACTTGTTACACATAATTATAAGATATTGAAATAGGGCACTCATTAAAACTTAAGTACAGAGGCAAGTCCAATAAAGTATTGAAAATATAAAAATATGAATCCTTCATCAGGATATACTATGACTATAAGCAGGACGATAAAAGGTGAGAGAGAGAGACAGAGACAGAGAGTGTGTGTGTGTGTATTTCAGAGATAATATCCAATATATAAATCCCAAAACAGTATGCGATTCCATCAACACTCATTTTAGATTATACTCGTTTCAAATTATATGTCATGATAATGAAATAAATTTAATACCCATACATCCACACAATAAAAACAAGAAACAAACCAAGAAGAAATTTAAAACTATACAGTCGTTTAGGGAGAGAATATGGGTGGGTGAGTGAGTGAGTGTGTGTGTGTATGTGTGTGTGTGTGTGTGTGTGTGTGTGTGTTTGAGCGCGCGCGCGCGCGTGTGTGTGTGTGCGTGTGTGTGTGTGTGTGTGTGTGTTTGAGTGTGTGTGTGTGTGTGTGTGTGGGGGGGGGGGGTGTTTCAGGGATAATACTAAATATGTAATACTCACATAGCACACGATCAACACAAACACTTTTTAATTATGTTCATGCAAATTGAATGTCATGGTCATAAAATAAGTGCAATACCCATACACTCTCATAATAAAGAGGGGGAAAAAGCCAATAAAGTCATAAAAAGAACATCTACACATTGTAAGTAATAGAAACAAATTCTTTTTTTCCAGGATAATGAATAAGTATTCATGTTCTTTTTTACATCCAGTCCCCGCCCATGGGGTCACATTTAAAAATGCACTCAGTACTCATACTTTCAAGCAGAAGAAGCAAAGGGAAAAAACTTTTTTTAAAGAAAAAGAGAAGAAGAAAAAAACAAAACAAACAAACAAACAAAACAAACAACCCCAGACGAGCAAAAGACAAAACATACCCCAGAACCCCCCCCCCAAAAAAAAAAAAAAAAAAGCAAGCAAACAAACAAATAAAAAAATAAAAAAGAAAAAAAAACCAAGAAAAAACAAACAAACCAAACAACAACAACAACAACAAAAAAAAGCAGACAAAAACACCCTTCCAAATAAACAAGAGAGAGAGAGAGAGAGAGAGAGAGAGAGAGAGAGAGAGAGAGAGAGAGAGAGAGAGAGAGAGAGAGAGAGAGAGAGAACACTGAACACTGAACACTGAACACTGAACACTGAAAAGTTTTATTGTACTTCGGCCTTAGGCCACTATACAAAACATGTTTCGGGCAGGGGGTAGGTATAGATCACAGCAGCAAGCATTATATCCATTTGGCATTCCCACTTCTGCAAGCATACAGAATCACACTCTTAGTCTTCTAGTCATCATCATCCCCATCATCTTCTTCAGCATCTACATCACCATCGCTATCAGCATCTTCATGTTTCTATAGCAGCATCTGCAGCAAGAATATCAGCATAACCATCATTACTTTCATCATCTATGTCATCATTACAAACATCTTTCTCCCGTTATCTACACTATCATCGTCTTCTTTGGCCTGTATAATTATCATCATCACGCTCATCATCTTTAGTATCTACATTATTGTCGTGATCGTTATCTTCATCATCCACACCACCGCTTCCATTGACATTTTCAACATATACATCATTGCCACCATCGCCATCTTAAACATCTGTCATCATAATCACCATCACCACCATCATCCTCAAAATCTGCACCATCGTTACCATCGTCACCTTCAATATCCACATCATTGCCACCATCATCACCATCATCACTTTCAGCATCTACATTAACACCAGCTTCAGCATTTCCATCATCATCGCCACCATCTTTCTGAGCGTCTACATCATGATCATCAATATCACTGTTATCATTATCAATATCTGTATCATCGTCACACCACCTTGTAGCATCTCCCTCATCCTTTCTATTATCAGGTTCAGTAACTACATCATCATCGCCTTAATAATTTTGAATTCTACATCGCCATTGCCGTCACCATGTACAATATCTACATCATCTTCGTCACAATAATTTTTCACCATACGCATCACCTCCATCGTCTTTTTCACACGATACATCCTCATCAATTAACATCATTTTCAATATCTACATTTCCACCACCATTACCTTCAACATCCACGTCACTACAGCCACCATCATCTTACAGTCCACATCACTTTCTTCATCAGCTTCACCCTCTATATTATCATCACTCATCATCATCTTGAACATCCACATCACCACCATCATCATACTCAACATCTACATCACCACCACCATCATACTCAACATCCACATCACCGCCACCATCATACTCAATACATACATCACCACCACCATCATACACAACATCTACATCACCACCACCATCATACTCAACATCCACAGCACCGCCACCATCATACTCAATATATGCATCACCACCACCATCATACTCAAAATCTACATCACCATCACCATCATCCTCAATATCTACATCACCACCATTATCATCCTCAACATCTACATGACCATCGTCCTCAACATCCACATCACCTCTACCAACGTCCTCATCATCTACATCACCACCACCATCGTCTTCAACATCTATATCACCAGCACCATCAACACTGCAACCACTACGCCCACCATCATAATCAAGTTACTACTATCAGAATGACTATTTCGACGTCGAGAGA
>CM054161.1:31413124-31430624 GCA_028751875.1 Rapana venosa | reverse complement strand
ATAACATAACATAACACTTTGAGACCTGTCTCTTTCTCAGCTATTGCACGGTAGGAGCTCCACACAATGCCACCAGCATTCGCCATCTCTCTCTGTCTGTCTCTGCTGAGTTCTACCATCTCCTGTAGCCCTCCTCCCAGACCACTGATCTCAGTGATGATGTTGCATGCAATGTAGGATGTTGGTGGTAATCTGCCCCTCTTTCCTTCTTCTGTCCTCAACCTTACCTTGCAGAACTGTCATAATCAGAATCGTCTCGTGTATTTCCTGCTTGCATGACCAAACTTATCATCACAGTCTGCGCTTATCAATGTCAGCTACCACCTTGTACGGAGACTTCCCTTTTTTTTTAAACGATATTCTGAAAATTTGACACGAATGATACTACATACTCCAGCTAGGCTATATTTAGACACAGGCGGTCTGTAGCAGGTTGGTTCCAGAGAAGGCGGCTTAAGGGATTAAAGGCTAAAGCGTTAATCCAGCAGGCTTGGAGCAGCCACTAATCACTATTATCCCATGTCCCATCGGCCTATATACAGCAACCGAGTGGGTGTTGGCGGGGAGAGCTAGAGGCTTAAGCGCTAGGAGTATTGCTATGGTTTCTGTTATATCTCCTTCCACGTCTTTGGTCGTGTGTGTGTGTGTGTGTGTGTGTGTGTGTGTGTGTGTGTGGTGTGTGTGTGTGTGTGTTGTGTTGTGTGTGTGTTTGTGTGTGTGTTGTGTTGTGGTGTGTGTGTTGTGTTGTGTGTGTGTGGTGTGTGTTGTAGGAGAGAGAGAATGTGGTGGTGTGTGAGGAGGATGAGAGATGAGAGAGAGAGAGAGAGAGATGAGAGAGAGGAGTGGAGGAGGGAGAGAGAGAGAGAGAGAGAGAGAGAGAGGAGAGAGAATGTGTGTGTGTGTGTGTGTGTGTGTGTGTGTGTGTGTGTGTGGTGTGGTGTGTGGTGTGGTGGTGTGTGTGTGTGTGTGTGTGTGTGTGTGGTGTGTTGTGTGTGTGTTGGTGTGTGTTGTGTGTGTGTGTGTGTGTGTGTGTGTGTGTTGTGTGTGTGTGTGTGTGTGTTGTGTGTGTGCGTGGTGTGTGTGTGGTGTGTGTGTGTTGTGTTGTGTGTGTATGTTATGTGTGTGTTGTGTGTGTGTTGTGTGAGTGTTGGGTGTATGTGTGTGTGCTGTGTGTGTATGTGTGTTGTGTGAGTGTTGAGTGTATGTGTTGTGTGTGTTGTTTGTGTTGTAGTGTGTGTGTGTGTGTGTTTATTTTATTTTGATTTTATTTATTTATTCTTTTATATCGAGGATAACGGAATAAGCACTTATGTTGCTTTTTTACATCTAGATGATATGTCGGTATGTCGTTTTGTAAATTCTGTCATCTGTTCCCACCGGCACACAATGGCATACTCTTACGAAAAGCGGAACAGGGTTTAAGGTGTGCGCAAGATGTTCTGCATGCGTTCGCACACGGGGCCTCGGTTTATAGTCTCATCCGAAGGACTTTGACATTCAGTTCGATTTTTTTGTCAAACTGGGAAGAAAGGGAGAAGCTGGGAATCGAACCCAGAACCTCACGGTTGACTTGTTGGCATGCAAACATGTGTGTGTGTGTGTGTGTGTGTGTGTGTGTGTGTGTGTGTGTGTGTGTGGTGTGTGTGTGTGTGTGTGGTGCGTTGTGTGTGACTGTGTGTGTTATGTGTGTATGTGTTGTGCTGTGTTGTGTGTGTGTGTTTTATTTCTTTTTAAGTCTCTTTAATAAATGTGATATTCCTACTCGTGTGTGTGTGTGTGTGTGTGTGTGTGTGTGTGTGTGTGTGTTTGTGTGTGTGTATGTTTGTGTGTGTTTGTGTGTGTGTGTTGTGTTGGTGCGTTTTGTGTGACTGTGTGTGTTATGTGTGTATGTGTTGTGTTGTGTGTGTGTGTTTTATTTCTTTTAAGTCTCTTTAATAAATGTGATATCCTACTCGTGTGTGTGTGTGTGTGTGTGTGTGTGTGTGTGTGTGGTGTGTGTGTGTGTGTGTGTGTGTATGTGTGTGTGTGTGTTTGTGTGTGTGTGTATGTTTGTGTGTGTGTGTTTGTGTGTGTATGTGTTGTGAGAGAGAGAGGAGAGTGTGAGAGAGAGAGAATGTGTATGTGTGTGTGTGTGTGCGCGCGCGCATTTATGTGTGTGTGTGTGTACGGGCGGGGGGAGGGGGGTATGTGTTAGTGAAATGATGATGATGATGACGATAATGATGTACGTGAAGCGTACTTACGTACACGCACGCCCGTGAGTTTTTGTGTGGTGGTGTGTGAGTGTGTGTGTGTGTGTGTGTGTGCATGTATGCATATGCATTTGTAGATGTTTTGCGTGCACACGTGTACTGTGTGTGTTAGCTTGCATGCGTACAAGTGTGCAGAAGAGAGACAGAGAGAGAGAGAGAGAGAGAGAGAGAGAGAGAGAGAGAGAGACAGACAGACAGACAGACAGACAGACAGACAAAACAAAACAGAGAGACAGATAGAGAGAAAAAGACAGAGAGAAACAGACAGAAAGAGAGAGAAAGAGAGACGAGAGAGAGAGAGAGAGAGAGAGAGAGAGAGAGAGAGAGAGAGAGGAGAGAGAGAGAGAGAGAAGAGAGAGAGAGAGAGAAGGAGGAGAGAGAAGAGAGAGAGAGAAGAAGAGAGAAGAGAAGAGAGAGAGAGAGAGAGAGAGAGAGAGAGAGAGAGAGAGAGAGAAGAAGCAGACAGAAGCAGACAGAAGACAGAGCAGAGACAGACAGAAGAAGAGAGAGAGAGAGAGAGAGAGAGAGAGCCATCCAGCAACAAACCAGCCAGCCAGCCAACCAGCCAGCCAGCCAACCAGACAGACAGACAAGAGATAGTGGGAAGAATCAACACAATGCAATATTCCACACAAAAAAAGGTTTCTTTATCCATTCCACTTTATTGCATCTCCCAAACAATACACGTGTCTGAACCTCAAGCTTCCTTAAAAAAACAGACAATCCAAAACTTTCTTCACTATCAGAAAACAGGCACCATCTTTTTTAACGCGCAGTTGGGAGGGGGGGGGGGGGGGGGGGGGAAGGGGGGAGTTGTCCCGTGCACCAGCTCAAAGACGTCGACAAGCAGAATACATCTAAACTGACTGGTCACCACCACATACCAGAAACATTTTTTTTCAATTCAGTCAAAATGCCAGCTTTGAATGATAGGAGGAACAGAAGAAAAAAAAGAAAGAAGAAGAAGAAGAAGAAGAAGAAGAAGAAGAGAGAAGAAGAAGAAAGAAGAAGAAGAAGAAGAAGAAGAAGAAAGAAGAAGATATGCAAAGAAGAAGACAAAGAAGAAATGGAAAAAGGAATTGCAAAGAAGAAGAAAAGAAAATTGCGAAGAAGAATTGCGAAGAAGAATTGCGAAGAAGAAGAATTGTAAAAGAAGAAGAGAAAAAGAAGAATTGCGAAGAGAAGAAAAAGATTTGGGAAGAAGAAGAACAACAAGAACAAGAAGCATAAAGGAATGTGCATGCAGGACAAAAATAATAGTCCTTTTGAGAGAGAGAGAGAGGGGAGGAGAGGAGAGAGAGAGAGAGAGAGAGAGAGAGAGAAGAGAGAGAAAGAAAGAAGAGAAAGAAGAGAGAGAGAGAGAGAGAGAGAGAGAGAGAGAGAGAGAAGAGAGAGAGAGAGAGAGAGAGAGAGAGAAGAGAGAGAGAGGAGAGAGAAAAGAGAGAGAGAAAGAGATATCTGAACTATGAATAAGTTGATTCACTGAAAGACCATTGCCACATAATGGGACAGTTGAACAGAAAACAACGAAAATGACGAACAGTGGAAATGGCAACGAATCGTATTAATGACCTGAAAGTTGTTCAACAGTTAACGGTATGGACAGAGTTTGTGACTCTAGGAAACAAGGCAGCCTCTTCTTATCTTAAAGGCTTTGCATGAATAAGCTGACCACGCCACCAACAACAACCCTATGAGGAGTGGAAGCCACTATCGGCAATGTAGCCTGTATTCCTGACGTCTACAACGTCACTTTTAGTCATAAGTATTCACTTTGATGTCTTTGTGGAGATGCAGTCTCTACAGAGGTTGTTAATGTTCAATTGCCTTCTGTTTGCTGTTACAGATTCAGCGAAAAGAATAATAATAATGTCTTACATCAACACAAAGCTAAATGAATGATTCTATTAGATCTTGTGAAAAACGTGCCACATCTGACATTATCAAGTACGTCTATTGCAAGTTCATTCCTTAATGAAAAGTGAAAACAACAAAGGACTACAAACATTCCCTTGTTTTACACCTGTCGTACATTCAATGACTGGGACGGGATAGCTCAGTGGTCAGAGCACTCGCTTTCCCCCAAGCTAAGGTTAAGTAGCATTTGAGCGTGCTTACCAAGTGATGGGTGACGGTTTGCGCCTTGGCTTCAGTACAGTCCCCCAGTGTAAATGGGTACCTTCCCTCTTTAGGGTCAGGGAAGGTAAAGCAGCGAGGGAGAGGAAGATGGGTGCCGCCCTCAAAATGGTGTCCCCCTGGAGAAACTAAGGTCCCAGACATTTCGCTCCCCAACGACCGCACAAGTTATGGGAACACCACGACATTCAATAAGATCTGTCAGCTTTACTCCAGACCTAATTCTGCATTTTACAGTATGATTCAAAGGCTCTTTTACGCAATTTTACTTTTGCTCCTTGTTTTAAGAGAATGGGTCACAATAAACTCTTGGCAAACAGAATCAAAACTCTTTTGGAAGTCAATGACTGCACCGTAAAATTGTTGGTTTACATGCAAATAGTTTTTGAACAAAAGATATGTATGGCAGAGCACCCTCTCTTAATTAAAGCTTGTGTGGTGTTCACCAGTAACATGATGTTCAGTGACCCATTCCTGTAATCTTCTATTGATAACTGTGCTGAACAACTTACTGTTCGTATCACTCAGAGAAATGCCTCTATAATTATTAGGGGTTTTGACTTCAAACAATGTCAAGTATTGAACATCATGTAGCTTTGACAAAGTCACATTCCTAAATATGTAACGATCACACACCTTGACTAGAAATATTTCAAAATATATCTGAAGTTGTAATTAATCCCTTTTAAAGCTGCTATCCAGTCAGCGAAGTACACAAGCCAAACAAACTCAAACTGAAACTGACGACATTGTTACGCTGAACTGATTGATTGACCAATTGATTGATGGATTGATTTAATGACAAAGCACGATAGTTCATAATAGCGGAGTTTTTTTCTACCCCCCCCCCCCCCCCCCCGCCATCCACCGAAAAACAGAATCCCCCAAGTGGATGCCGGGGGCCTGTTAATATAAATAGCATCCCCACCTTCTTTTAAAATCCCGTGGAAGGAATTCCCTCTTTTCTATCCCTCTCTTTGTTTCTGCCTTGTTCTTTTTGTTCCTGTCACTTCCTTCTTGGCTATTTTCTAACTTCTTGGTCCATTCTCCTGCCTCCCCCCCCCCACCCCCCCCCCCCCCCCCCCAAAAGACTTCTAAAAAGATAGCTATTCTCTCCCATGCAGAAGTCGGATGCGCTGGGCCTGATTTGTCAGGTGCTTAACGGCAGCGTAACACGTTTTTGCTCATATGACAGACAACAATAGATACTCTCAGAGCGTTCCCCCGACGAAGAAGAAGACAGAATATCGCAGTGATATTGAGAAATAAGCCACAGCCAATACTATAGCCCCAAAATTACATGTACTGCAAATCGGTGTTTCTGGAAACAGAAACAGATATTGATATTACGAAATTTTTTATTCAAATCATAACCCATCCAGTTATATCTTATTTTACCTTCTTTTGTTCTTTTTGTGTAAATTGTTTCCATTTCAGAAATTTGTAACTGATTTTTTCTTTTATTCTTTTTTGTTTGTTTGTAAAGTGTTTCAAAGTCAGACATTTTTCAAAAATGGTTTTCATAAAAAGAGTATGCTGAATGCTGTATTGTACAGAGCCTGTTCCAAAGGCCACGTCTGATTAACTGTATAAAATCAGGTAAACGACATAGCGGTACGATCTATAATTTCCTTTCCAAACTCATTCTTGAATAATTTCTCTTTTATTTTATTTCATGTTGCCCACAACCCTTACCGACCACAAAAGCCACAAATCAGGGCTGTCTGGGGGCGAGGGGGGGGGGGGGGGGGGGGGGGGGGACGGTCACATAATACGTAAAAATCTCTTCATTGGTGAAGCTCGGAGCTCTCTAGCCGAGGAACGAAAGAGAAAAAGAAAAAAAAATGAACATAAAAATTCAGGAAACAGACAGAGAAAAAGAGAATGATAGAAAAGGGAAAAATTTTAGCACAGAAACTGCAGAAAGTGAGGATGCTACTTATACTGATAGAGTCTCCAGTATCTTCACAAGGATTCAAAATCTCTAATGATAATGTTTTTAAAAATCCATAAACAGACTTTTTTTTGTTCAAAGAAGACGCCCAAATAATGAATTGACACCAAGGAACAGTTGATGGTGAAAAAAGGGTGAATGTGTTGTTTTTTCCCCCTCTTCTTCCTCCTCTTCTTTTCCCGCCCTTATTCTACCCCCCCCCCCCCCCCCCCCCACCCCTCCTAAACCTCCCCATTCCCCTCTTTAAATATGAAATAAAAATGCAGGCCACAGCGCTAAATATTACGCCTCCACCAAAAAAAAAAAAAAAAGAAAAGGAGAAAAAAGATATGTGTATGTGTGTGTGCGTCATGGGTGTGTGTTTGTATTGTGTGTGTGTGTGTGTGTGTGTGTGTGTGTGTGTGTGTGTGTGTATGTGTGTGTGTGTGTGTGTGTGTGTGTGACAGACAATACATTGGACTATGAGACTGATAGATACCCCAGCTCTATACGAGGCAAACACATGCACACACAAGCAAGCACGCACACAGATAGACACACACACACACACGCGCGCTCGTGTGCACGTGTATGCAGGTACTTTCGCGCGTGCGGACATGTACACACACCGATAAACATACCCACACATAGGCGCGCGCGCGCGCGCGCGTGCACGCACGCACACACAGACAGACACACAAACTTCACACTGTGGCTGTCTCGTTCACACTAATGTAGCACCATTATAACCTGCACTACGACGGCTGTTCAATATGTTCGTCATTAAACAGCCTAATTATGAAAGGTGCGCTTGTTCATTAATTAAAGCACGCAGACAAAATTAGTAATGGCTCACTTGACATGATTATGCACGCAGCTTTTACAATTTTTTTTTATAGCTGATGAGCCAAGGTTTTAGGGAAGATGACGTCATCATAGTGAGACGTCATTTCGGTTTAGAGCGTCAAACCGACCAAACCTAAAGAAAAATTGAAACATTTCTTTTTCTTTTTTTTCTCAATACCCTGCTTTTTATTCCTGCACACGAAAGGTTTACATGAAAACAAAGTGTTCACAAGGACTTGAGATAGGCAATAGTGAACATGCTCCTGCGTTACTGCACTGTCAACATTCTTCTTCTTCTCTTCATCCAACGCTCAAGCAGCAACTAGACAATTGTTGTCTGTCCTATGAGTTTAAAACGCGTTGCGCTGCCGTTAAGCACCTCACAAGCCAGGCCCAGCACATCTGACTTGGGCGGTAACTTTCAATATTTTATATGGTCAGCTGAATTCAACCAAGGAGTAGATCTATAGAGATTTGAAATAGACCACCTCTGCAACTTTTAAAAGACAAAAGACCATCAAAAAAAAATATAGGAAAAGGCAAGAGCGACCCTATTTATTGATTAAAAAAAAAGTAATGGTAATTTATTGCCTTTATTTGGGTGTAGATGGTGTTCTGTTTCTGAATTTTCTTGGAAAATTGTCTCACAGTGTCTGGGGCTGGGCTTACTGTGTTAAACTGCTGCACCAGGTGTGGGACAGAATCCTTATTTTCCGACACATCTATAGAAGGGCCCTAAGCACATACATGCTCACTAGACTTGCTCTATTAAAGCCTACAGCTTTGTCATGTGCTCAGTCATTAGGTGCTTTGAATTGTTGACCATCACTCTAATCTCAGATTTGACTATATAAATTCCAGACATTATTATTATTTATTATTATTTGACTCCTCCTCACTTGTTCTCAAACCCCAAGAAATATCTCGTTGCTTGCTGACAGTTTCTTGACTAACAATGGCGTTATGGATAGAGTGGATACTTACCTTGAAACACAGCCCACACGCCTTCAGACGAACCGAGTTTGGGGCAGTGACTAAACGGCCTAGCGCCTAGGCAAGCGGGTGATGATGAAGGTTGAAAAACACATTTGACCACTGTCTTCATAGTTCGGTTACAAACTTATTGAACAGCTCTTGTAAGTTGCAAAATTGAAGATCGGCCCATTGACCAGCGCACACGTGAAGTTCTTTTATTCTCTGACCGACATACATCGCTTCAACTTTTGAAGGTGAAAAAAAATGGAGCTGACCACTGTCTTCATAGTTCGGCTACAAACTTATTGAACAGCCCTTGTAAGTTGCAAAATTGAAGATCGGCTTCACTGACCATCACACACACACACACACACACACACACACACACACCACACACACACACACACACACACAAGGAAACTCTTGTATTCTCTGACCGACATAAATCACATTAACTAAATCAACTCTCATCCCCTATTCCCATCTTCTGCTTTAGATGCCACCCCCCCCCCCCTACCCTCCAAAGTGTTAATGCGATTTTTTTAGGGCCTTTAAAATACTAACTCAAACAATACAGAAACACTTATCACTTAGAAGACAACCCTACCGTTTGATGTGGCTGTGGTGATTTGATGAAGCAGTTTACATCTTAAGCCAGTTGGGATCAACTGTTTTCCAAAGATGATTTCTGTTGAGACCGGGTTTTTTGCGTGGGAAGAGCCCCCTTGACAAAATACCTGACCTTAGGAAATCTCCAAACATGGTCTTGACCTGAATTAAAGAATAAACCAAACTTGACCCCCCCCCTACCCACCAAAAAACACAACAAAAAACAAACATACAAGCAAACAAATACCACCCAAAAACAAAACAACGTCCTCCCCCCCCCCCCCAAAAAAAAAAGACCCACAAAAAACCCACCCCACCCCAAAACAACCCTAACGCCCCCCCCCCCCCCCCCCCGGCCAAAAAGCAACCCCCAAAAACCAAACCACCAAACCAAAACAACAACAAAACCACCCCACACACATACAAAGGAAACAAAACAAAACTATGAAGATAACAAGAAATAAACAATGCAGTGATATATAATAAAGATCTGAAACACCATTAAAGATGGAAAAATTAATCAGGGGTGGGGGGAGGGGGGGGGGGGGGGGGATGTTAAATGCTGACCAAAAGCTGAAGCCTCGGAACTGTCTCATGATTATGAAACTGAAGCCATTTCCTGATTTCGTTTAAGCAAACGCTTTATATGTTTTAAATATGCTTATCATAATTATTATTTTATTCCAGTACAGTATTCATAAATCTGTACTGAGAGCAACAACAAACTCTATTAATTTTACTCTAAGCTGTATTGCAGTAAGGGTGCTAATGTAGAGAGGCCATTTGTAATCTTAAATGGACCAGTAAGGGGGCTAATGTAGAGAAGCCATTTGTAATCTTAAATGGACCAGTAAGGGAGCTAATGTAGAAAAGCCATTTGTAATCTTAAATGGACCAGTAAGGGGGCTAATGTAGAGAAGCCATTTGTGATCTTAAATGGACCAGTAAGGGGGCTAATGTAGAGAAGCCATTTGTGATCTTAAATGGACCATTGGGGGGAGGGGAGGGGTGCAAATGTCTAGAGAAGCCATTTGTAATCTTAAATGAACCAACTATTTCAGCAATCCCTAACTTAAAAGCACAGTATGTAGTTAAGGTTGAGGTCACTTTTGAAGTTTTCTTTTCTTTTCTTTTTTTTCTCTTCACTTAAGGAAGACCCTGTGAACATAACTTTGCACAAAATGACGTCAACCCCTGGTGTCACTGACTCTAAAAATTAATGACGCACATAATATGCCAACATCACATGCAACTACAGCACTACTTAGTTTCTTCTTCTTCCTGGAATGCTAAGACAGCAACTATCCTTGTCTGGTATATGAGCGAAAATGCGTTTCCCTGCCGTTAAACGTCTGACAAGCCAGGCCCCAGTGCATCTGACTTCAGCAGGGGAGAGAATTAGTATCTTTGAAGTCTTTCTAGAAAGAGGCAGGAGAATGGACCAAGATGGCAGAAAACAGGCAAGAGGGAGGTGACAGGAAGAAAAAGGAACAAGGCAGAAACAAAGAGAGGTGATAGACAAAGTGGGAATTTCTAGCACAGAATTTCCAAGAGGTGGGAATGCTATTTATAGTGAAACTGAAAGGCCCCAGGCATTTCTACGGGATAAGTGTTTTCTAGAGTGGAAAGTGTTAGGCAGTTTTGTATAAATATAATCATGCTTATCGTTTTGCCTATCTGACACTTTCTCTCTCCCCCCCCCCCCCCCTCCCTTGTAATTGTTTTGTTCTTTGTTCTTTTTTTCTTTAGAAACTAAAATATTGAATTACTTTTTGACTTTTCACTACTGACGTACTTTATAACTTTTTTGTCTGTAGTATCCTCATCATCTTGAAAACACACCGTATATAACTTTAGCTTCTTCTGTTAAGTGTACAGTTGTTCCGGAACATCCGGTTTTTCTTGTTACTTTATTTATCCATTATTTCAAATACGTTTATCATATGTAAGCTTGTGCTTGCTATATTCACAAAACTGATGTTTGGTGTGTTACTACATTGCACGTCTTAGACGAATTAATTTTATATGTATGAATATATCAATGATTTTTTTTGAAAACCCAAACTGAGCCTCAAGCAATAGGTTTGACTCAGGTACAGAGTGATGTAATCTTGATTTTTTTCTCTCTTTTATTATTATTTTTTTTTGGGGGGTGGGGGGGTGGGAGGGGAGGGGGGTTGTCAAATTCGAAAACAAAATCACAACTTGACAGAATCTACTGACTCGGGTTATGAATCAAGGTCATTTAAAATCCAGTTCTGCTATAGTTTACAGCCCTACGGACCACAGAGGCCATATCAGGGCTATCACTGCGTACTATTTTAAATCTCAGATTAAAAGTGTGCCAATATAATATACAGACGAAAACAGGATTTTAAAACAACTGTATTTCGTTTCTCGTATACTTTGCTTCAAAGAATTTCTGATGAAATCTTATATTTAAAAAAAGAACAAAGAGAACCGAACTACTAACTCTTGAAGGACATGTCTCTGCTTTGGAACTGGAATAATATATATCTTAATGATCGCTGTCTCCTACTCAAAGACGATGATGCCTCAACTCTGCAATGACTATTTTATTTTAAAGACATGGTAGGGCCTAACTTTTCCTTTTTTTTGACATGTGTGTGTGTGTGTGCGCGCGTGCGTGTGTGTGTGTGTGCGCGTGTGTGTGTACTGTCCATTTCTTTCTACCCGTATGAGTGTGTGTGTGTGTGTGTTGGGGTGTGTGTGTGTGTGAGAGAGAGAGAGAGAGAGAGAGAGAGGAGAAGAGAGAGAGAGAGAGAGAGAGAGACAGAGACAGACAGACAGACAGACAGACAGACTGAGAAAGAGGCAGAGGAAAAATAGATGTAGTCAATTACAGAGGATAACTGTGTTTACTGGTAATAAAAACAGGAAGAGAAAAACACGTTAGAGGGTGAAAGTGTTAAGCTACCCATCTGAATAAAGAAAGGGGATGATACCTACGCTCAATACCCAGTTCATGGAGACACCAGAGCTTTTTGACTTTGTGTCATCTTCACGCCGAATGCTTCAGTTCTACATAGGTTCATTACAGTCTCTTAACCAGTGACTGAATACTCTGTGTGAATCTACTTTTGGTCTCTAGCCTCTTACAAAAGGAATTTGAAAGACAAAAATCATACTGACGTTATTTTCATGACGAGTTTTTTGCCATGTGTGTGTGTGTGTGTGTGTGTGTGTTGTTGTTGTTGTCTTCAATTTAACGTCTGTTCACTCTTAGTGATATTAGACGAATGTGTGTGTGTGTGTGTGTGTGTGTGTGTGTGTGTGTGTGTGTGTGTGTGTATGTGTGTGTGTGCGCGTGCGCGCGCGCGTGGGTGTGTGTGTGTGTGTGTGCGTGCGAGCGCGTGAGTGTGTGTTACATGACGTAGACTTTTTAAGAAAAGAAAAAAGTATCACTGACAGTTATGATGTGTCACTGAATGGACTGGGAAGCTTTTCCAGCAATGACTTCCATTCATCGTCCATCTCTCTCTCTCTCTCTCTCCGAGAAAATTCTGAATTCCGAAATCGGAGTTCCCTCTCTCTCCGTGTCTTTTAAACATATCATACTCCATGTTCCGCCATTAGAAATTGTCCGAATTGTATATACAGCAGACAAACATCAGTTTTGATTTGTGCATCCCCTTTAGATCCCGACTAATGGAGCAGATTGATCTAGTCAATCAGCAGGTCTGTCAAATGCGTGTTAAGCTCCATCAACTCCATAGCAAAAACTCGTTCCTTGTCAACCAATCGCTCATATTGCTTTTATCGAGAATAAATTCTGCCATGACTGTTGAATACAGCTAAACGTTTTATGCCAGACGACACGAGAAAGGAAAATAAAAAACCCCAACAAATAAGGGTAGTACTATAAAAAAAAAAAGTATGGAAGCAGAACTACGTTGATGGTGGTAGTACTAGTTAAGAGTAGTAATAATGCTGTTGTAATGATGATAATCTCAACTATAATGACCAAACTGAAAGTCATCTGGAGCGACAAGAACACTGCCATCGACTCCAAGACTGCACTTATGCGTTCCCTTGTCATGTCCATATTTTTGTACACATGTGAAACGTGGATCTAACACTAGACATTGATAGAAGGATACAGGCAATGGAGATGGGGAAGGCTTTCGCAAACTTCTTGGTATCTTATACACAGATCACATAACCAACGAGGAAGTGAAAACCAGAATTGAAAATGCCATAGTATCATATGAAGATCTCCTGACTTCAGTGCAAACTTAAGTGGTATCGGCACGATGCACGAACATCTGGACTGGCCAAGACTGTCCTACAGGGAACAGTACAAGGAGGGAGACGAAGAGGCAGATAAAGAAAATGATGGGAAGACAACATCAGAGAGTGGGTTGGCTTTGAGTGGAATAAAATACAACAGAAAGCTTAGAATCATGAGGAATAGAGGAAACTGGTTACAGAATCTTGATTTTTAAGCTACTGGAAAGCTATCCTGAAAAATATTTGAAAAAGGTCTACTAAAAATAGTAACTGTTATCAGTACTGTTATGTAACCATGAGTGCAAAAGTCAATTTAAGATGTTGTTGCAAGTGACAATGTGTATCAATCTACCCTCACATAATAAATCAGCCACCCTCATCTGAAAAGTTTCAAGAAAATCTCATTTTTGGGGTTAAAATTTTTAATACTAAACATGTTTTGAAAAATGTGGAACTTAAATATGCCATCTATACTCACACAGGCCTTCATGCAAACATTTTGGTTTATATTGAACCGTGACTTTGGACATGGACAGAAATGGGGTATCTGTAAACTTTGAAAAAAAAAGTATTTCTTCTGTTTTACTCTAGGGAGGATGTAATATTCTTGCTAAATTCTAACAACTAAAGTACACTTGGTCAACAAAATTAATATCCATTTCCAATTTTACAACAAAACCAACATGCTAGAACGTCTGTAGAGGAATATAGAATGGTATTGCTAAAACACCTGTAGAGGAATATAGATTGGTATTGCTGAAACACCTGTAGAGGAATATAGATTGGTATTGCTAAAACAACTGTAGAGGAATATAGAATGGTATTGCTAAGACATCTGTAGAAGAATATAGAATGGTATTGCTAAAACACCTGTAGAGGAATATAGAATGGTATTGCTAAAACACCTGTAGAGGAATATAGATTGGTATTGCTAAAACACCTGTAGAGAATATAGAATGGTATTGCTAAAACACCTGTAGAGGAATACAGATTGGTATTGCTAAAACACCTGTAGAGGAATATAGATTGGTATTGCTAAAATACATGTAGAGGAATATAGATTGGTATTGCTTAAACACCTGTAGAGGAATATAGAATGGTATTGCTAAAACATCTGTAAAGAAATATAGAATGGTATTGCTAAACATCTGTAGAGGAATATAGATTGGTATTCCTAAAACATCTGTAGAGGAATATAGATTGGTATTGCTAAAACACCTGTAGGGGAATATAGATTGGTATTCCTAAAACATATGTAGGGGAATATAGAATGGCATTGCTAAAATATCTGTAGTAAACATAAATAAATATTGGAATTGAGAAGAAAACAGAATTGAGGTGATATATTTGAAAGAGCGATCACATCTGACAGGTTTACATTTTCACCAGCGTGTTTAGATATTTTTACCTTAAATTCAAAGACAGCAGAATTTGATAGATATGTATGTCTCTACTGACGAATCCATGACTGTTCACAATTCTTCTTCTTCTTCTTTTTCTACCTTCCAGCATACTTTTCTTCAGCTGACCAATCAAGAACAAGCAACAATATCACATGATTCAAGTTTCAGCACGACCAGCCAATCACAGCACATTTTCACGTCACATGACCCTCTTTCAAAAACACACACCAGATCAACCAATCACAGCACAGCATCACCTCACATGACCTCCTCGCCTCAAAAACCAACAACAGCGAACCAATCACCATCAACACACAAGCATCACTCCACCACACAACTGGATTCAGCGCGTGAGACCCCCAGTCACGGCACAAACATCAATGTTCCTTCAACTCTCAGATACACAAATTCTGAGACTGACAAGCGCGGCAGAGAACGATCTCCCTTGCCTCCTTCCAAACCGGGATATGTATATGTATATACTTGTATCTCCCTCCGCATCAGTCCAAAGCGGGGCTGCAGCGGTGAGAGAGTCTCCAGGGGTTGTTGAGGCTGGTGGAGCTGAGCCAGTGGAAGCAGGGCGCCTGGCAGGTGAGGCCACAACGGGTCCGGCAGCATTTGCTGTGACCCGGGCATTCCCTGTCTCCCCTGCACTGGGCGCCACACTGCTCCCTCTCCAGGCCTCCCAGCAAGGGACAGGAGCCTGGCTTGGTCACGGCCCCTGCAAGGGTTGGATGATAATAATGATAGCAACAACAACGGAAAAAATAGTATATCCATGGCGTTTTGTTATGTGATGTTATGTTATGTTATGTTATGTTATGTTATGTTATGTTGTGTTGTGTTGTTTATTTATTCTTTTAGTTCGAGGATAATGGAATAAGCACTCGTGTGGTTTTAATTTTTTTTTTATATTATCCATCCAGTCCCTGTGTGTTATGCAGTTTTGAAAATTGTGTCCATCCGTTCCCACTGACACACAATGGCCTACTCTTCCGAAAAGCGGAACGGGTTTTTCAAGGTGTGCGCAAAGATGTGCGTGCGTTCGCACACGGGACCTCCGTTTATATTCTCATCCGAAGGACTTTTGGGGAGAGTGGAGTCGGCACTGATGTTAATTCCAGAGGGAAAAAATCCTCTTGAACGAGAATCGAAACCGGGGTCAGCAGATCACGAATAAATCACTCTAACCACTAGGCTATCCTGTCCCTCCATTAATTTATGCTAGTATTGGATACCAGATAGTCTAGTGGTTAGTGGTTGGGCATTGCGCTGGGGATCTTGTGCCAACTTGGGTTCGAACCCCTGTTCAAGGGAATTTTTTCCCCCTTGGAGTTAGTAAGTACCAGCGCCAACTCCCCCCCCCCCCCCCCCCCCTCCCCCCCCCAACTCCCCTTACAATAAGAGTCCTTCCAATAAGACTATCAGTCGAGGCTCCGTGTCGGAACCCACACAGAATATTGTGTGGACAGTTAAAACCTGTTACATTTTTCGGAAGAGTCGGCCATGGTATGCTGGTGGGAATGGATGACAACATTTAGAAAATTGCATACACACGGGGACTAGATGCAAAAGAAGCCCACGAATGTTTATTCCAATATCCTTGAACTAAAAGAATAAATAAGCATATAGTATACGTGGTTTTTATATTGTGACGTGTTGTCCTGTGTTGTGTTGTTTCTGTGTTATACTGCGCTATGTTGTATGTTAACAGGGGCATGACGTAATACATGAGCCTTTATATTGTATTGTCTGTCGTGTGGTGTCCTGTTGTGTTGAGTTACATTATGCTGTTTTGTAACAGAAGCTATGCTTGGTCTCAACAATTTTTGTTTTGTTTTGCTGCCTCATCCTCTGTGACGTCCCTGTCCTGCTGTTCCTACGCTGCTCATTCCAATCTTCCCGCCACAACCATACCCAGATTCGGTCTCAACAATTGAGCAATATGTTATACACGTGATTCAGTACTGTATCTAGAAGTGTTGTGTTGTACTGTATCTAGAAGTGTTGTGTTGTATTGTGATGTGTTGTGTTGTATTATCGGGGGTGGGGGGGGAATCCCCTCGAACAGGCACTTGGATGGTGGCTCCAACCCAGGCCCTCAGATCACAAGCTCAACGTTTGAGTTGATTGCGTTGTGCGATGTTGTTTTGTTAGGTTACATGCTGTTGTGTTGGGATTTGGTGCGTTAAAAGATGATGTTATGTTGTATGCTGTTGTGTTGTCATTTGGTGTGTTACAAGATGACATTATGTTATCTGCTACTATGTTGTGATTTGATGTTACAAGATGGCGTTATGTTTTATGCTATTGTGTTGTGATTAGGTGCGTTACAAGATGGTGTTATTCTATATGTTGTTGTGTTGTGATTAGATACTTTACAAGATGGCGTTATGGTAGATGCTATCGTGTTGTAGTCTAGTGTGTTACAAAGTGCCGCTATGTAATGTGTTATTGTGTTGTCGTCTGATATGGCGTTATAAGCTAGTGTAATTGTTTGCTATTGTGTTGTGGTCTGGTGTGTTACAAGACAGTGTTATGTTACATTCTATTGCGCTGTGGTGTAACATGTCGTAAGCAGGGTGCTGTGTAATGATAATTACCATGCTGTTCTCAGACAAACCAGAGAAAGATGTCTGGATGCGCTAATGAGGAAAGGAAGTGGAGAAAAGAAAATACTTTATTATTCAACAGCTAAAATTGTGTAAAAGGTGTCTCATAACCTATGTGGTCGTAGGGGACCGAGGCATCAGAGACCTCACTTCTCAAGGGGCCAGCATATTGAGGGCGGCGCGCGCCCATCTCCTCTCCCTCGCTGCTTTACCTTCCCTGACCCTAAAGAAGCAGGTACCCATTTACAGGTGGGTGAACTGGGGGACTGTACTAAAGTCAAGGCACGCAAACGGTCACCCATCCAAGTGGTAACCACTCTCGACGCTGCTTAACCTTGGCTGGGGGAAAGCGAGTGCTCTGACCACTGTGTATAGCATGAAAATAAATCAAACCAAGAAACTTCATTTTCCCCCCTTGAAAATGAAAGTTGATATCCACGCAGTAGCGAACCTTATCCCCACATTACTGAATAGGGGAAATGT
>CM054161.1:31395624-31408124 GCA_028751875.1 Rapana venosa | reverse complement strand
TCATCATCTTCTTCTTCTTCTTCTTTCTTCTTCTTCTTCTTCTTCTTCTTCTTCTTCTTCTTCTCTTCTTCTTCTTCTTCTTCTTCTTCTTCTTCTTCTTAATCACCATCATCTTTATAATCGTTTTCTTCTTCACCATCATAATCATAATCATCATCATCACCCGCCCCCCCACCACCACCACCATCATGATCATTATCCTTACCACCACCACCACTGCCATTGACGTCGTCATCATTATTGTCGTCGATATCGTCGTCATCATCATCACAGTCGCCTTTGTCGTCGGAACAGTTGTTGCGAATGTTAAAAACCCCCATTATTTTCATCATCGTCGCCATCGTTATCCTCATGATTATTGATGTCGGTCTTTGTCATCATTACAAAGTCATCGTCAAGTCGTCGGCATTATTGTCGACCACCCAAATCAAATCAAATCAAATCAAATCAAATCAAATTTTAAAAAGATGACTTTATCATCTCACGTTGAGAAACGCTCAAAGGTGACGCCTGTTATTTCGCACACTAAATGGAGGTATTAACTAAGCTGAGAAACAACTATTTATTTATTTAATAATTCTTTTATTTCGAGGGTAGTGGAATAAACACATGTGCTTTTTTACATCCAGTCCACGTGTGTATGCGGTTTTGTAAATTTTGTCATCCGTTCCCACCAGCACATAATGGCCTACTCTTACGAAAAGCAGAACAGGATTGAACGTGTGCGCAAGATGTTCTGCGTGCGTTCGCACACGGGGCCTCGGTTTATTGTCTCATCCGAAAGACTTTGACATTCAGTTCGAATTTTTTGTCAAACTGGGAAGAAAGGGCGAGGCTGCGAATCGAACCCACAACCTCACGGTTTACTTGTTGTCAGGCAAACGTCTTAACCATCCTTCCACCTTCTTTCCACAGGAAGGAAGAGTTTCATATACGGTCACATACGCAAAAAATCACCATTGATGAACTTCGTTAGCTCTAGCCGAGGAACGAAAAAAAATCATTCACTACAATTTGGGTGAAATGGCCTCCTAAAGAGAAGAATAAAGACACAAGCAGTAACTCCAAGTTTACGCTAGCGCAATGTCAAGTTCAAAAGAGTACTAACCCCAATTTAAAAGATAATCTCAAAAACCCACGTTGAAATTACATTTCCCACATATCTAGAGTCTAATAGGGAGCAAAATTATTTACAATCCGTCTTTCCATAACAAAAAATATATCAGATAAAGCAAACGACACCCTCTATTCAC
Organism: Rapana venosa; assembly: GCA_028751875.1. Taxonomy (NCBI): domain Eukaryota; kingdom Metazoa; phylum Mollusca; class Gastropoda; order Neogastropoda; family Muricidae; genus Rapana; species Rapana venosa. The sequence goes on along the minus strand of CM054161.1, from coordinate 31,406,871 downwards.
CCACCTACCCCCACATACATACACATATCTATATCTATATATTCTTTTATTTCGAGGATAATGGAATAAACACTCATGTGCTTTTTTATTTTACATCAGTCCCCGTGTGCTTGCAGTTTTGTCAATTTTGTCATCCGTTCCCACCGGCACACAATGGCCTACTCTTCCAAAAAGCGGAACGGGTTTTAACTAGTGCGCAAGGTGTTCTGCATGCGTTCGCACACGGGACCTCGGTTTAAAGTCTCATCCGAAGGACTTTTGGGGAGAGTGGAGTCGGCACTGACGTTAACTCTAGAGGAAAAATTCTCTTGAACGAGAGTCGAATCCGGGGTCAGCAGATCACGAGTGTATCACTCTAACCACCAGGCTATCTCGTCCCCATAGAGACAAGCGCGCCTCTGTATGTCTGCGCGCGCGCACGCACACACACACACACACACACACACACACACACACACACACACACACACACACACACACACACACACACACACACACACACACAACACACACACAAATACACACACACACACACAAGTTAAAACAATTTTGTATTGTGTGTTGTTTGTGTGTGTGTGTGTGTGTGTGTGTGTGTGTGTGTGTGTGTGTGTGTGTGTGTGTGTGTACATGTGTGTGTACATGTGTGTGTACATGTGTGTCTGTGTGTGTTTGTACTTACACATTCAGTCATGGAAGAATCGCTTGACGAATGATAAATGCACAGAACCTGAAAACATAAAGGAAAATAGTAAATAACCACACACACACACACACCACACACACACACACACACACACACCACACACACACACACACACACACACACACACACACACACACACACACACACACACACACACACACACACCACACACCCCACCACCACCACCAACCACCATCGTCTTCATCATCATTATTAACATCATCATCGTCGTCATCAAATCATCGTCGTCGTCGTAGTCGTCGTCGTCCTCCTCCTCCCTCCTCCTCATCATCATCGTCATCATCATCATTCTCCTCCTCCTCCTTTGCAGTCAGATTAACTTACAAACACACACACACACACACACACACACACACACACACACACACACACACACACACACACACACACACACACGCACGCACGCACGCACGCACGCACGCACGCACACACACACACACACACATGTTTTTCTTGTTTGATTTGTATAGTTTACCATCGATTAGGTTTTTTATTCTATGTCTGCATATACATTATCTTTTTTTCTCGCTTTTTTTCTTTAGATAGATGGCTTGATGAAAAAAAGCAAATGCACTGCTTATTCAATGTACCATCTGAAAATAAAAGTTTGACTTTGACTTTGACTTTGACACACTCACACACAACAAACACACACACACACACACACACAACACACCACACACACACACACCACACACACACACACACACACACACACACACACCACACACACTCACACACACACACACACACACAAACACACATACACTACTACACACACATACACACACACACACACACATACACTACACACACACACACACACACACACACACACACACACACACACACACACACACACACTCACGCACGCACGCACGCACGCACACACTCACATACACACACAGGTAGCAGGATTGCATGCTGGGTATGCTCTGTGCCATCCATGCCACCAGCCATAGCTTGACCACTTGTGTTCTGCATGCGTATAATTATACACCTGGCAAAATTAAGGCACTGGCAGGTCTGCACTTGGAAGTTGACTCAGGAGATGGTAAAAAATCCCCACCCTTAATTCACCAGACACCTCGGAGATTCAAACCCACGACTTCATGGACTCAGGAATTGAAGTCGAATGATCTTAACCACTCAGCTATAGCGTCCGGATGATGATTTTTAAAATTCTTTTATTTCAGAGGATACTGGAATAAGCACTTGTGTACTTTTTTTTTAAACAACCAGTCCCCGCGTGTTTTGTTACAGTTTTGTAAATTTTGTCATCTGTTTCTACCGGCACACAATAGCCTACTCTTTAAAAAAAGCGGAACAGGTTTTAACGTGTGCGTAAGATGTTCTGCGTGCGTTCATGCAAAAGATCTCGGTTTATAGTCTCATCCGGAAGATTTTGATAACGCGTGTATGAAACATGAGTTAAACTGGACTATATCCTCGAAAAGTCGGTATTCAGCTATCTTAAATGTGGGTAAAAAAATAAAATGTCGCGTACGCAACACCTCACAATTAGCAAACCTCAGAGCTGTTAACCGAGAAACGAACCCCCCCAAAAAAACCACAAAAAAAACCCCCGAAGTCAAACTTGACTGTCACACGCATTCATTCCATCCTGATTAATTTTTCTGAATGATAGGGTACTTCGGTGCATAGACCAGGAAGAATGTGGTATTGGTTTTTTCGTTTGTTTTGGGTATTCCCTCCCCCTTGTGGGGTTGTTTCCAACTGGTTTGTCATAACATGTTATTCCGTTTTGTCAGAAGTACGTGACACAGGTGACCATCCTCCGAAAAACGAGTCCTTTGTCACTGTTGTGTCGTGTTTGCTGGTAAAGAGTAAAGGACTGTTTGTGGAGTGCATAATATAATATAATATAATATAATACAATATAATATAATATAATATAATATATTATAATATAATATAATATAATATAATATAATATAATATAACATAACATAATATAATATAATATAAAGATTTATGCTTTGACGAAACATCTCGACATTTGCTCTTATAGTAAAGAAGGATATATCTGACCGTTTTAGGTTTCTTTTTTTTTTTCAAGACACAAGAAAGTTGTAGTTGAAGGTAGTTATGAGGTTTTCTATCATCTTCATCTAAAGTGTGCATTGTGTTGTATCGCACTGTTCTGTGGTGTACTGTATTGTATTGTACTGTATGGTAGTGCATTACATTGTAGTATATTGTATTGTACTGTATTGTACTGTATGGTAGTGCATTACATTGTAGTATATTGTATTGTACTGTATTGTATTATATTCCATTGCATTGTATCATACTGCATTGTATTGTGTTGTACTCTCCTACATTGTAATGTATTGTATTATAGTACGTTGTATTGTATTGTATTGTATCGTATTGTATTGTGTCGAACTGTCCTGCATTGTAATGTATTCTAGTACATTGTATTGTATTGTATCGTATTGTATTGCATTGCAATGTATTGTATTGTATACAACTTTCAGGTACAGCAGATTTCTCTCTCTCTCTCACTCTGTATATATATATATATATATATATATATATATATATATATATATATATATATATATATATATATATATATATATATATATATATATATATATATATTCTATCTATCTATCTATCTATCTATCTATCTATCTATCATCTATCTATCTAAATATCTATCTATCTATCTATCTATCTATACTGTGTGTGTTTCCCTATGAGAATGGATTTTTCCTAAAAATTGTTACCAGGTTTGCGAACACTAAATCTGTTTTCCACATGAGATCGCGGGTTCATCGTCTGATCCCAAAAAGACAAGAACCCAGACCACAGCTCAACGTCTGGAGGATCGAACTCGCCACTTCTCGCTTTCTAGACTTCTTCTTCTTCTTCTTCTTCTTCTTCTTCTTCTTCTTCTTCTTCTTTCTTCTTCTTCTTCTTCTTCGAGCGCTTTGATTTGTTGCTTTACAAGATTCAGCGCTATATAAATTCCATACATTCTTCTTCTTCTTCTTCTTCTTCTTTCTTCTTCTTCTTCTTCTTCTTCCATTCTTCTTCTTCTTCTTCTTCGCAACTCTTCTTCTTCGTAATTCTTCTTCTTCATTCTTCTTCTTCTTCTTCTTCTTCTTTCTTCTTCTTCTTCTTCTTCTCTTCTTCTTCACAATTCTTCTTCTTCACAATTCTTCTTCTCACATCTTCTTCCCCTCCTTCTCTTTTTCACAATTCTTCTTCACAATTCTTCTTCTTCACAATTCTTCTTCTTCTTCTTCACAATTCTTCGTCTTCGCAATTCTTCTTCTTCACGATTCTTCTTCTTCTTTTCCTCCTTCTCCTTCTTCTTAGCAATTCTTCTTTTTCTTCTTCCTCTTCTTCTTCTCCTTCTTCTTCGCAAATCCTTCTTCTTCTTTTTATTCTTTTCTTCTTCTTCACAATTCTTCTTCTTCGTGTTCTATTGTTGTATGTCATTGCAAAAATGTGTTGCGCTGCCATTAAGCGCCTGACAAGTCAGGCCCAGCGCATGCGACTTCGCGAGGAAGAGAACTGTTATATTTCAAGTTTTTTTCTGGAAAAAATACAAAGGCAAGATGAAGGACCAAGAAGGCAGAAAATAGATGAGAAAGAGGTAACAGGAAGAAAAAGAACAAGACAGAAACAAAGAAAGGGACAGAAAAGAGGGAATTCTCTGCACAGAATTTCCAAAGGGTGGGGGTGCTATGTATACTGACAGGCCTCCGGAATATCCACAGGGGAACTTTCTAGACAAGAACGTTTCCTCTAGACTATCGATCCACACGATAAAAATTCTTGGACACACTCAGTAGGGAGGTAAAGTACGTTTTGAATTTGATATTTTCTGTTTTTGACTGTTTGAAAAAGCATTAGAAAAACCAACAGCAACAAAACGCAAAGAAAGAGAAAAAACTAGTTTTAAAAAAACAAGACAAAAACAACCAGAAAGAAATATTAAAAAGAAGAAGAAAACCACGTCCAACCCAAAAATTACCAAGTGACAACTAACAACTCCTTTTTGCGTGGAGGGTCACTCATTTTTTAGCTCAAGATCATTTTGGAGTTTTTGTACACGAGAGGCCAAGGTCGATGAACTAAACACACACACTGGCACACGTGCGTGACCGTATTTCAACAGGTGGCATAAACACAGACCTCCCTCCCCCCCCCTCCCCCCCCTCTCTCTGTGTTATTTTGGCAAAGAGCGTGATGAATCCGGAAGTCAGACTGAACTTTGACTGAAGCAGCTTTGTTAAAACTATAACACTAACGTAATTGTATTTCATATTTTCAAAATCGATAGATTTCAAAGTAAAAAAAAAAAAAAAAGGAACATTATGCCAGATCATGACTGTAGATGAGGCTAAAAATTTAATGAAGACTGTTATTTTGTTTCATATTCTTGCAAGAAACTGACCTCGAGGTCCAATGAATAAAACTGTAATTTTAATCTTAATGAATATTGCATTATCAGGTAGTGCTGGCCAACTGGGCTCTGGTGAAACTGTAACTGGCTTAGCAGGTCAGCAGTGGATTAAACAAATTGCTCAAGACATTAAATGGAAATACAAACGGACTGATCTCAACTGAAAACAGCACGGAGAGGAAGACGGACAACGATCAAAGAAAAACGGAAAAATAGCACGGCAAGAAAAATGGACAACGACCAAAGAAAAAGGATATGGTTGGGACCTGGAACATTTGCGGTTTGACGAACAAAGAACCAGAGATAGTGGAATTCATGGACCTAGCGCAAGATCACAATACTGGGCAGTACAGACACCAGAAAGAAAGAAACAGGAACAAAGGAAACAGACGCCAGCTATGTTCTCATTTGGAGCGGTGTAAGCAAGGCAGAGAGAACAGCACATGGCGTGGGTTTCATCATACACCATCACAAGACAAAGGACTTCATGAGTACAGAATTCATTTCAGAGAGACTCTTGAGGATAGGCAGTTAGAGAGGGCAACAAGATCAACAACTACACTCAGGTGTATGCACCATGTAATGACTCCTGCTCAGATGAGGTTAAGGACTCCTTCTTTGAAAAGCTCTCAGACACCATCAACAACATCCCAGACCAAGAAGACCTGAACGTCATGGGAGATTTCAATGGCAGAGTCGAAGAGAGAAGAACACGCGGACAAGCTCCACACAGTGACCACAGAACACTGTGCATCTACAACGGCAACCATGTATTAGAACTGTGTGCAGAGCATGACCTTATTGGCAGGGAATAAATAAAAAATATGTCAGCAGTAAACATGGTTGCTGCTGCTCCACATAGGTCGAAGATTAGTCTCCAGGGGGTCTGTGATAACAATTTACCAGACCATTTAAATGTATTTTTTACTGGCTTCCGAAAAGCATGATTTTTCGGATAAAATAAATGACCTGAAGAAATCTCTGTCCTTTGAGAATAGCCTCATTGTTGATGACACAGTTATCTATGAACTCTTCAAGGCATAAATATCAACAAATCTCCTGAACCAGATGGTATATGCGGCAGAACCCTTAAGTTCTGCGCTACTGAGCTTGCCAGCGTTTTTCAGCACCTCGCTGGACACTAGCCAGATACCAGTTATCCCGTAGTGAGCACAGAGTTCATTTCAGAGAGACTCTTGAGGATCGGCATCGGAGAGGGTGATACCTCTTCCAAAGAAACCAAATCCTTCTTGGCCTAACAATTTTAGACCTGTTTCCCTCACATCATTTATGATGAAAACATTAGAAAAGATCGTAAAATCTCTCATTCTTTCTGCTACAGAGAAAGACCTTGACCCACTACAGTTTGCTTACAGGACAGGACGAGGTGTCGAGGATGCCAAACTGTTCATTTTGTACAAGTTGTACAACCACTTAGAAACACCTGACTCTCACGCCAGAATTTTGTTTGCTGACTTTAGTTCAGCTTTCAATACAATGCAGCCTCATGTTCTTGTTCACAAAATAATTTCAAAATTTGACGTAGACGATCAACTTGTTCATTGGATGATTGAATTTTTGACTAACAGACCACAGCGCGTTTTTGCCAATAAAATAACTTCATCGGTTAGATTTACCTGTACCGGTTCTCCACAGGGTTGCGTTCTCTCGCCACTTCTGTACATTATATACACAGATGATTGCAGAAAGCAGCTATGAAAATTCCTTTCTTGTAAAATTTGTGGAGGATAGTGCTCTTTTGTCTCTCTTATCTGGATATGTCCAAGACCATGGTCCAGCCCACACTGATTTCGTCAGTTGGTGTGATAAAGCATATCTGGAGCTAAATGTTTTTAAAATTAAAGACCTTCCTATCGATTTCAGAAGATCCGGTCACATTCCTGAACGTATTATCATCTATAGTCAAGAAGTTGAAAACGTTTCGAAGTACAAGTATCTGGGAACTATTTTTGATCACAAATTAAACTGGGATGCTAACACTGACACTATTGTCAAAAAGGGACAGCAACGAATGTATTTTATAAGGAAGCTTAACTTATTTTTTGTTGACAAAAAGATTCTTTCTTTGTTCCACAAGTCTTACATAGAGAGTGTTCTAAGATCTGCTTTCATCTATTGGTACAATAGCCTTAGTGTTATAAACAAGAATAGTCTTCAAAGAAATGGTAGAATCTGCTAAAAAATAATTGGAGAAGAACAAAGAGATCTCAAGTTGTTCTGCAATCAGCAGCTTGTACGCAAAGCGACTGCTATCTTGGCTGATCCTTCCCATGCTATGTCTTCGGAATTTCAGTTATTGCCTTCAGGATGCCGTTTTCGGTGCTCCAACAGTAAAACAAATAGAAAAAGAAATTATTGTGTCCCAGTAGTCATTCGAATTCTAAATTCACAACAACACTTACCAAACAGATTTACATTCTCTGATATACCTCCCTGATTGTCAATGTGGTTGTGTGTGTGTGTGTGTGTGTGTGTGTGTGTGTGTGTGTGTGTGTGTGTGTGTGTGTGTGTGTGTGTGTGTGTGTGTTGTGTGGTGTGTGTGTGCTCTCATGAAAATAAGTACTCCTGTGTCTATTCTGGCTTAAATGATTTTTGAAGTGTGTGTGTGTGTGTGTGTACAAGTTTATGTCTTTATTAGTCAATGGTCCTTATGGTGTGTGTGTGTGTGTGTGTGTGTGTGTGCGTGCGTGCGTGCGTGCGTGCGTGCGTGCGTGCGTGCGTGCGTGCGCGCGCGCGCGTCAAATTATGTCTTTACTATTCAATGGTCTTTATACAATTGTATTCATATAATTATTGGTGTGTGTGTGTCTATGGGTGTGCGCACGCGTGTGTGCGTATGCGTTTGTGAGTGCGTGCGTGCGTGCACGTGTAAATAATGTTTATATGTCTTTTCCAATCAATGGTTTTTATAACATTGTATCCCTACATTGGTGTGTGTGTATGTGTATGTGTGAGCGTGTGTATATGCGCGTGTACGCGCGTGTGTGTGCGTGTGTGCGTGCTCGGGTGTGTGTGTGTGTGTGTGTGTGTGTGTGTGTGTGGTGGAATGTAGAAGCGAAGGATGCTATCAAGGTAAAGAAGAAACTATACAAGATCTGGGTCAAGTCAAAGGATGAAGAGGACTACATCAAGTAAAGACTTGCAAGAAGACACAGCAAACAAGTCGTGAGAACAGCAAAGGAAAAGTCCTGGACCCCGTATGGGGAAAAACTCCTCTGTGAAACATGCAAAACCTCCCCAAGAGAGTTTTACAAGAGTGTGAAAGCAATGAGAGTCCGAGATGAACCTTTCGATCCAACCACTGCCATCAACGATACAAACGGGGAAGCACTGTATGAAGAGGAGGAGACAATAGTGAAGAGATGGGAAAATTATTTCAAAGACTTACTCAACCCACCAGGAGTGCAGACACAAGACACACAGCCCCAGTTCACCCTCAGCCACCCTGACCACTCAGAACCCACCATCCTAGACAGTGAAGTAAAACAGGCAGTGGAGACCAGTCCTAAGGGCAAGGCTGCAGGAGACGATGGCATAACAACTGAAGCCATTCATGTATGCGGTGAAACTGGAATTCAGTGGCTCACCACCGTCTTTCAGACTGCTTGGGAGGGGAGAAAATTACCAGAAGACTGGAAAAATGTAATAGTGGTGCCAATATGGAAGAAGAAGGGCAGCAAGAAAGACTGCAGTACCTACAGAGGCATATATATCACTGCTCAGCCATGTAGGGAAAATGTATGCAAAGATTCTGGAGCAGCGCACTTGAGCGAAAAAAGGACATCTCTGTGACGTCCAGTTTGGCTTCAGAAAAGGACAATGGTGCACTGTTGCAATCTTTGCACTCTGACAACTGTGCGAGAAGGCGATTGAGTACGACCAAGATCTCCATCTTGTATTCATTGACCAAGAAAAGGCCTTTGATAGAGTCACTGAGACAAACTATGGAAAGTCCTCGAGCAGTACAATGTGAAGGACCAGCTGTTAGACAACATCCGGGCCATCTACACCATTAGCAGGAGTGCAGTCTGCATGGCCAGTGGAACATCTGACTGGTTCCCAGTGACATCGGAATTAAGGCAGGGCCGAAATCTCTCCCCTCTGCTCCTCATGATCTACATGGATCAGATCACAAAGGAAGCCAACCCAGACCCTGAGGCACTAAATGAACTCATGTTTGCGGATGACCAGGCAATGATGAATGATCATAAGACACAACTACAGGAGCACACAGACTGGCTCAATGAAAGCTGCGAGACATACGGCATGAAGATCAGCGCCAGCAAGACCGAGGTCATGACTGTCAGCAAAAAACCAAACAAGCTAGACATCAGCGTCAACGGAATCCAGTTGAACAAGCCAGTGAATTCAAATACCTGGGCAGCATCTTCACTGAAAACGGAAAACTAGACAGAGAAATAGAGACCACATGCCAGAAAGCCAACACAGTCAGCTGCCAACTGGCCCCTCTCCTGAAACACCCCAGCATTCCCACCAGCACTAAGACGAAACTCATCAACGCCATGTTTCTCCCAACGCTGACATACCAATGCCAGACAGGGGCCCTAAGTAAAGTCATAGAGAGAAAACTGGTCCCCTGTGAAATGGAATGCCCGAGGAAAGCAGCAAACAAGACCAGGCGAGACAAGATCAGAAATGAGGTGATACAGAGACATGGTAGGAGCAACACCAGCCCTACAACACATTGACCAACACCAAAGAATCAAGTTGTTCAGACACCTCACACGTAGGCCCCCCAAACCAACCAGCTCTTTAGGCACACACCACCAGATACTCTGGCTGGAGAGCCAGAGGAAGACCAACACGACGATGGAGCGACTCCGTGGCAGACAGACAGACCCCTCAGAGCCCAGGAGATGTCTGTCCCTTCTCCAGGCCACCCTCCTGCCTTGCTGCTGACAGACAGACAGACGACTGTGTTTCCCCGCGACACCCGACACCCACCGGTACAAGCGGAAGGAAAAAGTAATGTAAAGTAAGTACATCAAAATAAGACTTCAAAGAACACTGAATATTGTATCATGTTTTATAGTTTCACTACAGAAGAGGCTTAAAAGTAAAACAAAGCCATAGTTTTGTTCCATATTTTCAGAAAAGACTGCCCTAAAAGTAACATGTTTATTGCTATTTTATTCTAGACTTCTTGTTTATATAACAGACTAACCTAAAAGTAAAAGGGATATCAAAATGGATATCGTGTATCGATTTTTCACAAACACTAAACTTTAAAGTTAAACGAATGTTAATTATTTATTCATTTATTCTTTTATATCGTGGATAATGGAATAAGCACGTGTGTGCTTTTTTACATGCAGTCCCCGTGTGTATGCGGTTTTTGTAAATTTTGTCATCTGTTCTCACCGACACACAATGGCCTACTCTTCCGAAAAGCGGAACAGGATTTAACATGTTCTGCGTGCGTTCGCACACGGGGCCTCGGTTTAAAGTCTCATCCGAAGGACTTTTGGGGAGAGTGGAGTCTGCACTGGTGTTAACTCTGAAGGAAAATATCCCCTTCAACGGGAATCGAACCCAGGTCGTCAGATTTCGAGCGCAATGTTCTAACCACTAGGCTGTCCCCCCCCCCCCCCCATCGTATCTTATGCTCCCCAGTGGGGATGGTGGGGGGGGGGGGGGGAGGAAGGTTGTCATTATAAATATCCCCACTTTCTGGAATTTCTGTTCTAAAAAAATTCCCTCTTTTCTATCCTTCTCTTTGTTTCTGCCTTGTTCCTTTTCTTCTTGTCACCTCCTTCTGGTCTATTTTCTTCTTTCTTGATCCAGTTTCCTGCCTACCCCCCCCCCCCCCTCTCCACCCCAGAAAGACTTAAAAGATAACAAATTCTCTTCCACGCTCAAGTCGGATGCGCTGGGCCTGACTTGTCAGGCGCTTAACGGCAGCGGAATGCAGTTTTACTTATATGACAGACAACAATAGTTGCAGTGTGAACGTTCCACGACGACGACGAAGAAGTTCATCATTATCACAGCTACTGATACTTCTATATTATAATGATAATAATAATATTATTACTAT
>CM054161.1:31385624-31390624 GCA_028751875.1 Rapana venosa | reverse complement strand
AGGAGGAAGAGGGAGGAGGATGCTGAGGAGGAAGGAGGAGGGGAGGAGGATGCTGAAGAGGAGGAGGAGGAGGATGCTGAGGAGGGAGGTAGGATGCTGAGAGAGGAGGAGGATGCTGAGGAGGAGGAGGAGGAGAAGGAGAGCTGAGGAGGAGAGGAGGAGGATGCTGAAGGAGGAGGATGCTGAGGAGGAGGAGGAGGAGGAGGAGAGGAGGAAAGGAGGAGGAGGAGGATGCTGAGGAGGGGGAGAGAGGAGGATGCTGAGGAGGAGGGGGATAGGAGGAGGAGGGAAGGAGAGGAGGAGGATGCTGAGGAGGAAGAGGAAGGATGCCAGCAAAGAACTAGGGGAGGAGGGAAAGGAGGAGAGGGGAGGGGGAGGAGGAGGAGCAGGAGGAGCAGGAGGAGGAGAAGGAGGCGGAGAAGGAGAGGAGGAGGATGCAGAAGAGGAGGAGGAGGAGGAGGGGGGGGAGGAGAGGAGGTTGGAGGGAGCGAGCGAAGAACTAGGTGGTGGAGGAAAAGGAGGAAGAAGAGGAGGAGGAGGATGCTGAGGAGGAGGAATCGGAGCGAGCGAAGGAGTAGGGGGAGGAGGAAAGGAGGAGGAGGAGAAGGAGGAGGAGGAGGAGGAGGAGGAGCCTGGGGAGGATGAGGAGCGAAGAGGAGGAGGAGGAAGGAGCCACGAAAAACTAGTCGGAGGAGGGAAGGGAGGAGGGAGGAGGAGGAGGAGGATGAGGATGCTGAAGGGGAGGAGGAGGAGGTGAAGTGAAAGGAGGAGGAGGAGGGATGCTGAAGGGAGGAGAGGGAGGAAGGAGGAGGAGGATGCTGAGGAAGGAGGAAGAGGGAAGGAGCCAGCGAAGAACTAGGGGGAGGAGGGAAACGAGGAAGAAGAGGAGGAGGAGGAGGAAGGAGGAGGGGGAGGAGGAGGATGCTGAGGAGGAGGGGGAGGAGGAGAAGGAGGAGGAGGAGGGAAAGGAGGAGGAGGATGTTGAGGAGGATGAGGATGCTGAAGAGGAGTGGGAGGATGCTGAGGAGGAGGGGGAGGAGGAAGAGGGAAAGGAGGAGGAGGAGGAGGAGAAGGAGGAGGAGGGGAGAGGAGGAGGGGGAGGAGGAGGGGAAGGAGGAGGAGGATGCTGAGGAGGAGAGGGGAGGAGGAGGAATGAGGATGCTGAGGAGGAGGAGGAGGAAGGAGCCAGCGAAGAACTAGGAGAAGGAGGGAAAGGAGGAAGAAGAGGAGGAGGAGGATGCTGAGGAGGAGGGGGAGGAGGAGAAGGAGGAGGAGGGGGAGCAGGAGGAGGAGCAAGAGGAGGAGAAGAGGAGGAGGAGGAGGAGAGGAGGAGGAGAGGAGGAGGGGGAGGGAGGAGGAGGAAGGAGAGAGCCAAGGACTAGGGGGAGGAGGGAAAAGAGGAAGAAGAGGAGGAGGGGATGCTGAGGAGGAGGAGGAGGAGGAAGAGGATGCTGAGGAGGAGGGGGAGGAGGACAAGGAGGAGGAGGGGGAGGAGGAGGAGGATGCTGAAGAGAAGGAGGATGCTGAAGAGCAGGAGGAGGAAGGAGGAGGAAGGAGCCAGCGAAGAACTAGGGGGAGGAGGGAAACGAGGAAGAGGGGGGGGGGGGGGGATGCTGAGGAGGAGGGGGAGGAGGAGGAGGAGGAAGGAGGGAGCGAAGGGTAGGGGGTGGGGGGGTTATCATTATACAAACTGGACGAGTGGGGGTGGGGGTGGGAGGTACCTTGAAGGACTTGGTAACAACGGCAAAACACGCACACACAGACACGCACGCACGCACGCACGTACACACACACACACACACACGACACACACACACACACACACACACACACACACACACACACATACGCACGCACGCACGCACGCACGCACGCACGCACACAGAGAGAGCACAAAATGGGTGTCGTGAGGATGAGCATGATGAAATTGTTGTTTTTCAGGGTTTCGAAAATGATGGATGATGAGGAGGTGTTGTGTTGTTTTGTTTTGTTGGTGGGTTTTTTAATTCCAAAGGTGTCATTTGTACTTGAGTAAGGTGCACACGCGCGCAGCGTGCGTGCGTGCGTGTGTATGTGTGTGTGTGTGTGTTTGTAAGAGAGAGAGAGAGAGAGAGAGAGAGAGAGAGAGAGAGAGAGAGAGAGAGAGAGAGACAGACAGACAGACAGACAGACAGACAGACAGACAGACAGAGACAGAGATAATGCATGTATGTGTACGTATCTGCACGTGCATTTTTACACCCATACATATGTATGTTTGTGTGTTGTACGCGTGCGCCCGATGCACACACACACACACACACACACACACACACACACACACACACACTCACACACCACACACACACACACCACACACACACACACACACACACACACACACACACACACACACACACACACACTCAAAACATTTAATAGTCTGACACCACTAAATGTAAATAGATTTCCAACAAATCACAGTAAAATCAAAAGCATGCTACACACACACACACACACACACACACACACACACACACACACACACACACACACACACACACACACACACACACACACACACACACACCACACACACACACAGGGGCGGGGACGGGGACGGGGTCGGGATAGCCTAGTGGTCAGAACATTGCGCTCGCAATCTGACGACCCGGGTTCGATTCCCGTTCAAAGGGATATTTTCCCCTGGAGTTAACATCAGTGCAGACTCCACTCTCCCCCAAAGTCCTTCGGATGAGACTCTAAACCGAGGTCCCGTGTGCGAACGCACGCAGAACATCTTGCGCACACGTTAAATCCTGCTCCGCTTTTCCGAAGAGTAGACCATTGTGTGCCGGTGGGAACAGATGACAGAATGTACAAAAACACATACACACGGGGACCGGATGTAAAAAAGCACATACGTGCTTATTCCATTATCCTCTATATATAGGAATAAAAGAACACACACACACACACACACACACACACACACACAACCATTAACTTCATGCTGCTTTTAAACCCAGTATTCTGAATTCCAAAGAGGTGCTAGTGTGTGTGTGTGTGTGTGTGTGTGTGTGTGTGTGCGTGCGTGCGTACGTATGTTAGTGTGTTAGAAGTAGTATAACAATATTATTAAATATAATATATACGTAGACCACCATAATCTGTACACTGAAATTTTTTTTCAATCCACATACAATAAAAGCATGAACTCTCTCTCTCTCTCTCTCTCTCTCTCTCTCTCTCTTAGGGTGTGTGGCTAACGTGGAAGCCTTTTCTTTTCCTGACTCTTACGTTGTCACATGACGTGCGTTGTAAAAACACGTCATCAACATGACGTCCCTTATATGAAAGATGCTTCTAGAGCTGCGACAGGTGTACGTCATTTCTATGACAGACCGTGAACATGTATACATACTTTGCAGTGATGGAGTCATGGGAACTGATGTCCACATAGAACAGTAGGCTAAGATCTTTGACTCTAGAGGCAACTAAAGACAGAAACAGACAGACAGACAGACAGACAGAAGGCAGGCCTTCAGCTAAACTACCTCTCAGACGTCAAGTTTACCAACAGTTGGGAGTATGACTGACAGGGAAAAGTACTCCCAGAGAGAGAGAGAGAGAGAGAGAGAGAGAGAACTCGAACTCGAATGATTTATTCACAAAAAGGCCATTGGCCCATACATGAAGGGGGTTGCCGAACTGCTTAGTATTTTGGTGGGGGTAAAAGCAATAGTAACGACAAAATGTTACTGTAGAACAAAAAATCAGCTACAAAAAATGACTTAGGATAACAATATCTCTCTTATTCTGAAAGCTTTACACAAAATATAAAGTGAGGCTGTGCACAACCTCAGGATGACTTGATGCCAGGAGTAAACAGAGTCTAAATAAATTAGGCTGTCTATTATATTTAACAGGGATGTAATTCTGCCTAACATCCTCTAATACTGGACAGCACAACACAAAATGTACTTCATCCTCCTCTGCTTGCTTACATAATGGGCATAGCAGCCTGAGGTCGTCAATATCATGTTATCTGTATCTGAATTTATGAACATTTATATCTGATACTCCAAGTCTAAACTTAGACATAATTCTTTTCAAATGTATATCCATATCAAGTTTTAGATAAGGTTTGACATCATGCGAACTTATAAATTGTCTGTACATTTGAAATCTTTCACTGCTTTGTATATGATCACTCCATTGCTGCCAACGGCAGTCAATCAATCTTTGCCTGAAAGCGTTAATAAACTCTCTGCAATTTCCGACTCCTTGATTGAGCCAAACAAATCCAAACCCGAGTTCACATAAACAGGTACGTATTTATGTAGCCCAGTTGTTTTTCCCTTTGACGTCTAGATCATAAAGCATCTTGTAGGATTTAAAAGGTAGCTTGCTCTCATTCATAAGCAGAATCTTAATCCAATATCTAACGCACCTTACAGCAGCATTAACAGAGAGAGGATATCTATTAGTTTCACTATAAACAAGATCATTAGGTGTACGTCTATCTAAGCCTAAAAACTGCTTTAAAGCAAAGAGGTGCACTGATTCACAATGTGTTACAGCTGCATACAAACCCCAAATTTCTGCACCATATAACACAGTGGGTTGTATTTGTGCATCGAATATCTTAATGAACAAGTCAAAAGAGTTATTATTCAATATTCGTAGTTTTTTCAACACAAATAACAAGCATCGTTTACTTCGACTTGCCAGATCTTCACATGCAGTTGTGAAACTAAGGTTAGTAGAAAAACAGATTCATAAATATTTATATACATTAATCACAGGGATGCTATTTCCATTGTACAACCATTTTTCATGAGCAGCTAAATAGCAACCTTTTCTGAATACAACGATGTTACTCTTACTCAGATTAAAATCAAGTGATGTTGCAGCACTGTTTAAGCTGTTTAACTGCTTTTGTAAGCCTTCAACTGTTTCAGATAGCAGGATAACACCAGCAGCAAGCAGAAGAATAAACAACTCTGAGAAATCATGGG
>CM054161.1:31365624-31383124 GCA_028751875.1 Rapana venosa | reverse complement strand
AAGAAATAAATAACACACACACATAGAGCTTATGCCAATTTCCTCAATATAAAAGGAACAAAATAAAAATAAATAAAAATAGATAAATAAACCACACACACATAGAGTTTATTTCCATTCGCCTCACTAAAAAAGAATAAAAAAGAAAAATAAAATAAAAATAAATACTAACACAACACACACACATTAGAGTTAAATCCATTATCGCTCAATATAAACAAATAAAATAAAAATAAAATAAAAATAAATAAAAAAAACACCCAACACATAGAGCTTATAACCATTCTCCTCAATATAAAAGAATAAAATAAAAAATAAATAGGGGACGGGATAGCTCAGTGGTCGGAGCACTCGCTTTCCCCCAGCCAAGTTAAGCAGCGTCGAGCGTGGTTAACCAGTTTGATGGGTGGACCTTTGCGGGCCTTGGCTTCAGACAGTTTTCCCCCATTCACCCATCTGTAAATGTGTAACCTGCCCTCATTAGTGGACAGGGAAGGTAAAGCAGCGAGGGTAGAGGAATGCGGCCGCCCTCAATATGCGGCCCTAGAGAAGAGAGGTCTTTGACGCCTCGCTCCCCTACGAACTACAGGTTATGGACTCCTATACCACAATATAAAAGAATAAAATTAAAATTAACATTTAATAAAAAAATTACTAAATCACGCACACACTCATTAGAGCGTTCACATTAACCTCAATATAAAAGATAAAATAAAAAAATAAACCACACACACACACACACACACATTTAACTACATCTGTTTTAAAACCCATATTCCAGTTCCATAAGTTCTGAATCTCAGCGGGAGCAGTTCTGTGGCTGTCTTTCTCTTTTTTCCTGTCAGCATAATTACGCGGAGTTTTTGGCTAGTCGATTCCTATCAGCGGTTTGCCAGAGCTTTCTGATATTAGCCTTCTCCTGGTAGCCTTACCCGGGGTGGCACCACGCCGGGGTAGGAGAAATAATAATAATAATAATAATAATAATAATAATAATAATAATAATAATAATAATAATGTATGGAACTTATATAGCGCTGAATCTTGTAAAGCAACAAATCAAAGCCCTCAGATGACTTCTTTTTTTTTGTTTTGGCGTGAGTATGTTTTTTTTTTAAATTATTGTTCATCGTTTCCACGGCAGGGCACACAAAGGCCTATTCTATTCGAACCGCGTAACAGAATTTTAACGTGTGCGCAAGATTTTCTGCATGCGTTCGCAACACGGGGCCCTCGTTATAGTCTCAACCGAAGGAGTGTTGACATTCAGTTCGATTTTTGGGGGGTCAAACTGGGAAGAAAGGGCGAGGCTGGGAATCGAACCCAGAACCTCACGGTTTACTTGTTGGCAGGCAAACGTCTTAACCATCCTGCCACCTTCCTTCCATAGGACTTGGTAGGACTTGGAGTCTACAATGCCAAAGCCGTCCTGGCCCCCCCATTCACCAACCTTGGTAACATAGATGGGCTTAATGAACAATAATAACAATATTGTGACATGGAAAATATGACGTTTAATGCTTTAGGATAACAAGAAACGAGCAATCGCAATAACAAGAAAAGAACAGTGACATGACAGAACATATATGCACAGAGTAAAGTCGGCGTGTGTGTGTGTGTGTGTGTGTGTGTGTGTGTGGGCGCGCCCCGTGCGCGAGTGTGAGTGGTGTGTTTCACAACCAAGAGGAGGGCACTTTAGCATAAAGGAAAACGTTTCCGATTTACAGGTGACCGCGACCAGGAAGCAGAAATATGTATTTTGGCGCAATGCGCAGTCCCTCGGAGTGACAAAGGACGGAAATGATCCCCTCAATGTGATCTTTGGCAATTGCATGTCACTTTTCAAAACACGTCTGGGACGAAAACCTACCCTGATGATCTTTAACAAACAAAATGGTTGAATAAAACTGATTTGCACTGACGACATGAGGAGTAGCAAGAGACAAACGTCATTCAACACTCCATCTCCCTATTTAAAAAAAAAATGATTTTTTTGTTATTCGTCTTCAGCACTTGATATCCATACCCCCCTCTCTCTACTGTCTCTGTCTCCTCTCTCAGTCTTCTCTCTCTGTCTCTCTGTCTTCTCTGTCTCTGTCTCTCTCTCTCTGTCACTCTCTCTTCTCTCTCTCGCTCTCCTAACGGGCGGGGACTGGATGTAAAAAAGCACATGTGTGCTTATTCATTATCCTCGAAATAAAAGAATTTGTCATTGTCGTTGTCATTGTCATTGTCATTGTCCTGTGGTCCTCATTCAGGGAGCTTTCTCCCCACGCTTTCACCTCTTCTTCTCCTCCCCCCTCCTACTTTTCCTCCTTTTGTTTTTTATCATGGCGACACGCCATTTCTTTTGTTTATTACCCGAATCTTTAAAAGAAAAAGTTCACAGCGTTTTGTAGTGTTGGTTTTAAGACGGAGTTGAAAATCTCAAAAACAGCATAGCATCAATAAAAATAATGATAACAAATGGAATTTATATAGCGCTATATCTTGCAGAAACAAATCAAAGCGCTTGCATTCATCTTACTCTTACACATGCAAAAAGTTACAATTAATAGTTTTTACAAATGTATACACACACATATGGCAAAGGTCTTTTGAAAAATAAAATATTCGCATTCTCTCTCTTGTGTTCTTCTTCTTCTTCTTTTTGCATAGTGGAGAATTACAGGTTGTCAATCAACATGGACTAATACAAACAATGCTTCCTCGCGTAACAAGCATTCAAATGGTTTTTTTCCTGAGTGTGTCATAAATAACTACTGTTTTCAAATCATTTACATCACAACATCTCTCTCTCTCTCTCTCATCTCTTCATCTCTCTCTCTCGATCCTCAACTCTCTCATCTCTCTCTCTCTTCTTCTCGGATCATCTCTCACCTCTCTCTCAATCATCCAAATGGTAAACATGGGTGGTTGACATCTGATCAGATTGAATATTATTATTTGCTGACGATATTATTTTACTATCGACAACAGTGACTGGTTTACAAAAACAACTTGATAACCTGTGTACCGCTGCATCTAGATTAGAGTTTTAAAAAATTTGGGTAAAACAAATATAGTTGTTGTTCGTAAGGGTGGGTATTTAGCACGACAGGAAAAATGGACATATGGCTATGTAAAGGTGGAAGTAGTGAATGCATATAAAGACCTTGGTCTATGGTTTTCAACTAGACTTAGTTTTGGCTTTGCATGTCCAGACCTAGTAAGCAGTTTTTTGCAATTTTTCGTGTGCTGTATACAAGACAAGAAATATGAGTAGATCAAGCACAGAAAAGGTAAAGGTGTCCCATAACCTCTGTGGCCGTAGGGGAGCGAGGCGTCAGAGACCTCACTTCTCTAGGGCCAGTATATTGAGGGCGGCGCCAACTTCCTCTTCCTCGCTGCTTTACCTTCCCTGACCCTAAAAAGGGCAGGTACCCATTTACAGCTGGGTGATCTCGGGGACTGTACTGAAGCCAAGTATAATAAGCTTATGGAAAAATAGTAGGCTACTCTGGAAAACGTATAACAACAAAAAGGCTGGCTGGGGCTTAACGGTTATTATCACATCATAATAACGTAGTTATAGTATGAAAATACCAGAAAAATAAATAAATTAATAATAATAATGATAATAATAATAATAATAATAATAATATATGGGATTTATATAACTCTGCCATTGCCCGGTTTCCCCAGGCCCCTGATGAGAAAGTAGGAGGGTTTGGGCGTGGGGCTAGGCAACCCCACCCCGTAAAAACAAAGCTTGCAACAGAAAACGCCAACAACGGACCAAGAGACTACTGCCCAGGTAGAGAAGGTCCCTCGCCAAGAGGATAGACCTCAATGTGGTGAAAGCCAGAGTCTACGGAAGCCACGAAGGCCGACCTCCCCCTTTATCGACCAGACCATCAACGTCGAACATGAAATGTGAGGACCATGTATGAGACGGAAAAACACGCAAGTAGCAGCAGAGATTGAAAAGCTACAACACCACATTGCTTTGGCATCAGTGAGACCCCTTGGCACAGTCAGGAACAAAGGAGACTGCTCTCACGGAGAGATGCAGCTTATTCTGGCCATGAGAAGACAAACGCCTGCCACACACAGAAGGTGTAGTGCTCATGTTGTCAAGACCTGCGCAGCAAGCCCTGATAGGATGGGAAGCACAACGGAACAAGAATCATCGCGGCCTTCCTTCGGACTAAGAAAATGAAAATCAGAATGAACTATCATCCAGTGTTATGCGCCACTAATACGCGATGAAGAAGCCCAACTCAATTCCACGACAGACTGCAGCAACGTCATTCCAAGTACCCAGAAAAAGAATAAACATCCTCATGTATTTCAATGGCCAAGATGGACAAGACCAACACGGATGCGAGGAAGTGATGGGAAGACACGGATTAGGAGAGTAGATGAAATGCGAGAGATTTTGCAGACTTCTGTGCTAACAACAATCTGTAACGTGGCAGCATTTTATCCCCCACAGAAGAGTACAAAGCCACACCACCAACAAAACTTGGTATCACCAAAATCTGTGAAATGAAGAACAAGCGACCCATATCTGCATGGCCAAGAAAAATTCAGGAGATCTCTATAGGATGAAAGGGTGAAAAGAAGCAACGTTGCATCTGACCACCCACCTTTGGTAGCCTAGGCAGCAAGCGAAAGCAGAAGAAGAACTGGATGGAAGCAACAACAAAGAGGCAGAAGTCAAAACACCAGCCTGCTGAAAGACACAAAGAAAAATGAGAATTCAAGCAGTCCCTCACCAAACAAGTACCACAAAGCACAACAAACAAGAACTGCTGAAGAAGAACTGACCCGGTAAAGAAAGTGAAAGAACACTGACGTCAACTTGTCAGGAAGTATGGCCCCAAGAACACCAACAGAAGGAATGGATATCGCAGCCACAATTGGCAAGATTGAGAAGAGAAAGCAGAAGAAAACACAGTAAACAACAGCCGGACAAGAGCAGCAAAGGCCAAGGCACCAGCAGACTTCACAGAGCCAACAGAGAAGTCAAAGGAGCGCAAGAACCAGAACAAGCCAAGTACATCGACAGCCTGGCAGAGGAACCGAGGAAGCAGCAGGCCAGTAAACACATGAAGCTGCTGTATGACAACCACTAAGAAACTCTCAGAAGTACAGCAGCCTGAAGCGACCAGCTTCAAAGACAAGAAAGGATAAACACACCATCCTGGGAACAGAGGGGCATCTAACAGATGGGCAGAGCACTTTTGAGTAACTCCTGAACAGATCCGTCCCTCAAACCCCCCGACATCGACCCAGCTGGATAGAGATCTAGACATCAAACTGTGAGCAACCAATCCAGGGAGGAGATCAGGAAAGCCATAAAAAAGCTGAAAAAATGGCAAGGCAGCAGGACCGGACAACATCCCAGCAAAACACTCAGGCAGACCTGGAGACCACAGTAGAGATACTAGTACCTCTCTTTGGGAAGATTAGGGAAAGAAGAAAGTACCATCAGACTGGAAGGAGGGCTACCTCATCAAGCTACCCAAGAAAGGAGACCTCAGCAACTGTGCAAACTATAGAGGGATAATGCTTCTTCAGTCGTGCCAGGAAAGTCTAAACAGGATCACCTCGAGAGAATAAAAATGCAGTCGAAACCCTCTCCTCCAACCAGCCAGGCCGGCTTTCCGCCAGAACAGATCAGCGTAGATTCATATTGGCACCTTGCGCATCACGTTGAGCTATCTTTAGAGTGAACTCATCTATATAATCAACTTTGTTGAATATGAAGAAAGTCAGTCGACAGTGGTGGTCACACTTGCGTCCGCATCACCCACTGGAAATTTGCTTCGACCACCAAGGAGTGCCAACCAAACTGTCAACTTGATCAAGAACTCCTATGAAAGAAGACCTCCCGGGTGACCAATGAGGACAAACTCACAAACAGCTTTGAGGTGAAGACCGGAGTCATACAAGGCTGGTCCTCCTGTCACCTTTCCTCTTCCTCCTGCGATCGATTGGACCATGAAGACTTCAACGGCATACAGAAGAAAATGAATCCCAGTGGACACTGTGGACCAGCTGGATGATCTCGACTTTGCAGACGACCTGGCCCTCTTTCCCACGAGCCCCAACATGATGCAGACAAGACTACAGAACTAGCAGCCACCTCTGACAGGTTTGGTCTTAAGACCATGAAGGGCAAAACCTAGATTCTCAAGAATCCAACGAAGTGAGTGAGGACCAGTCACACTAAATGGGAAAGAGCTGGAAGAATTTAGACATTCACACGTACCTGGGTAGCATCACTAACATGCAGGCGCACAGACGCGACGTCAGAGCAAGAAATTGGCAGGCGATGGCAGCGTACTTGCAGCGAAGAAACTCTGGAGCTCCAAGGTGGTACGACCCGCACAAAGATCAGGCTGTTCAACTCCAACGTAAGTCAGTCCAACTATATGAGCGAGACATGGAGGACAACAAAGACCACCAACAAGAAAGTGCAGACCTCATCAACAGCTGCCTGAGACGAATCCCCCAGATACCACTGGCCCGACACCATCAAGCAACGCAGACCTGTGGCAACTACCAACTCACATGCCAGCCGAGAATTAAATCCGGCGCAGGAGATGGGATGGAATCGGCACGACCCTGATAAAAACCAGCCATCAACTATAACAAGGCAGGCACTATATGAAGCCCCCAGGGAAAACGAAAAAGAGGAAGCCAAGAACACCTGGCGACGCGACCCTTGAGGCAGTAAACCATGACGATGGATAAACCAGGAACAGCTGAAGAGAATAGTCCCAGGACAGAGGACTCTGGCGACTGTTGTCGGCGGCCTATGCTCCATGGGGAGTGATAGGGCCTAAGAATTATTAATAGGATTTATATAGCGATGAATCTTGTAAAGTAATCAATCGAAGTGCTTGCATTCAGAATCATTCAACCGCCCCCATGCAACCGTCCACAAATATCAGGAACAAACAAATATCAATTTTATACACGCAACACATACGCACTACACTACAACTCTTAGGTGGGGTGGAGGAGGTAAGTCAGCAATTGAAAAGTAGGGACAGATAACAGGGGAAGGATCTCAAGTAGAAAACAGTGCGGTTTTGAGGCTGATTTGAAGTATCAAATGAATGCTATTTTGGGAAGTGGGAGAGGGAGGTCGTTCCATGTGGACGGACCGGAAACAGAGAAAGAGCAACGGCCAACAGTGGTTTGTTTCAATCTGGGTGTTCGAAAGCGCAAAGTATCTGCAGCTGAACGAAAGGAAACGGGACGGAGTGTACAGGTGAAGACATACATACACACAGACAGAAAATAAAACAAAACAAAGGACGATACGAGGGGGTAGACATATCAAGACAAGAAAGCAGCATTATTGTTTATTTTTATTTATTTTATTTTTTATATCGAGGGTAATGGAATAAGCACTCATTGTGACACAAGCTGTCACCAGGTCCACACACTAGCAAGACGATACAATTGTAAGACTCCTTTAGTCATTGTGGGCACTCATTATAACTTGTGTGTGTGTGTGAGACTCTAGACTGTTATCCCAGACTGTAACATCCAGACTGTGTGACATTCAGACTGCGTGACATCCAGACTGCGTGACATCCAGACTGTTACCCCCAGGTGGTGTGAACATCCAACTGTGTGACATCCAGATGGTGTGACCATCCAGGTGGTGGACATCCAGACTGTGTGTCATCCAGACTGAGTGACCATCCAGACTGTTTGTCATCTCAGAAAACTGAGTACAATCCAGACTGAGTAACATCCAGACGCGTGACATACAACTGGTGTACCCCAGAATGT
Organism: Rapana venosa; assembly: GCA_028751875.1. Lineage (NCBI taxonomy): Eukaryota > Metazoa > Mollusca > Gastropoda > Neogastropoda > Muricidae > Rapana > Rapana venosa. The sequence continues at coordinate 31,375,327 of CM054161.1, read as the reverse complement.
ATAATCTATCTATCTATCGATCTATCTATCAATCTATCTAACTATCTATCTATCCTATCTATCTATCTATCTACTATCTATCGTCTGTCGTCTGTCAGTACTATCTAACTATCTATCTATCTATCTATCATCTATCTATCTATCTATCTAGCTATCTATCTATCTAAAGTAAAAGTAGAACCACCAGCATATATAGAGGTTTCCCCCAATATTTCGGCTTTCTCGCCTGTTCCTCAGGTTTTTTTAAAATTATTACATATAATATATAATATATTATATATGTAAATGTGAGTGCCAGGACCTTCTCCGTGCTTGTACACTCTGCAGAAGTCCCTGCCAGCTGCCTCAGCCGACACCTTCTGAATTCAGGGTAGCCTCAGTAAAAATTTTCATGGAAAAATCAACAACAACCCAAACATTCATATTTGCGAGAAATTAGGCAGGAGAATAGGGATGACAGGCAGACCATGAGCCATGACAAATTCTTTTTAATTCGAGATAACATTTTTACATTCCAGTCCCCGCCCGAAGGATACTTCTTAATAATAACCCACACTTATACAGTCTCACAGTAGAAACATGGGGAAATAACCCTTTTCAAAACAGCCCCCCCCCCCCCAACAACCCCCCCCCCCCCCAAAGCAAACTAATAAAAGAAAACCCTAACCGCCCCCCCTCCACCCCCACCCCCACCCAAAAAAACCCAACCCACAACCAAAACAAACAAACGAAAGAGAAAGAAAAACCAAACCAACAAAAGAAGAAAAAAAGAAAAAAGAGAAAAAGAAACAACAACAAAACCAAGAAGAATAACAACCAGCATTTATTTTATTTATTGCATTCTATTTACAGCAAGAGAGAAAGAGGGGGGGACAGGGAAAGGGCAGAAATAAATACAGTGACAGAAACGCGGAAATTTTATGGCACAGAATTTCCAGAGAGTGGGGCGGGTTGCTGTTTATACTGAAAGAGTCCCCTGATATCCCCATGGAGGGGAGGGAGGGGGATATAATTAATTAAGCGCTCTGATTTGTCTTTGCAAGATATAGCGCTATACAAATTCCATTTCTCTTCTTCTTCTTCTTCTTCTTCTTCTTCTCTTCTTCTTCTTCTTCTTCTTCTTCTTCTTCTTCTTCTTCTTCTTCTTAAAATTATGAAACTTTTGAAATAATTTTTGCACTGATGAAGACGTTGTACTTGATTATATGCTCTTGCTTTCTTCCCTACACTATTGTACATTTGCTTTCTTCCATGACATTTTGCAATTACTATGATATACACTAGCTACACTTTGCCATTAATATGATATACACTAACTACATTTTGCCATTAATATGATATACACTAGCGACATTTTGCCATTTATATGATATACACTGGCTACATTTTGCAATTAATATAATATACACTAGCTACATTTTCCCATTAATATGATATACACTAGCTACATTTTGCCATTTATATGATATGCACTAGCTACATTTTGCAATTAATATAATATACACTAGCTACATTTTCCCATTAATATGATATACACTAGCTACATTTTGCCAGTAATACGATATACACTAGCTACATTTTGCCATTAATATGATATACACTACCTACATTTTGCCATTAATATAATATACACTAGCTACATTTTGCCATGAATATGATATACACAAGCTACATTGTGCCATGAATATGATATGCACTAGCTGCATTTTGCCATTAATATGATATACACTAGCTAGCTATATTTTGCCATTAATATGATATACACTAGCTACCTTTTGATATTAATATAACATACACTAGCTACATTTTGCCATTTATATGATATACACTAGCTACATTTTGCCATTAATATAATATACACTAGCTACATTTTGCCAGTAATATGATATACACTAGCTACATTTTGCCATTAATATAATATACACTAGCTACATTTTGCCATTGATATGATATACACAAGCTACATTTTGCCATTAATATGACATACACTAGCTACGTTTTGCCATTAATATGATATACACTAGCTACATTTTGCCATTAATATGATATACACTAGCTACGTTTTGCCATTAATATGATATACTGCATTTTGCCATTAATATGATATACACTAGCTTCATTTTGCCATTACTATGATATACACTAGCTACATTTTGCCATTAATATAATATACACTAGGCTACGTTTAGCCATTAATATGACACACACTAGCTACATTTTGCCATGAATATAATAATTATATACTAGCTACATTTTGCCATGAATATGATATACACTAGCTACGTTTTGCCATTAATATGATATACTGCATTTTGCCATTAATATGATATACACTAGCTTCATTTTGCCATTACTATGACATACACAAGCTACATTTTGTCATTAATATAATATACACTAATGGCACTCTCTCTTCATCTCTCTCTTTCTCTCTCTCTCTCTCTCTCTCTCTCTTTCTTTCTCTCTCCCTCTCTCTTTCTCTCTCTCTTTCTCTCTCTCTCCTCCTCTCTCTCTCTCTCTCTCCTCTCTACTCTCTCTCTTTCTCTCTCTCTCTCTTTCTCTCTCTCTTTCTCTCTCTCTCTCTCTCTCTTCTCATCTCTCTCTCTCTCTCTCTCTCTCTCTCTCTCTCTCTCTCTCTCTCTCTCTCTCTCTCTCTCTCTCTCCTGTGGTCCTCATTCAGGGACCTTTCTTCCCATGCTTTCTGCTCTTCTTCTCCTCCCCCTCCTACTTTTCCTCCTTTTGTTTTTTATCGTGGCATCACGCCATTTCTTTTGTTTATTACCCGAATCTTTAAAAAAAAAAGTTCATAGCGTTTTGTGGTGTTGGTTTTAAAACGAAATTGAATTATCTCAATAACAGCATAGCATCAACACAAGAAATATGAGTAGATCAAGCATAGAAAAGGTCAAGGTGTCCCATAACCTCTGTGGTCGTAGGGGAGCGAGGCATCAGAGACCTCAGCTTCTCTTGAGGCCAGTATATTGAGGGCGGCGCCCATCTCCTCTCCCTCGCTGCTTTACCTTCCCTGACCCTAAAGAGGGCAGGTACCCATTTACAGCTGGGTGATCTGGGGGACTGTACTGAAGCCAAGCATAATAAGCTTATGAAAAAAAAGTAGGCTACTCTGGAAAACGTGAAAAAAAGGCTGGCTGCGGCTTAACGGTTCTAATAATAATAATAATAAATGGAATTTATATAGCGCTATATCTCGCAAAAAACCACAAACAAATCAAGGCGGTTTTATTCATCCTACTCATTCACATGCAGCCAGTTACGATTAATCTTTTTTTTTATATCGAGGATAATGGAATAAGCACTCATTGTGACACAAGCTGTGACCAGATCCACACACTAGCAAGACGATACAATTGTAAGACTCCTTTAGTCATTGTGGGCACTCATTATAACTTGCGTGTGTGTGTGTGTGTGTGTGTGTGTGTGACATCCAGACTGCGTGACATCCAGACTGCGTGACATCCAGACTGCGTGACATCCAGACTGTGTGACTCAGGGCTGTGTGACATCCAGACTGTGTGACTCCAGACTGTAAAATCTAGACTGTGTGACATTCAGACTGTGTGACATCAAGACTGCGTGACATCCAGACTGCGTGACATCCAGACTGTGTGACTCCAGACTGTAAAATCCAGACTGTGTGACATCCAGACTGTGTGACATCCAGACTGTGTGACATCCAGACTGCGTGACATCCAGACTGTGTGACTCCAGACTGTGTGACATCCAGACTGCGTGACATCCAGACTGCGTGACATCCAGACTGCGTGACATCCAGACTGTGTGACTCCAGACTGTAAAATCCAGACTGTGTGACATCCAGACTGCGTGACATCCAGACTGCGTGACATCCAGACTGCCATCCAGACTGCGTGACATCCAGACTGCGTGACATCCAGACTGCGTGACATCCAGACTGTGTGACTCCAGACTGTAAAATCCAGACTGCGTGACATCCAGACCGCGTGACATCCAGACCGCGTGACATCCAGACCGCGTGACATCCAGACTGCGTGACATCCAAGGCTGCGTGACATCCAGACTGCGTGACATCCAAGGCTGCGTGACATCCAAGGCTGCGTGACATCCAACTGCGTGACATCCAGACTGCGTGGCTCAAGACTGCGTGACATCCAGACTGTGTAAACCCCAGAATGTGATATCTATCTATCTATCTATCTATCTATCTATCTATCTATCTATCTATCTATCTATCTATCTATCTATCTATCTATCTATCTATCTATCTATCTATCTATCTATCTAAAGTAAAAGTAGAACAACCAGCATATATAGAGGTTTCCCAATATTTCGGCTTTCGCCTTCCTCAGGTTTTTTAAAAATTATGACATATATATATATATATATATAATATATATATAATATATATTATAATATATGGTAGAAATGTGTAGTGCCAGGTCTTCTCCTGTGCTTGTAACTCTGCAGGAGGTCTGCCCGCTGGCCTCAGCCGACACCTTCTGAATTCAGGGTAGCTCAGTAAGAATTTCATGGAAAAATCAACAACAACCCAACATTCATATTTGCTGAGAAATAGGCAGGAGAATGGGATGGACAGGCAGACCATGAGCAATGACAAATTCTTTTATTTCGAGGATAACTTTTTTACATCCAGTCCCCGCCCGTAGGGATACTTCTTAATAATAACCCAACACTTATACAGTCTCACAGTAGAAACATGGGGAAATAACCCTTTTCAAAACAGCCCCCCCCCCCCCAACAACCCCCCCCCAAAGCAAACTAATAAAAGAAAACCCTAAAAACCACCCCCCACCCACCCCCCACCCAACCAAAAAAACCCACCCACAACCAAAACAAACAACCGAAAGAGAAAAAAAACCAAACCAACAAAAGAAGAAAAAAAGAAAAAAGAGAAAAAGAAACAACAACAAAACCAAAAGGAATAACAACCACATTTATTTTATTAATTGCATTCTATTTACAGCAAGAGAGAAAGAGGGGGGGGGGGGGGGGGGGGGGGGGGGGGGGGGGGGGGGGGGGGGGAGGGGGGGGGGGGGGGGGGGGGGGGGGGTGGGGGGGGGGGGGGAAGGGAGGCAGAAATAAAGACAGTGCAGAACGTGGAAATTTTCTGGCACAGATTTCCAGAGAGTGGGCGGGTTGGTTTATATGAAGAGTCCCTGATTCCCCACAGGGAGGGAGGGGGATATAATTAATTAAGTGCTCGATTGTCTTTGCAAGATATACGCTATACAAATTTATTATTATTATTATTATTTTATTATTAAAATATGAAACTTTGAAATAATTTTTGCAATGATGAAGACGTTATACTTGATTATATGCTCTTGCTTTCTTCGCTACATTATTGTACATTTGCTTTCTTCCATGACATTTTGCAATTACTATGATATACACTAGCTACATTTTGCCATTAATATGATATACACTAGTACATTTTGCCATTAATATGATAATTATACACTAGCTACATTTTGCCATTAATATGATATACACTAGCTACATTTTGCCATTAATATGATATACACTAGCTACATTTTGCCATTAATATGATAATTATACACTAGCTACATTTTGCCATTAATATGATATACACTAGCTACATTTTGCCATTAATATGATATACACTAGCTACATTTTGCCATTAATATGATAATTATACACTAGCTACATTTTGCCTTTAATAGATAATTATACACTAGCTACTTTTTTGGCCATTAATATGATATACACAGCTACATTTTGCCTTTAACATGATATACACTACTACATTTTGCCATTAATATGATATACACACTACATTTTTGCCATTATTATTATATACACTAGCTACATTTGCCATTAATATGATATACACACTACATTTTGCATTATTATTATAAAACACAGCTACATTTACCTTTAATAATGATATTCCATCACCCTGCCAAAGTGTATACTTTGGTGTGTGTTGTGTGTGTGTGTGTGGTTGTGTGTGTGTGTGGTGTGGTGTGTGTGTGTGGTGCATTGGACTTAATAGAATATTACTTGCTATTGGTTGAAAGACTGTGTAAAATGATTGAGTGCAAGCGCTTTGATTTGCCCTGTCAAGATACAGCCCTATATAAATTCCATTTATTTATTATTATTATTATTATTATTATTATTATTATACACAGCTACATTTTGCCATGAAATATAAAACACTAGCAAAACATTTTGCCATTAATATGATATACCTAGCTACATTTTGCCATTAATATAATATATACTAATGGAAATCTTTCGCCCCTCTCTCTCCTTTCTCTTTTCCCTCCTCTCTTCCTCTCTCTCTCTCTCTCCTCTCTCTCTCTCTTCTCTCTCTTCCTCTCACTCCCCTCTCCTCTCTCTCTCTCTCTCTGTTTTCCTCTCTGTTTCTCTCTTCTCTCTCCTTTTCATCATTGTTTCTCTCTCTCTTTCTTCCTCTCTCCTTCCCCCCCCCCCCCCCCACCCCCTCTCTCTCTCTCTTCTTTCTTTCTCTCTCCCCTCTCTTCCCCCCCCTCCTCCCTCCTCTTTTCTCTCTCTCTCCTCTCTCCTTCTTGCTCCTCTCTCTCTCCTCTTTCTCCTCTCTCTCTCTCTTCTCTTCTCCTCTCTTTTTCTCTCTCTTTTTCCCTCTCCTCCCCTCTTTCTCTCTCTCTTTCCTCTTCTCTCTCGCTCTCTCGTCTCTTCTCTCTCTCTTTCCTCTCTCTCTCTCTCTCTCTCTCTCTCCTCCTCCTCTCCTCCCCTCTTCTCTCCTCTCCCCTCCTCTTCTCTCTCTCTCCTCTCTCTCTCTCTCTCTCTGTGCCGATGGGAGGAATGAAAAAATTTACAAAACCACAAAACACACGGGGACTGGATATAAAAAAGCACATAAGTGCTTATTCCATTTTCCTCGATATTAAAGAATAAATAGATAAAATAGATCTCTCTCTCTCTATCCTCGATATTAAAGAATAAATAGATAAATAGATAAAATAGATCTCTCTCTCTCTCTTTCTCTCTCTCTCTCTCTCTCTCTCACTCTCTCTTTCTTTCTCTCTCTCTCTCTCTCTCTCTCTCTCTCTCTCTCTCTCTCTCTCTCTCTCTCTCTCTCTCTCTCTCTCTCTCTCTCTCTCTCTATCGCTCCTCTCGTGGACGAAAGCAAGTATAGTAATCAATTGTAATAATAATAATAATAATGTATGGAATTTATATAGCGCTGAATCTTGTAAAGCAACAAATCAAAGCGCTCATTACAACTTGAGCAAGTCCATGTCATCAGCTACAGCTTCTAATCCTGTGTATTGTTTTTATTCCCCGTTCCTCGGCTAGAGCTGCAAGGCTCACCAACAGTGAAATTTTTGCGAATGCGACATTTTTAGGTAGCTGCATTCCGACTTCATGGATGATGTCTATGTCGGCTGTGTGCATGTGTAGTGTTTTTTTTAATTGTTGTTTTTTAGAATTGAGAGAGAGAGAGAGAGAGAGAGAGAGAGAGAGAGAGAGAGAGAGAGAGAGAGAGAGAGAGAGAGAGAGAGAGAGAGAGAGAGTGACTTAGTTTAGTTTGACCAACTGTATCTCCTCTAATTATTGCATTCTGATTTTTTTAATTTCATCTGTCTATCTATCTATCTGTCTGTCTGTCTCTCTCTATCTATCTGTCTGTTTGTCTATCTATCTATCTATCTATCTATCGATCTATCGATCTATCTATCTATCTATCTATCTATCTGTCTATCTATCTATCTTCCTATCTATATATCTGTCTACCTACCTACCTACCTGCCTAACTATCTATCTATCTATCTATCTGTCTGTCTGCCTTCCTATCTATCTACCTACCTATCTATCTATCTGTCTGTCTACCTACCTATCTATCTATCTGTCTGTCTGTCTGCCTTCCTATCTATATATCTATCTACCTACCTCTGCCTATCTATCTATCTATCTATCTATCTATCTATCTATCTATCTATCTATCTGTCTGTCTGTCTGTCTGTCTTTCTGTCTGTCTGTCTGTTTTACAAAGGGGGTGGGAATACCTTCTTGTTGTGGACTTTTGTTTCACTGAGCTTCAATCTAATTTCATGCTGCTTTCTTTCCGGTGGTGTGTTTGGGTTTTTCCTCAACGTTACCTTTTCAATTAAAAAAAAAATCTGTAAGATTCAATGTTAAGTTAATTCTGATCTGTGAGTTCCATCCATTCAACTTTTGTTGTTGATTATCGCCGTTTTCATTTGTAGACTCTCCCACCTCCTTCCCTCCAACCTCCCCTCACCCCCACCAATCTCTGAAGCGTTTAGACCAGTTCAGCCAGAGTTCAGACAGACATCTCCATTTGCGATTGCATTACTGGTGCACCCAAGCTTCTTTCACAATACTTTTTTTAAAAAAATCTAAACACACACACACACACACACACACACACACACACACCTCCCAATCCTAGCTTTTCTTCGTCTGATTTCCCAGTCCCACATATCCTCTGTGTGTGTGTGTCTGTGTGTGTGTGTCTGTGTGTGTGTGTGTGTGCGCGCGCACACGCGTGCTAGCCTAGCTAGACAGATTGACTTTGGTTGCCCCAGACAAAGAGGGTGCCATGCCATTCTACGCCTACGTAATTTGAGAGTGACGTAAAGCTCTGTCGCCAGGTCAACAGGTTTAACTTGAAGTTGAGGTGGTCTTGTTGCGGTGTAGGCCTATTAGTGCATTGCCTTCATTTTGTATCGTCAGTGTATTAGATCTAGTTTCTATTGTAGTGCATGCAATACTGTTCAAATATTTTTTGACAATAGCAATTACAATCAAGGTTTTGTCCAAATATCATTACATGCAAGGAATATGTACAAAGACAATTAGGAACCAGAAAAAAAACACATTAAAAAAGTGACAGTACTTAGCACTAGTATAACCTAAGCAGATTTTGTCTCCTGTGAGGTCTCCAGTCTGAAGGTTTACTGTCTAGGCTAAGTGTTTATTTATTTATTTATTTATTTATTCTTTTATATCGAGGATAATGGAATAAGCACTTATGTGCCTTTTTACATCCAGTCCCCGTGTGTATGCGGTTTTGTAAATTTTGTCATCCGTTCCCACCGGCACACAATGGCCTACTCTTTTGAAAAGCGGAACAGGATTTAACGTGTGCGCAAGATGTTCTGCGCGCGTTCGCACACGGGGCCTCGGTTTATAGTCTCATCCGAAGGACTTTTGGCCAGAGTGGAGTCGGCACTGATGTAAACTCCAGGGGGAAAATATCCCCTTGAACGGGAATCGAACCCGGGTCGTCAGATTGCGAGCCCAATGTTCTAACCAGTAGGTTATCCCGTCTCCCGTGTTACATGCTGACATGGATGAGGGGCAATGCGCTAGATTCCAATAGGGCTCTGTTGCCACAGGTAGTAGCCTGGCTAGAGTTAGCGAGTCAAGCCAGAGGCACCCACGGTTGGGTCATTATTTTTTTTCACAGAGCCTAAATATTTGAACTGTTGAAGGCATTCTCAATCTGTTTCATTGATTTCGATATTCTAAGGGGTGACTGTACCATTGATATGCATCACTTTGGTCTTTTTGGCATTTAACTTCAGCAGTGTTGCCCTCTGCATCGACTCTGTAGAGAATTCTTCTCCTGCTTGTGGTATCATTGGCCGTGAGTGCTGTATCATCAGCGTACCTTAGGTTAGGGATGTTTCTGCTACCTATGTTAATCAAT
>CM054161.1:31328124-31363124 GCA_028751875.1 Rapana venosa | reverse complement strand
TGAGAGTTGACAGTAGACTCAATGCACAGAATTCGGCAACATTCGGTTATCAAAGTTATGTTTCTTTTGTGAGGTATTTTGCAGAAAAAGGTTAGCATATTTTCATAAGGTGGCATGTCTTTAATGGCAAGTTGAAACATTTTCAAGGCTGGCAAGTTGAAACATTTTCATGGCTAATTACTGTACGTGTATTACATCCACATAACTATGATGTCTTCTGATAGATTTATGCTCTTTATTTTCAAGACACAGGCAAGATAACCCCTTTCTTTCCCAGCAGCAGAAAGACTTCCAACTTCTCAACTCTTCTTGGATCTGCAAAGACAAGCCCTCTGCCTACTGTCCACGGTCACTCCGAACTTCCTGATATATTTTCTTCGTTCTTTTCAGACGAAGTCCGTAACATTCGCTCCAGACTGGATCAGACTCCTTTCCAGCCTGTACCTCCTGATCCCCAATTCACTGGCACTCCTCTCCTTTCCTTTCAGCCAACAAGCGAGGAAGAAATCAGAAAAATTATGAATGAAAAGACCATAAAATCATGTGATCTTGATCCTGTGGCTGCTTCTCTTTTCACACAGTGCTTTCTGCAGCTTATACCAACTATTGCGAAAATAGTAAACTCATCTCTACTTTCAGGTATTTTTCCAACAGCTCTCAAAGCAGTAGTTGCACCTCAACTTAAAAAAACACGACCTCGATCCTAACATTCTGAAGAACTATTGGCCTGTTTCTAACTTACCGTTCGTCTCAAAAGTCCTTGAAAAAGTCGTTCTGAGACAGCTCAGCAGCCATCTTCATTCAAAGTCTCCTTCCTTCATTTCAATCTGCCTATCGCGTCAACCACAGCACCAAAACCACCCTAGTCCGCACGTTAAACACGCTTCTACATGCTTCTGGCTCAGGGAAAATCTCTTTTTTCACTCTTCTCGACTTATCTGCAGCCTTTGACACTATATATTACTCTATTCTCCTCTCCTGTCTAAAAAAAAGTCGTTTGGTATCAAAGGTGCAGCCCTCACCTGGTTTAGTTCATACCTCACTGACTGATTCCATACAGTTGCAGTAAATAAGATTCAATCAATACCTGCCAAACTGGAATGCAGAGTCCCGCAGGGATCAGTTCTGGGCCCTGTTCTTTTCCCTCTCTACACTCCTCCACTGTCATAAATAATAAACCGTCAAGAGATCAACCATAATTTCTATGCTGATGACTCAGATTCAAAGCAATGACACTCCTGAATATTTGCCTTCTCTCTTGACAAATATGTCACACTGCCTTCAAGGCATTCAAAACTGGATCATACAAAACAAGTTACAGCTAAACCTAGATAAAACCGAAGCCATGATTGTAGGGACCAAACACAAACTCTCTTCCATCACATCAGCTTCAATAGAATTTGGCAATACGTCAGTTCCTCAATCCACTGCAGTCAAGTATCTAGAAGTTGTTACCAACAACACACTCTCTATGCAAAAAGTCATCACCCAAACCTGCCAGTCCTGCTACTATTAATTACGGCAAATAAGTGCAATCTGAAAGTTCCTGTCTGCTGATGCAACATCCAAACTGGTTACATCTCTTATTCTTTCACGTCTGGACTATTGTATTCTATTGTGTAGACCTATATCTAACCTACCATTCATTTCTAAAGTCCTTGAAAAAGTTGTTCTGAAACAACTCAACAGCCATCTTCATTCCAATAATCTCCTTCCCCCTTTTCAGTCTGCCTAACGTGTCAACCACAGTACCCAAACCAACCTAGTCCTAGTCCACACGTTAAACACGCTTCTACACGCTTCTGACTCAGGAAAAATCTCGCTTCTCACTATTCTCGACTTATCTGCAGCTTTCGACACTATAGATGATTCAATTCTTCTCTGCCGTCTCCAAAGCACGTTTGGTATTAATGGCACAGCCCTCATCTGGTTTAGTTCATACCTCACAGACCGATCCCAAACAGTTGCAGTAAACAAGATTCATTCATCACCTGTCAAGCTGTAATGTGGAGTCCGACAGGGATCAGTTCTTGGCCCTGTTCTTTTCACTCTGTATATTGCTCCACTTTCAAATTTAATAAATCGTCATCAAATCAGCCATCATTTTTATGCAGACGGCACTCAGATTCTGAGCAGTGATACTCCTGAAAATCTGCCTTCTCTCTTAACAAATATGTCCTACTGCCTTCAAGACATCCCAAATTGGAGGATACAGAACAAGTTACAGCTAAATGCAGACAAAACCGAAGCCATGCTTGTAGGGACCAAACACAAACTGTCTTCCATCACAACAGTTTCAATAGAATTTGGCAATACCTCTGTCCCTCTATCCACTGTTGTAAAATATCTAGGGATCATTATCGACAACACACTATTCCATGCAAAAATTCATCACCCAGACCTGCCAGTCATGCTACTATCAATTACGGCGTATTAGTGCTGTTTGAAAGTACCTGTGCACTGATGCAACATCCAAACTAGTCACGTCTCTTATTCTCTCACGTCTGGACTATTGCAATTCTCTTCTGGCTGGTCTGCCAGCATCATCTATCCACTCCCTTCAACGTATACAAAACTCTGCCGCTCGACTAGTCCTCAGAAAGAAAAAATCTGAGCACATTACTCCTCTCCTGCGATCTCTCCACTGGCTGCCTGTGTCACAGAGTAAGCTATAAGATCAGTACCCCCTGTTACATATGCCTCCACAAAACAGCACCTTCCTACCTCTGTGAATGTCTTCATCTGTACACTCCTTCTCGTTCCCTCCGCTCTGCTGCAGATACCTTGTGCCTACGAATACCTAGATTCAACCAATCCACTGTTGGCCGTGGCTCTTTCTCTATTTCTGGTCCATCGATCTGGAATGACTTCCCTCTCCCCCTTCACCAAAAGCCTACTTATGACACTTTAAAATATTTCAAACTAAGACTTTCCCCTCTTGTTTCATCTCATTTCTGTCCTTGCCCTCAACAGCCAAAACCCCCATCACCCTGCCAAGGTGCACAACCTCTGTGTGTGTGTGGTGTGTGTGTGTGTGTGTGTGTGTGTGTGTGTGTGTGTTTGTGTGTGTGTGTGTTTGTGTGTGGGTGAAGGTGTGCATGCGTGGGCGTGTGTGTATACATTTGAATTTGTAAAAACTATTAATTTTAACTTTTTGCATGTGTTAGAGTAGGATGAACGCAAGCGCTTTGATTTGTTTTTGCAAGATATAGCGCTATATAGATTCCATTTATTATTATTATTATTATTATTATTATTATTATTTTTATTATTATTATTATTTTTATCATTATTATTTTTATTATTCTCTTTTGGTTTCCCGCCAATCACTACCACTCCCCCCCAAACGCTACAAAACTTGCGCTCGTAATCCTCAAAAAGAAAAAATTAGCATATTACCCCCTCTTGCGATCTCCCCATGGTTGTCTGTGCCACAGAGAGTAAAGCACATCCTACTAAAACACACCCCCCCTTCATGTGAATGTCTTCACCTCTAACTCCTCCCCCCTCCGTTCTCTCAGATACCCGTTTTCAAATACTTAGATTAAACCAAATCCACCCTTTTACCTCACTCTTTCTCTTTTTGGTCCACAACTGGAAAGACCTCCCCTTTTCCTGTCGTAAAGCCTTTTTAAGACACTTTTAAAAACCAGCCTCAAGCCCATCTATCATCTGTCTATCTATCTATCTATCTATCTAACTATCTACTATCTATCTATCTTCTATCTCTATCTATCTATCTATTATCTATATCTACTATCTATCTATCTATTATCTATCTCTATCACATCTTTTTATTACTGTCCCCTATCCTGAGACCGTGGGGGGACCCCCAAAGACTCAACCCCATTCCCCCCATTCCCCCTCTTGTTCTGGGCCCTTTTTCCCGGTTTTTTGGTTCTAGGCCTGTCCATTCCGGGTGTTATCCTCCCACCCTTTCCTTGTCCCTCTTTTCTTCCTCCTTGGCATGCCTTGCAAAAACGTCTTTGTAATTTCCTTGGACTTGGGACATGCCATACCTTTAAGTTTTTCGCTTTTTCACGATCGTTAAAGGTTCTCATAGGGGCCCAAGGGTTTTTTGGGTTTTGTTATGCACCTTTCGTTGCTTAAAGTGGGCTTTGTAGGGGAGCCAAAAGGATCCCAAAGCCTCACTCCCCTGCCCGACTCTTTTCCAAATCTGCAGTAGGGGCCATGATTTACAGGCTACAGAAATAGGGAAAGACAAGGGGGCGCATTAGTCTGATCTTGGAGATAAGTGAGATATTCTTTTCTCTCCAGATGGGGTTTTTGTTTTGACAAAGCTTTTTGTCTGTGCGCCTGCATACTACTTCTTGCTTGGACCCCGGGTGGGATAAAATGGCCCCAGGTACTTGAAGTTTTTGAACTGTTTCCAGCTTCGGGTCTTTAAACCCTGAAACAGTGCTAATGCCGTTGGGTGTTTTTAGCATCTTTTTGGTCTTCCTGCACTGAATTTCCATGCCGTATTTTTGGGGGCCCTTTATCCAAGTTTCTGTTAGGCTGGCAAGTCTTTTTTGATCCTGCTATTCCTCAATGTATTGCGAAGCGGGTTTGTGATCGTTCTGCACCAATGCGACTGTCCTTCAGATTTTCCCAGTGCACCCAGCCAGATTCTTAAAGAAGATTTGAAAGAGTGGGTGAGAGTAGACAGCCCTGCCTTACCCCAACTTTGTTCAAACCCCATTCCCAATTTTTGTTTTTGTAGTCACTGACTGGGGGCCTCGCTGTACACTGTTTGATACTCTGATCAGTTTGCATTGAGCGTACAAATTCGGGTTCCCACAAAGCTGCATGCCAACCCTGTCAAATCCCTTTCTTAAAACGATAAATAGTGGAAAAGGTCTTTTGATGTTGAAGTCCCCTCACATAGTATTCTAAAGGTTGAATATTGTTCTTTTTGGCTGCCCCGCTCTGAAACCTGTTGTTCCCCCAAAATGTGGTCTCTGCTTGGGTTCAGTCTTTTCAAAATACTGCAATGACCTTGCTTGGTGACATAGGGGCGTTTGTGCGGAAATTAGGGCTTTGTTGTAGTTTTTCCCTTTTTGGGGGAGGGTGATTATGATGACTGTTCCTGGTGTTGGCCTTTTTTCCTGTCTGCCAGATCTTGTTGCAGATTCTTATGGGCGCGACATGGTTCCCCCTCCGCTTGGCCCAACCACTGAAGGGTCAGCCCCTGCTGACTTCCCCCTTTTTCAGCGATCTGACGCTTTTTCCCATTTTTCCGGGGGATAGGTGACTGTCTGTTCTTTGCTTTCGGTACATAAGGACTTCGGCTCCTGCGTTCTTATTTAAAACAGGTCGGACGTATTTGCCCATCTGTTCAAATACCGGGTCGTCAGGAGACATTTCCCCTTTTTTGTCTTGGATTGTTAAAACCTTTTCTCTTTTTTCGTGTAGTCGGGGTCTTTCCAGCTGATATGCTTTTTGCTATTTTTTCTTGTTTTCTCTTAAATTTTTGGCACGTTCAAACCGACCCTTTTCTTTTTTGCCTCCGCATGGATTTCCCGTTTCTTTTTTTTGACTGCCCAATTGTTTCTCTTTCTTTTTGTTTCATTTTTTTTTTTCTTCAACTCTCTCCTTGTCGCATAGTTGTAGGATTAGGTTGACCCAGGGTTTTTTGACTGGTCGGGGTTGCCAAGAAGCTCTTTTGCTTTTCAGTCACCGCTGTATTAAATATTTGTCTGTATCTATGTCTGAGTCATCACAGCGATTTCTGCAAACTTTTTCCCCCTATCCCTTTTGAAAAATTTCAAAACCTCTGGGTCCCTTCAGCTTTTCGAGGGCAAAATTTTGATTGTGTTGTTCCGCGTGGATTTTCTTTAGAGTGTCGGGAAAATCACATACAAATATGATCACTCCCTATTTGCTCCTGGAAAAAAAAAAAAAAAATTTCGTGTCTGTGCGAGTTAAAGCTAACTGAAAACCCTCTTTTCACCATGATGTAATCTTTTGGTTGTGGGGTTTTCCCCTTTGGGGATGCCAGTCCATTTTCTGATTTTTTGTGGGCCAAGGTTTTTCATACTGGAGGGGTTGTTTTCTGGGAAACCCAGGAGCTCAAGCCCTTTTATTGATTGGTTATTACAATGTGGGGCCCCAAAGCCCCCCCCAGCTTTCCATGCTTTTCTCCTACCTGGGGTTTCCCGTCACCCTTTCACAAACGAGGAGTCTTTCTTTTGGGGGTTTTGATTCAAACCCCTTGTGCAGTATAAAAACTTAAAAGGCTTCATCTGTGCATCCCGATTAGGGGCGTATTTTGACTAAGTTATTAAAGGGGGGTTTCTCTCACGGATGGTAATAATTGTGGGACAAGGTACAGCTCATGACGGTGTTCCGGTGTCTTTGGAACGGAGAAACCCCCCGCGGTTCATGTTTTTTCCCTTTTTTCCCCTGTGTATAATTTGGGTCTTCCGGGGCGTTGTTTTCCCATGTTTTTCCACCTGACTTCGGGAAACCCCCAAGGGTTGCCATTGATTCTGGAAAATTCAGGTCAGTTCTTCCACTTTTCCTGCAGCCTTTTTGGTCCCACTTCCCTTTTTTGGGCCAATATGGGGCGTTTCTGGCAAATTTTCTGCGTTTTAAACATAGCATTTCTTTTGCTCTGTCCTGAGAAAAACGAAGGCGCGGTCCTTGGTAACCCGGGCGACGACCGATCCAGTATGGAGATTCTGGCTGTCTTCTTCATGGATGTGTCTTGGGCAAATCAAACCTGGCGGAGCCCATCCCTCTCCAGGTCGGATTTTTTGGTTGGGTTTACTCCCCACATGTGGCAGGTGGTACTGGGTTACATGGTTACCAGTAGCAGAGGGAGTCTCTGACCTGACCACCTCAAGACCTACCTATTTCAAACCTAAGACTCTCCCCTCCTTTTTCACCTCATATCTGCCCCTGCCTTCAACAGCCAAATTTCCCATCACCCTTGTGAAGTGTATATCCTGTGTGTGTGTGTGTGTGTGTGTGTGTGTGTGTGCGTGTGTGTGTGTGCGCGTGCGCGTGGGTGCATTTGAATTTGTTAAAAACTGTTAATCATTTTTGGTTGCATGTGTAGTAGTGGGTTCAGTGGAAGCGCTTTGATTTGATTTTTCAAGATATAGCGCTATATAAATTCCAATTATTATTATTATTATTATTATTATTATGATTATTACACGTGCCACAGTGCATGCATTTTTAAATTTTGACATCCATTCCTACTAGCACACAATGGCCCACTCTTCCGAAAGGTGGAATGTTTTTAAAGTGTGCACAACATGTTCTACGTGCATGGGACCTCGGATTTTACTCTTATCCCAAGGACTTCCAGGACAGAGGAGTTAGTACTGATCTTAACCCTCTCTCCTTCCTACCTCTGTGAATGTCTTCACCTGTACGCTCCTTCTTGTTCCCTCAGCTCTGCTGCAGATACCTTGTGCTTATGAATACCTAGATTCAACCAATCCACTGTTGGCCATCGTTCTTTCTCTATTTATGGTCCATCAATCTGGAATGACTCTCTCTCCCTTCGCCAAAAGCCTTATTATGACACTTTTAAATTCAGTCTCAAGACATGTTTATTTCAAACCTAAGATTCTCCCTTTTTGTTCCATTTCATTTTTGTCCTGCCCTCAACAGCCAAAAAACCCCATCACCCTGCCAAGTGCACAACCTTTATGTGTGTGCGTGAGTGTGTGTGTGTGTGTGTGTGTGTGTGTGTGGGTGCGCGCGCGCGCGCGTGCGTGCGTGCGAGCTTGTGTGTATACATTTGAATTTGTAAGGCTGCATGTGAATGAGTAGGATGAATGAAAGCGCTTTGATTTGTTTTTTGCAAGATATAGCGCTATATAAATTCCATTTATTATTATGTTTTGTAAATTCTGTCATCTGTCCCCACCGGCACACAATGGCCTACTCTTACGAAAATCGGAACAGGATTTAACGTGTGTGCAAGATGTTCTGCGTGCGTTCGCACACGGGACCTCGGTTTATAGTCTCATCTGAAGGACTTTTGGATAGAGTGGAGTCTGCACTGATGTTAACTCCAGGGGAAAATATCCCCGTGAACGGGAATCGAACCCGGGTCGTCAGATTGTAAGAATGAGTTGAGTGCAAGCCCTTTGATTTGTCTCTGTAAGATATAGCGCAATATACATTCCTTCTTCTTCTTGTTATTATTATTATTGTGTTGTTAACTCCTGGAAATAATACCCTCAACGGGTGCCTCAATCTCAGGCCGTCAGGTCACGACCTCAACACTATATTAGGTATCCAAGCCCATCTCCCATGTTGTTTGCTCCTGTTGTTTTCTTTTCTTTCTTTTTCTTTTAATTATGTATGTGCGTGTACATGCATGCATGTTCACACACACGCACACATTGTGATTAGAAGGGAGCTTAGTAGGCGGCGTTCCGAGTATGCTGGATCAGAAAAATAAATAAAAGCATCACTGAGCAACATAAGCAAAGTGACCCAGCAACTGTGCAGAGTCTTTGCTGTAAGGTGGCCTTCCGGCAGCCTCAGATTGATAAGACACCTTAAGAACGAAGGTGGCAGGATGGTTAAGACGTTTGCCTGCCAACAAGTAAACCGTGAGATTCTGGGTTCGATTCCCAGCCTCGCCCTTTCTTCCCAGTTTGACAAAAAAATCGAACTGAATGTCAAAGTCCTTCGGATGAGACTATAAACCGAGGCCCCGTGTGCGAACGCACGCAGAACATCTTGCGCACACGCTAAATCCTGTTCCGCTTTTCGAAAGAGTAGGCCATTGTGTGCCGGTTGGTACAGATGACAAAATTTACAAAACCGCATACACAGGGGGACTAGTTGTAAAAAAAAGCAAATGAGTGCTTATTCCATTATCCTCGATATTTTAAAAAAAAGTCATCTGAGCGCTTTGATTTGTTGCTTTACAAGATTCAGCGCTATATAAATTCCATATATTATTATTATTATTATTATTATAAGCTGCCTGCAGACTCCCGGCTCTGCTGACAGACATGAAGAACCTGGGTATCAAACTGTGGAGGCGAGATTGCAAAAGAGAGATGTAGACCTGTAGGGCTCAACACAGAAACTAAAGAGGTCCCCTGTTAGCAAATGCATGCATAACATCTCACCATGGATACATGATTAGATACATATGTAGTCTATCTGTTTCATGGAAGAGGCAGATCAGTACCCTCTGTTTCAAATGTCTCCACAAATCTACACCCTCTTATCTCTGTAACTGTCTTCACCTGTACACTCCATCCCGTTCCCTTCGTTTGTGCTTTCGAACACCCAGATTCAAACAAACCACTGTTGGCCGTCGCTCTTTCTCTGTTTCTGGTCCATCCACCTGGAATGACCTCCCTCTTTCACTTCGACAAAAGCCTTCACTTGATACCTTCAAATCCAGCCTCAAAACACACTTATTTCCTACCTGAGACTTTCCCCCTCATATCTGTCCCTAATCTTCAACAGCATCCTTCACCTTCTAGGTGTGTTCGCGAGTGTGTGTGTGTGTGTGTGTGTGTGTGTGTGTGTGTGTGTGCGTACGTGCGTGCGCGTGCATGGATTTGAAATCTGTTGTTTATTATATTTAAGGAGAGCTGCAAGCGTGTAAATGATTTGAGTGCAAGCGCTTTGATTTGTTTGTTTTTACAAGATTCAGCGTTATATAAATTCCATATATTATTATTATTATGGTTTATATAGTATGCAAGATATCCAGTTTGAACCTGAGGTTATACTTGTGCGTTAGATTATGCTGTTTGTATTGTGTTATGTCTTGTGACCTGAAATACGGTTGGGTAAAATCACAACACACACACATACAAACACACACGCTTTTTATGACAACATTTATTATGTGAACTGTGTATCATACAGACACCACACACAGTCAGTGTACAAATACAGCCCAACTAATGACATTCTTGTCAGTTTCAAAGACTTTCACATCTTCTTCATTTGTTTTCTCAACTGACTCTATATCAAATTGATGGAGAAAAAAATCTTGAAAAAAATCATACACACAGAGCACATAGTCAGACATCCAAATTTGTAGTGCTTAATCGTTTCAAAGACATCAATAAAAGCAGTAGGCAATATAATCCCATTCCATGCTACATACTTATCCCTTTTCTGCTAACACCACTACCCCCCCCCCCAAAAAAAAGCAAAACCAAAACAACAAAACAAACCAAACCCAAAAGAAAATAAAACCGCCAAAAAAACCCCAAACACTCGGTTTATAGTCTCATCCGAAGGACTTTTGGGGAGAGTGGAGTCTGCACTGATGATAACTCCAGGGGAAAATATCCCCCTTGAACGGGAATCGAACCCGGGTCGTCAGATTGCAAGCGCAATGTTCTAACCACTAGGCTATCCCGCCTCCACAGCATGGGAAGGGACAGCTAAGTGGTCAGAGTACTTGATTCTCAAATCCTGACAAAGTGTGTGTGTCTCTCTCTCAAGATCAAACCTATGGGTGTGAAGACTTTGATGTGCTCTGTCAATCATAATTATGTTCACTCATTCACTCAAACCACTTTGATCAAGACAATATTTATAACAATGAAGTCCAACTGCTTTGGATTACATCAAAGTACACTTGCCTCTTCCAACAGTGAAGACCAAAATCAAGGTGCACTAACCAGCATGGGAAGGAATGGCTCAGTGGTCAGAGCACTCGATTTCCCCAAGCTAAGGTTAAGCAGCACTGAGTGTGGTTACCAAGCCGATGGGTGACCGACCATTTGCTTGCCTTGCCTTCAGTACAGTCCCCCAGTTCACCCAGCTGTAAATGGGTACCTGCCCTCTTTAAGGACAGGGAAGGTAAAGCAGCGAGGGAGAGGAGATGGGCGCCGCCCTCAATATGCTGGCCCTAGAGAAGTGAGGTCTCTGACGCCTCGCTCCCCAATAACGGCACAGGTTATGGGAACACCTTTTTTTAATTTTAAAACAAGCATGTATATGTATATTCAAGCAAACGAACCATTCCTGTGTGGGGAAGCTCACGGCTTCAGTTCAGGCAGAGAAAGAGAAACACAAAAACGTTGGGTGATGATGCAGAGAAGCCTGGTTACAGACAGGGCAGGAAAAAAATAATAGAGGAGCATCACACACACACACACAGACACACACAAGTCCACACACACACAAGTCCACACACACACACACAACTCCACACACACATACACACACACAAACACACAACTCCACACACATACACACACACACATCACACACACCCACCCACACACAACTCCACACACACGACGCACACACACACTACACACTCCACACACACAACCCAACTCACACACACAACTCCACACACACTCACACACCCACCCACAACTCCACACACACCCACCCACACACCCAACTCCACACACACACACAACCACACCTAACTCCACACACACACTCTCACACCAACACACACCCACTCACAAACACCCACCCACACTCCACACACCCACAGAGAACAACCAGACAACAGGAGACTGAGAGAACCACACTGCTGCAGGTAGTAAGAATCTTCTTTATTTACATCACTGGGTATGCACTTTCCTGATCACCCTATAGTCACAGGAGGCAGAGATCACCTCCCCCACCCCCATAAATTTAAAAAAAAGGAAAGGGGACACTGCCCCCACCCCTCTACCCTTCACCCAGCCAATCTACACATCTGTACAAAAGAGAAAGGGGACATTTTGTCACGTAATACATCTCTGTCATATATATATATATATATATATTTTCATATTGTTCAATCAAACACACTTGTCTGGAGTCTTGGTGCTAAAAACAGTAGCCCTTTCCTAGTTGTGGCTTGTTTAACTTTTAAAACCACCACCGCCACCACCACCACCACCCGGCCCTTGTAGGTACACACTCACGCATCCCCGCTTTCTTGGGATTGTCTGGTGTTCTTAGTAGGGCCAGGGTTCGTTTCCACATCTCCTGCCTGAAGCAGAAGCGTGGCCACAACCATCACCAGTGCAAACGATAAACGCATGCTGCCTAGCTCAACCATTCTCACTGCATTGCTCCTTCGCTCGCTTGTACGTAAAACTGAGGAAAATCCACAGACATCCTCCCACATTTTGCTCTGAAACTCAGAGAGGGCTCGAAGGCATGCCTTTGACAAGTCTATGTAATTGAAAAATTTATGGTGAAAAATGTTGATGTTTCGCTGTAGTTAACAAATTAATTAGCAAATTAGACAGAGCAATGCAGAAACACGTCGGACTTCATCGAAGAACGCAGTTCAGCCCCTACATGTTTTAGTTTTAAGTTTTTATTTCATTCTTTTATATCGAGGATAATGGAATGAGCACTTATGTGCTTTTTTATATCCAGTCCCTGTGTGTATGCGGTTTTATAAATTCTGTCATCTGTTCCCACCGGCACACAATGGCCTACTCTTACGAAAAGCGGGACAGGATTTATCGTGTGCGCAAGGTGTTCTGCGTACGTTCGTATATGGGACCTCGGTTTATAATCTCATTCGAAGGACTTTTGGGGAGAGTGGAGTCTGCACTGATGTTAACTCCAGGGGAAAATATCCCCTTGAACGGGAATTGAACCCGGGTTGTCAGATTGCGAGCGCAATGTTCTAACCACTAGGCTATCCCGTCCCCATGTGCGTGTGTACATATGTGTGTGTATGTGTATGGTGTATATATATATGTGTGTGTGTGTGTGTGTGCGTGCGTTGCATGGAGAGGAGGGAAGGGGGTTAAGTGAGTCATTCAAAAGGAAATTGTGTGTCACAGTGAATGGAGAAGATTTACCAACAACTGAAGAGTTCACATACCTCGGGAGCACTGTTAGGCATGACGGCGGAGCAGGCAGTGATATCAAGAACTGGATTAGCAAAGCAAGAAATGTTTACAGAAATCTGAACAATGTGTGGAAATCATCCCAGTACAGCACCAGAACCAAACTAAGACTATACCAGAGCTGTGTACTTTCCACCCTTTTGTACGGCTCGGAGTGCTGGAGGATGACTGAGAGTGACCTCGACAAACTATACACATTCACACAAAGAATCTCAGAAGAATCTTGCGCATCTTCTGGCCTGTGACCATCTCCAACCAAGAACTTTTTGCCCGTTGCAACCGAGAAAGCATCATGCATAGGCGATGGGGATGGATAGGGCATATCTGCCGTCGGGAACAGGGAAACATCGCCCGAACAGCCCTCCACTAGACACCAGAGGGAAAACGCAAACGAGGACAACCCAAGAACACTTGGCGTCGGACTGTCGAAACAGAGCTGAAGACCTTCCAACATACCTGGGGAACCATTCGGAAGCTGGCCCAGGACAGACAGGAGTGGAGAACATTTGTTGCTGCCCTACGTGCCAATAAGGCACAAAGGCATTGATGATGATGATGATGATGATGATGATGATGATGATGATGTTTTGTGTAGGAAGGGGTTTGGGAAGACTGGGAAAAGGGGGTAGGGCAGTTTTTCAAAAATATTCCTAAGACATTTTTTTACATTTAAGTCTGTTTGAGTGTGTGTGTGTGTGTGTGTGTGTGTGTGGTGTGTTCAAATTCATTTAAGGTCTTTTCACAGTTGTGATATTAGACGGGAGGGGGGTGTATGAGTGTCAAGGGAGGAGGGTATAGTTGGTACTGTACAGGAGAAGGAATTTCAGGGATCAATGAATGCGAAATGATAAACAAAATTTAAAAATAAAAAATATAGAAAAACAACAACCAAAATTATAGAAAAAAAACAAAAACAATACCGTTACATTACTAACCTATTGAACTACAATAATCAACAGGGAAAATGCAATTCAAACCCAATTTCTAACAAAATCAGAAATTTCCCAATGAAAAATTTTAAATAAAAATTTCAACTACTAAAATTTCCCCCTTTTAAAAAAAAACCCCCAAACCAAATTAATGTGTGTAACCCCCCCCCTTCCCTCAAAAAAAACCCCAAGAAGCAACCCCCCCACCCCCCCCCACCCCACCCCGGGAAGAAAAAAAGCTCAACCCTTAAAAAAAGGGGCCAAAAGAAACACCCAAAAACAAAAAAAAACCCCCAATTAAAACCCAAACAATTCTTTTACCCCCTCCTATGACAAACAAAATAAAACAATGGGAATGCAACAACTGGGGAAAGGTTTTTTTTTTTTAATCTAAAAAGGGTCAAAAAATTTAATTTTTTTGGACTAAGGTTTTTAAAAGTGCAAAAAATCATAAAAAAAAAAACCCCAACGGGAAACTATCAAAAAGCGATCAAAAAAAAGTCTTTCAAAAAGGACAAAATGCAAAATATTGCTGATGGAAAATGCCATAAAAACGGGAATGTCCCCCTTTTAAAAACGCCACATTTAATAAGGTCTGTTTTATATTATTCCCGCATACCCCAAAAGGCATTTCCAGCTATTTTGTCTTGAAGCAATTCAGTTTCCATCTCCCAAGTAAGAAACAATTTCTTTGAACATTATACATCAGGTTCTCGTATTTTGACGAAAACCAAATTTGCGTACTTCTTGTGTGGTTAGAAAACCAAGTCCCCTTTTCCCTCACACTAAAAATAACTTTTGTTGTGTTTTTTTTACAAATATAACACTCTTGCAATAAAAAGGGGGATTAATTTGTGTCATTTTCTGAAAAACCCCTCGCTTTTTTTTTTGAAAGAATGTCAATTTTTTCATTTTTGAAAAAACCCAACTGTGCGGGAATCCAACAAAAAAAGTTATTTCAAGCCTTTAAATGATAAAAGATAAATCAAAGGGCATATTTCGATGCGATTTTCAGTTTAAACATTTGTTCCCAAAAAATTTAAATTTTGCAAAAAATTTACTAAATTTGGAGTCTAAAACAAAAAAAGTTTTTTGAAAGATTGTTTTGGGGAAAACTGGTGAGAAAATTGGGGGCCCCCATAAATTTATTGCGTTTAAATTTCCTGCGAAAATATTGATAAAACCTTTTCTCAAGATGAAATGGTTTTCAGTTTTTGATCGGGGTTATGATATAAGAGCCCCAGCCTTATTATCTAATACTAAAAACCATCTGGGGATATTTTTTAAGTGATTGGGTTATTTTTCTTCCAATGAATTTTGGCAAAAAGATACAAAATTGATTTTGGGTTCCCTTTTTCGCTAATCAATATAATTGATGTAAAACCCTTCCCTCGTTTGATTTCCCAGAATGGAATGGGGGATAATACACCCCGTTGTGCTACATTTTCTTTTGGCCCCAAAACCCACGTTTGTAAAAATGTTTGATGTGTATTTTCTCAATGA
The DNA here is from genome assembly GCA_028751875.1 of Rapana venosa. Classification (NCBI taxonomy): domain Eukaryota; kingdom Metazoa; phylum Mollusca; class Gastropoda; order Neogastropoda; family Muricidae; genus Rapana; species Rapana venosa. The sequence goes on along the minus strand of CM054161.1, from coordinate 31,347,868 downwards.
TTTTTGTGATAAATTTTGATTTAGCTTTTTGGGAAAAAACGGTGTCAATTTGAGTTTAAAACCACTTTTAAACCGTTTTGAACAGTCAGGCTTCGTAAAAACAAATTTACTGCAAGAAACTCTCATAAATTTTCCCAATGGTAAAACCCCTGAAGCACGTATTTTTTTTAAACACAAGCATGGTTGGTAGCCCTGGGGCCCAAGTTTATATGCCCGCGGGTCTATGCTTTGAAGTTTTTTCAAAAGGTTTTTTGGGGGACAGAAAAATACTTCCGGGGAAAAAGGTTTTAATTTTAAAACGAATGAAGAATTTGAAAGATGCAAAAGGTAACAAAAATTTTCCCCCCAAAGGCTGTTTACAAACAATTTTAAAAAAATGTTTAAGCTTTTTTTGTTTTATATAAAATAAAATTAAATTTATGTTTATGCCATGTTAATTTTGATTTGGGGAAAACCCCAAAGGGAAATTTTTAAACAATTTGGGTTTAAATTGTAAAAACCCAAAAACCATGTATTTTAAATAGGCTTTTCCCCATTGGATTGCTCCATTATTAAAGAGCATCATATGAGTTTTACCCAAAGACAGTTGTAATCCTTTTTCAATCATTTTAATTTAAAGCTATAGTTTTAAAAATTTGTTTTGTACAACCTTTTTGTATAATTTTAAAAACCTAGCAGGTGTTTCTTTTTTAAGTAACTTTCATCCACATACATAATATTTTTTTAGCATATTGGCTAATTCTACATTTTTTGAAAAATTAAACTGGAAGTCCTGCATCAAAATATTAAAAAAGTATAGGGGGAAAAAACTGAATTGTTTGGATTCCCATTTGTAGTTTAAACTTGTGATGAATTTAAATTTTGTAGTTTTCCCATTTTAGCCTTTAAATTTTCTGTTTTTCCAGAAAACCTTTTTTGAAAACCCTACATCTGCCCCGCCCAAACCCTTTTTTTTTAGTTTAAAAAATAAACCTTTAATGGGCCCTACCTGGTCGTAAGCCCTTTGTTTTTATCAAAAAATGTTTTCTAGTGGGCATTTCCGCCTGGAAAATGATACTTTTCCCCGAGGGTTTTCAGCTTTAAAAGATGATCAATAGATATCTGCCTTTTCTAAAACCTGCTTTATTCCAGGGAAAAATTTTAAATTTTTCTCACCCAAAAATATAAAAAGTCTATTTAAAAAAGATTTAAACTAGTAATTTTCAACATGAGACGTAAAATGCAAAAGGGTTAAAACTATTACATTTGTTTTTGGTTTACCGTCTTATGAACAGGGGCAAAAATTTAATGTTTTTCCAAAAATTGAGGGTTTTACCCACTCTCCCAAAAAATTTTTTAAAAAAATGTAAAAGAATATGTATCCCCCTTTTCCCCCGGAAAATGTTTTATCATTTTATTTGAAATGGCATAAAAACCAAAGAAGTTTTTCCCGTTTGGTAATGATGATATTGCATCCTTTTATTTTTTGGGCATTAAAAGGAGCATTTAAGTAATGGGGTGTTATCAGGAAAAAGGGGCGGAAAAAATGACTGATTTTTTTTTTGGGTTTTTGTAAGAGTTTTGGGGTTTGGGGTTAAGCCATCGATCGCCCTTTTGTTGGAAAAAAAAAACTGCAAATGATTCGGGTTTTTCCCCTTTAAAAAGGGAAACTTTTTTTAATTTTAATCAAGAGGAAATTTTGGGAATTTTAGCCATTTTTCATTATTTTTTAGGTTTTCTCCCCATCTTCTTTTGGAACCTTGTGATTTTAAATTTTGAATTGCAAAATGTTGTCCAATAATTTTCTTAGCTTGCTCTAATTTTCCCCGGGGGCATCTGTATTAGCATTTTCCTGGTCTTGGGGGTTTTCATTTGATTTTTCTTTATTGGGGAAAATTTGAAAATTAGTTTTTTTTTTTCAGAGAAGCTTTTTCACGTCGGCAATTTTCCCCCAAAAAAAAAAAAATTAAAACCTAAATTACCCAAAAGGTTTTTTTTGCCCCTTTGTTTAATTTTTTTGGAAATTTTTTCTCGGGTACATTTTTAAAGGAATTGCCCGGGAAAAAATTGTACATTTGTCAATTTTGTCATGGCTGGATTTTAGTTAAATTCTAAATTTCCCTTTAAAAATGCCCTTTAAAAATGAAACCGTCTTCCCCCTTATAATTTTTAAATTTTGGAATGAAGTCAAAGGGTCAGCATTTTCTATTTTAAAATTTTCATTAATCTTAAAAGAAATAGGAACATGATCACTACCAATGTTTATCATATAATTTTTCCCAATATGAAAAATGGGTAATTTAGGAGAAAAACCCAAAGTAAATCTTTGGATTTGGGGCGAAAGGGTGGGGCATCCGGGGGTTCTGGTGTAGGACCCCTCGTTAAGCAAAAATAAGGGGAGTTTTATATGTTTTTAACAAGTTGTTTTTTAATGTGAAGGAAAACTCTTTTTCCCAAAAAGCGGAAAGGCCCGTTAAAAAACCCGCCTCAATTTCCCTTTTTTGGTACACTTATAGTTTTCCAAACCCGTCAGTATTTTCCCTTATAGGACCTTTAGGGTAAAAAAACAGATAAAACAGTTGAGGTGAAAAAGGGTTCCGAAAACTTTTTGTAAAGCACACATGAAAAAAATTTTTTATATTTGCTGGGAAAAGGAGAAATGTAACATGCGTGTTGTAAACCAAAACGGTATAAAATTCAGTATTTTCTTTTTCCCTCAGGGTGTTTTGTTTACAAACCGGTTGGGTAACAAAAATGCTTTTAGTTGGAAGCTTGCTCTTTTTTAAAATTTTAAAGACTGAAGGATAAATTACTTGAAAACAATTTTACATAAGATGTTGGTGTAAGTAATCACCTTTGTAGCAATAGATCTGGGGAGTTCCACTGCATTTTTGAGATCTTTTCATTTTTATGTTTAAACCCTTCAAAAAAGTTATGTTGATAAAATAAAAAACAATACAAGAAGGGGGAAACCCAAAAAATAGGGCCCTGAAGACCCCCCCAAAAAAACACACAACCCCCCCCCACCCCCCACAAAAAAAAAAAAAAAACCCAAAAAAACCCCAAAAACAACCAAAAAACAAAATATAAATAAAACCCCCAAGAAAAAAAAAACCACCCCCAAAAACACCAAAACCAAAAAATCCCAAAAACAAACTAATCTTAAATTTCTAATATAAAAATGTTCTCAAATACCACAAAAAAATTTTTTCGTCCCAAAAAAGTACGTCAGAATTTCACGGGAATGTAATATATCAAGATTCAACTTCATTTTTTTGTTACTTTTAAAACCCCTCCCAAAAAAACCACAAAAAGATTTTTTTTCTGTTCAAATACTATTTTACTTTAAAAAAAAAAATTATTATTATTATTATTATTTTTAATTCAAAAAAAAAAATGTGTGTGTGTGTGTGTGTGTGTGTGTGTGTGTGTGGGTGGGGAGGGGGGTAGTCTTTCAATGGAGAGGGAGATATTTTTTTACACCTACAGGAGGACATTGAAGCAAAAGTAACAGTCATATATTATGGATATGTATTTTCAAAGACTCATATCTAATCAAATGTAGCGCTCAATCAGATACTATATGAATTTGTTCTATAATTAGACTGACATTGAAGTAACATAACAATTAATCACATACTGTATTCAATTTTGTGCTTCAATCAAAATATAATCACTTTCTACAAATTGATCCTACACTTTCTTTATCTATACTGGAATTCGATCAAATATAAGAAATAATCACATCCCAACATTTTTCACATTTGGATTGCATTTGAGCAGATTTAAATATTAAAAAAAAATCTACTAGTATATTTTGCTATATTTTACAACAGCATTACATGAAATCTAACTATTCATGAAGAAAATGTTCAATTCAACAAAAGACACACCAACAAATAAGAAAAGAAAAAAAAGAATCTTCTGATTATTGTCTCTTCAATATTTAACACAGTCATAAACAATATTTTTACAAAATGATGACATCTCATAAAGCGTAACTACACAGCTCCATTTTCCTCTTTAAAAAAATTCCAAGCGAATCTCTCAAGATTGTCAGGTCTCTGATTCCATTGGCATGTGATAAAACTGAGACTAAAGGAGATTTCCAAAATTTCCAGCTAACCCTCCCGAAATCATGGAATGCATTTCCCCTTTTCCATTTCCCCCAAAATTCTGCACCTGGGCTTTTATTAAAATTCGTTTTCATTTTCTAGTGGTTTTTCTTTCTTTTCTAGACTAAAGGGGGCTCACTATTTATCACCCCCTCCGTTTTTGATTTTTTTAAGGGGTTAAACCTTTAAATTTTTTACATTAATAAACATTTCATGGAATGTTTTAAAAATAGCCCCCCCCCCCACTTCCTTAGCCCAGTTACTCTTCACTAAAAAAAAGAGAAAAAATAAAAACCAAAAAAATCCATTTTGCACCTTGTCCTGTCTTAATCAAAATTAATTTTAAAACCTCAAAACTTTCCCTTTTCAGTAGAAAAGATAGATCTTTAAAAAACACTTTTCAGATCAGAGAGTGGGATAAAAAAGCTTTCTTCAAATTAAACTGAAATTGTGCAGCATTTAAGCGCTTCAAAATTTTTTAAATTTTACAAGTTTCAGCCTATAAAAAAATCCCATACATTATTATTTTTTTTTTAAAAATACTCTTTTTTGTGTGCGTCCCGTCCCTGCAGGGAATGCATGTGTGTGTCGGGCAATTTTTAATGTAGCATGCCTGCATGCACATATATATGTTTGTTGCCGGCACACGGGTATATGTCCCCATATGTAATAAAAAAACAAAAACGCAAATACTACCACTAAATATGCACACTTGAAATGTACACAATACTGTCCCTTTTCCCTTTTCATCCTTCTTTTCTAAACTTAGCAGCCTTTTTAAACATTTTAAACCCCCCCCCCCCCCCCCCCCCCCCCCTACCCCCCCTTCCCCCCCCTTTACCCCTTGTGGTAAATCCAGGGACCTGTCATATAAACAGCAACCCCACCTTCTAAAAATTTTTGTGCCAAAATTTCCCCTCTTTTCTACCCCCGCCTTTTTTTTCTGCCGGGGGTTCCTTTTTTTTTCCTTGTCACCCCCCCTTCCCTTGTCCATTTTCCCCCCTTTTGGAAAATTTCCCCCTGTTTTTTTTTTTTATTCCCAGAAAGTTTTAAAAATATAAAAAGTTTTCTCCCATGCGAAGCCCTTGGGATACTCGGGGGGCCGGGACTTGTCAGGCTTTTAAAAGGGCACCCGTGACATTTTTTTTTTTTTGCTCATTGCAGACAACACTAGTTTGCAATCTGAGCTTTTCAACCACGAAGAAAAAAAACCCGTTTTTAAAACCCCTACACCCAAACACAAAATTTTCTCTCTTACCATCCCTCCCCCCCACCCCCCCCCAACAAAAACACCATCCTTCTCTCTTACCATCCACCCCCCCCACCCCCAACCCAAAAACCATCCTTCCCCTTTTAAACCATCCATCCCCCCCCCCCCCCAACAACCCCATCCCCCTCTTTTTTCCCAAACCAATCCCCCCCCCCCCCCAACAACACCATCCTTCTCTCTTCCCAAACCTTCCCCCCCCCCCCCCCCCCCCCCCCCCCCCCCCCCCCCAACAACAACACCACCTTCTCTCTTCCCATCCATCCCCCCAACCCCCCCCCCCCCCCCCCCCCCAACAACAACAACACCATCCTTCCTCTTACTATCCACCCCCCCCCCCCCCCCCCCCCAAAAAACCAACAACAACAACCCCATTTTCTCTCTTACCATCCTTTCCCCCCAAACCCCCCCCCCCCCCCCCCCCAACCCAACAACAACCCCAACCCTTCCCTCAAACAATCCATCCCCCCCCCCCACCCCCCAAAAACCAAAAAACCAAAAACCCCAAACCTTCCTTTTAACCACCTTTCCCCCCCCCAAACCCCCCCCCCCCCCCCCAAAAACAACAACCCCAAATTCCTTCCCCTCTTACAATCCATCCCCCCCCCCCCCCCCCCCAAAAAACAACAAAAACCCAACCCCATCCTTCTCCCCTTTACCATCCATCCCCACCCCCCCCCCCCCCCCTTTAACCCCCAAAAACAACCCAACCCCCCCTTTCCCCCAAAGAAACCCAAATTCACAACAAAAACCCAACCATCCTTCTCTCAAACGATCCCCCCACCACCCCCCCACCCCCCCCCCCTTACCCCCAACAAAAACCAACACCATCCTTCTCTCTTCCCATCCATCCCCCCAACCCCACCCACCCCCAAAACAACAACAACCAACACCTTCCATCCCAGACCCAAAACACAAAAAACCCCATCCTTCTCTTTTAAAACCAAACCCCCCCCATCCCCCCCCCCCCCCAACTCCCCCCAAACCACCCTTCTCTTTCCAAACCCACCCCCACCCCCACAACAAAAACCACCCCTTCCTCTTACTATCCCTCCCCCCCCCCCTCCCCCCCCCCCCCAACAACAACCCCAAACCTTTCTCTCTTACTATCCCTCCCCCCCCCCCCCCCCCCCCCCCCCCCCCAAAAAACCCAAACCTTCTCTTTTAACAAACCCACCCCCCCCCCCTCCCCCCCCCCCAACAACAACACCATCCTTCTCTTTTACATCCCTCCCCCCCCCCCCCACAACAACAACACCATCCTACCCTCTTACTTTTTCCCCCCCCCCCCCCCACAACAAAAACCCACCACCTTCCTTTTACAAACCCCCTCCCCCCCACCCCCCCCAACAACAACCCACCCTTTACTCCCCTTACAAACCACCCCCCCCAACCCCCCCCCCCCCCAAACAACAAAACCACCCCTTCTCTCTTACTATCCCCCCCCCCCACCCCCCCCCAAACAACAAAAACCCTCCCTCTCTTCCAACCCCCCCCCCCCCACCCCCCACAACAAAAAACCCCAAACCCCCTCTTACCATCCACCCCCCCCTCCCCCCCCCCCAACAACACCATTTTTTCTCTTTTAAACCATCCAAATTCCCCCCTCCCCCAACAACAACACCTCCTTCCTCTTACTATCCCCCCCCCCTTTCCCCCAACAACGACAACAACAACACCATCCTTCCTCTTCCCCATCCACCCCCCAAACCCCCCACCCCCAACCAACACCACCACCCTCTCTTTCCATCCATCCCCCCCCCCCCCCCCCAAACCCCCAACAACAACAACACCAACCCTTCCTTCCCAGCATCCAGCATCACAACAACAACACCATCCTTCTCTCTTACCATCCATCCCCCAACCCCCCACCCCACCCCAACCCCCAACAACAACACCATCCTTCTCTCTTACCATCCATCCCCCCCTCCCCCACCCTAACAACAACACCATCCTTCTCTCTTACCATCACCCCCAACCCCACCCCCACCCACCACCCCCAACAACAACAACACCAACACCAACACCAACGCCTTCCATCCCAGCACCCAGCATCACAGCCTCAACCTCTGCAGCAGCTTCACAGAAAGACGTGCTGGATCACCACCACCAGCAGCAGCACCAAGGCCACAGCCCACAGCAGCAACTGGCTTCGGCCTGACGATGGGGGCAGAGGGCGGGTGGACAGCGGGTAGCGCACCCGGTCCATGGTGGTCAGGATGGCCTGGCGGGCCCCTGACCACTGGCCGGGCCCAGAGAGGCGGTACTGGTAAGGGGTGCAGGGTCCGAACAGCACTTGCCACCCCAGGCGCGGGTCTGACTTGAGGAGGGAGACTGAAAAAGGATTAAAAAAAACCAAAATAGGGAAAACAGGACTGAAGTGAAACAGAACGCAATGAAATAACTTTAAAACAATTTCTATTTTATTATTTGAAAAAAAAAAATTATAATTAATTTTTTGGGGCAATGTAAAAAGAAATGTAATGTTGGTAAGGGGCGCAGCTCCCCACACACAACTTTGAAACCCAGCAGGAAACCGCATTGAAATAACTCTAAAACAATTTTTACTTTAATATTTGAAAAAAAAAATTATATCAATTTTTTTGGCAATGTAAAAAGAAATGCAATGTTGGTAAGGGGCGCAGGTCCCCACACACAACTTTGAAACCCAGCTGGAGGTCTGTCTTGGACAGGAAAACTCAACTCAACTGTCTCCCCCACCATGTTGTTGGTAAGAGTTTCATGCAGTGCCACCAGGGTTCGCCATCTTTCTCCGTCTCTGCTGAGTTCTACCATCTCCTGTAGCCCTCCTCCCAGACCACTGATCTCAGTGACGTTGTTGGCAATGTAGGATGTTGGTGGTGGGTCTGTCTCTTTTCCTTCTGCCCTCAACCTTACCTTGGAGAACTGCTGTCATCAGAACTGTCTGTGTGTTTCTGTTTGCATGACCAACATATCTCAGTCTGTACTTATGAATTTCAGCCAACATTTGTCTTTGCACTGATAGTTCATCAAGAATGCTTTCCTTTGTTCTTCTCTCTGATCATTTGACTCTTAGAAAATGCCGATAGAACCGCATTTTGGCTATATTTATTTTGTTACGATATAAAATGATTTCTTGCCAAGCGTGTTATCTATGCTTCCTATCACACTAATTCTCCCACAGTGAATCAGGCCAGTAGAGCTTCCTCCACTCCTCGTGGTTTTCCATCAATGTTGATGGCAAAACGTAGGTTTGTAATTGTCCTGCCGTCAATGCTGACTGTTTCCTATGGCTGGTTTTCAATTGTGTCAGCCTTTATTCTCTCTAAGAAGATGATGAAGAGGGTGGGAGATAACAGACATCCTTGGCGTACTCCAAATGTGGTTTAGAACCACTCTCCCATGTTGCTGTCACAGTGGACTGCGCTGGTTGCTTTGTTATAGAGGCATTCTATGCTTCTGATCAGGTTGGCATCGATGTTATACAGCCTCATGGTTGCCCACAGAGCTGCATGCCAGACTCTGTCGAATGCCTTCTTAAAGTCCACAAAGACGTGGTAAAGATCTTGCTGGTGTTGCAAGTATTTCACACGGAGTAATCTGAGGTAGAAAATTTGTTCCGTTTGTGCTCTGTCCTGCTCTGAAACCTTCCTGTTCTTCTTTGATGATCTCCTCAGCTTGAGGCTTTGGTCTCTGTTCAGGAGGATTCCTAACATGACTTTGCTTGCTTGCATGACTGATCAGGCTGATGGTATGGTAGTTTTTTGGCTTAGTTGTAAGTTGCCTTTCTTCGGGAGAGTGATAATCAGACGTTACATGACATAGATGCTGCCAAGTCTAAGTCAAGTAAAAAAAATACTTTCACCATCTCAAGAAGGGCAATTACGATACTGACAGGCACATCATTGACAAGAATCACAATCTCCAAAAGACAAAAGAAAGCTGTGTTTCATTATTTTGTTTAAACATTCCAAGATAACTTCAAAACAAACAAACAAAAACAAAACAAAAACCCCAGCAACAACAACAAAAATAACCACCAGAAAAACAACCACATAGAGATACACATGCACACATGCACTTATGCAGGTATACATGCATACATGTATGCGCACACATGAGCACACACAGTGGTGTATACATACATAAAACAGCCACTCACCAACGTGATACTACATACAGAACTGTGCTGGTTTGGGCACGTTCATCAGAAAGCAGACCACCGCATCATAAAAATGAGCGACGAACTTCGTAGCGGATGGAACGAGACCAAAGGGAAGACCTAGCAAGACCTGGGCTGCCTGTATTGCAGATGATCTTTAGAGAAAGGGGCATAAATATAAGGAGGAAGCTCAAAACAGAGAGAGAGATGGAGAAGGCTCATCAATGTCAAACCTCCCCTGGGAGAAACATGATTTTTTTATTTATTCTTTTATATATCGAGGATAATGGAATAAGCACTCATGTGCTTTTTTTTACATCCAGTCCCCGTGTGTATGCGGTTTTGTCAATTTTGTCATCTGTTCCCACTGGCACACAATGGCCTACTCTTTCAAAAAGCGGAACAGGATTTAGCGTGTGCGCAAGATGTTCTGCATGCGTTTGCACACGGGGCCTCGGTTTGTAGTCTCATCCGAAGAACTAAAAAAGGAAGAAGAAGAAGAAGAAGATACAGAACACAGCCACTCACCAACATCAGGTTTGCAGCCGTTCAGCTCCGCCAGCTCATCCATAAACGTGATGTATAACTACATACACAACACAGCTACTCACCATCTCATCCATAAACATGATGTATAACTACATACACAACACAGCTACTCACCATCTCATCCATAAACATGATGTATAACAACTACATACACAACACAGCTACTCACCATCTCATCCATAAACGTGATGTACAACTACATACACAACACAGCTACTCACCAACATCAGGTTTGCAGCCATTCAGCTCTGCCATCTCATCCATAAACATGATGTATAACAACTACATACACAACACAGCCACTCACCAACATCAGGTTTGCAGCCGTTCAGCTCCGCCAGCTCGTCCATAAACTGGATGAAGTCCACCTGGATCGTGTGGCGCTGGGTGGCCACGTAACGTTTCGCCATGGCCGCTTCCTTCGCCTGAATGTCCTCCCACATCTGAGAAGGCGAGGGCAGCTTGACATCGCCCTACACAGAGAAGATGATGATGGCGATGATGATGATGATGATGACGATGATGATGATAATGACGATGATGATGGCGATGATGATGATGATGACGATGATAATGACGATGATGATGACGATGATGATGATGATGACAGCTTTTGGTTTTTAAGCAGAAAGAAATCTAGATCTCCGAAGTCGGAATGCGGCTACCTTCATGGTGGGCAAAAACGGTCGCATACGCAAAAAATCGTTGGCGAATCTCAGAGCTCTAGCCGAGGAACACGCACACACGCACGCACACACGCACGCACACACGCACACTCCCTCACACACACACACGCACACCACACTCTCACACACACACACTCTCACACACACACTCACACGCACGCACGCACACACACACTCACACATACTCACACACACACACTCTCACACACACACGCACTCTCACACACTCACACGCACGAACACACGCATACACACACACACGCACACACACACACACGCACACACACACACACACACACACACGCACGCACACACACACGCACACGCACACACACACACACACACGCACAAAGACAGAAAGAAAGAAATCTGGCCCGTGCCAAAAAGCTGTCAGTTCTTGACGTCAGCTAAGTGTCAGGGTCTACATTACCATGTTGGTTATGATGTAAAATTAACGGTGTGTTGAGATTGATGACAGGCTCTCAACATAACAACATCATGGGACAAGAATCATAATAATCTCAAACCATCTGAAGATTGAATATGGGCTGCTGATGTGGCGAGGCACTTGACAAAGAGGCATCCACACAAACTTCTGATCCTTCAATCTCACGCTGAATCCCAGGTAGGGGAAGTGAATTACAAGTGCAAATTCTGGGTGACCTCCCATGACTGGTAACGCGCAAAAACAACAACTACAATAACAACTGAAAGAAAGAAAGAACGCATGCTACTTCACCTGTTAAGTACTACAGAATAACTGTTGTAGCCCGTTTGTGTTCATGTATGTCAGAGTGGTACAGGACAGGACAGGACAGGGCAGGGTAGGACAGGACAGGGTAGGGTAGGACAGGACAGGGCAGGGTAGGGCAGGACAGGACAGGGTAGGGCAGGACAGGGTAGGACAGGACAGGACAGGGTAGGACAGGACAGGACAGTGTAATATAATGCAATGTAAAGCAATGCAATGAAGTGTAATGCATTGACATACCATACCATACCATACCATACCATACCATACCATACCATACCATACCATACCATACCATGCCATGCCATGCCATACCATACACAGAAATTTTTTTAAGATAAGAATGAGGTGACAGGAAGACAAGGAACAAGGCGGGAAACAAGGAGAGGGATAGAAAAGAGGGAATTTCTAACACACAATTTCCACAATGTGGGGATGCTATTTATGCTGGCACAGACATTTTTTTTTCATAAAGAAATTTTGTCACCTCCTTCTTGTCTATTTTCTGCTTTCTTTGTCCATTTTCCTGCCCCCCCCCCCCCCCCCCCCCCACCCTCCCTCCAGTATAAACAGTTCTCTCCCATGCTGAAGCGGATGCACTGGCCTGACTTGTCAGGTGCCTAATGGCAGTGCAGTGCATTTTCACTCAATGACAGACAACAATAGTTGCTGCCTGAGAGTAGTCAACAACGACAACAAAGAAGTAATGGTCAGTAAAAAAACTCACCCCCCCCCCCCCCCCCAAATTGTTACTGCAATTTCTTTAACGAAACTTTAAAGACAGACAGTTGACCATTGGGTTAATTAGAGTCCAAGTGTAATGTTTTCTTTCCTTCATAAGGAATAGCTCAAGGAACTAATGGAAAAATCAATGATTTCTCTTTAGCTGGTGAGCTGCAGTAGACTGTGAGGATAAAGGTCACAAGCTCACACACACAGACAGACACAGACACAGAGACAGACACAGATACACACAGACACACACAGCACATACACACACACGTGCTTATTCTATTATTCTTGAAATAAAGAATAAATCAAAGAAAAAGAGAAATTAAATTGAATCAAAACTAGAATTAACACACACTTACACACTTGCGCACACACTTGCATGCATGCACACACACACGCGCGGACGCACGCACACACAACTAAAATCTGTTCTGATTCGTTGCCTTTGAAAGAAAAAAATAGGCTGACATAGTTACTATCAACATAAAATAAATTATAATATCATAACGGTCTCTTACCTATGAAATGAAATCTGAGCGCTTTGATTTGTTGCTTTACAAGATTCAGCGCTATATAAATTCCATACATTATTATTATTATTATTATTATCATTATTATTACCTAAAAAAAACAACAAAAAAACCCCACTAAAAATCTGATCTTTCTGATCCCTCAGGAACGTTTGTACGAAACAGCGGTGTGATGAATATTCATGACTGGAAATGCTTGAAAGCAGAGAGCTAAGAGTTGGTTTTTTTCTGTTGCTGATAAAAATGCTAATGTATCACGGACTGTGACATTAAAAAAAAAAAGTTGTGACAACCAAACGTTGACAACCATTACATGCAGAGAGTGAACTCTTGCCACAGAATGCAGCACTTACACGACTACTTCAATAAGAATAATTCTCATATGTTTGTGTTTTGATTTTTGCCATTATGATTGACAACATGTAAGGGTCACAGAAGCCCTAGGTCATAGAGGCCCTAGGTCATAGAGGCCCTAGGTCACAGAAACCCTAGGTCATAGGGCCCTAGGTCACAGAGGCTCCTAGGTCACAGAAGATATACTCAAGCTGTGTGACAAATGCAGAGAACTGGAGCACAAGAAGGAGGCGTAGATAAAGCAGACACGTACACAGTCTTCACAGACAAAACAAAAAAAAAATGTTGTAAACAAGGAATAGCTGTACTAACTACTTAATACAGGTTTTGATATCACTTGTTATAAAATATGTGGCTTGTGGAGGAATACGTCCTTAATCTGTACACACCAAGGTATATCTACCTTATCTGGATTTTTGCTGTTTGTTCATTTTTTCCATGCTGCACATCCAAGAGTCTCTTGCTCTGATTGAGTCTGCATCAGTGCAGACATGTATGTTTATCAATGTATGTATGAATGTATGTATGATTGTATGTATGCATGTATGTATGTCCCCCGTGGGACTCCCGGGGTATGCTTACAAGTGAGCATTGCAAGAATAGGATCCCTGCTCTCCAACCAGGCATGTCGTAAGAGGCGACTAAGGTGGAACCCTTCCTCCAGGTTGGGGGTTGGGCACAGGGCTAACAACCCTGTTCCGTAAAAAAAGAGCAGTTACAGAAACAGCAACAAAGAATACTTATACTTTTGCGTGCGAAGGACCTCCCGGGTCCAGTGAGATTCGTATGAATGCTGACAGCCAAAGCCGAGAGGAAGCTACCAGCAGGATAAGGGAAGACCTGAACACCACCAAAACCAAGATCAGACTAGGACATTGGAACGTGAGGATGATGTATGAGACGGGCAAGCTGACACAGGTAACATTAGAGATGAGAAGATTCAACCCCATGTCCTAGAGTAAGCGAGAGTAGATGGACTGGATCTTGAATGTAGAACCCACGGAAGGAAAAACTTAGTCTCTTACTCTTGGAGCGATGACGACCAGCACCACGCGGAGTTGCCATCACCTCAAAAAGATACGTTGAGCGATGCCTTAATGGGGGTGGAAGCCCATCAACAGAACTGAATGAGAGCGAACGAAGGAAAGCCTCAACATCACCATAACCGATGCTACGCACCAACCACAACCAGCACACTGAGAGCAAAGATGGACTTATTACCACCAGCAGCAGACAGAGAGCAAGAAACCCCACGGCTAGACCCTCATCGTCATCATGGGGGACTTTTCAAGCCAGGTCGGAAGGACAACACCGACTATGAGAGTCATGGGAAAACACAGGGTGGGGAACAGAAATGACAACGGGGACGATGATGGGACTTGTGGAGTTTCTGCGCCATGAACAACTTAGTGATAGGAGGACCCATTCACGCACCGGACATCCACAAGCTGACTTGGGCGTCGCCGAATGGGAGAGATATGAACCAGATTGACCATCTGATGATCAATGGTAAGTGGAGACGATCTCTCCTGGATGTGAGAACCAAGCGAAGTGCGGATGTCGGGAGCGATCATCACCTGGTGACAGCACACATCCAGATGAAAACTAAAGAAGAAACACAAGACCAACCACTCAAGCGCGATTTGATACCAAGCGATTGAGAGACACCAACGAATCTGCATTCGTCAACGAATCTGAGGAACAGATTCCACCATCCTGCAGAACATGACAGAACAGCATGACATATATACGACATGGAAGCAGAATCTGTAAACTGTACACTGAGAGCAGCAAGGACAACATCGGCCATCAAAGAAGAAGACCAACAATGACTGGATACAACAAGAGACCCTCAATGCCATCAAGAAAGGAGAGAGACCAAGAAGAGACTTCTGCAAGTAAAGTCTCCACGGCTACGAGAGAGGCAGGAAGAGTTATACAGAGAGGCACACAGGAAAGTGAAGAGACTCGCACGCCGTGACAAGAGAGAAGCCATGGACCAGCTGGCAGCTGAGGCAGAAGAGGCGGCGGCCCAAGGAGAGCAAGGGAGAGTCTACAAAATCACCAAGAAAGTATGCAACAAATTTAAGAGCGCTGGGGGACCAATCAGGGACAGACAAGGGAAACTGTTGACAACAGAGAAAGAGCAAGAAGAAAGATGGGCTGAACACTTCCAGGAAGTTCTCAACCGACCACCACCTGACGAGACAGCCGACATCCCAGAAGCTACAAAAGACTTGGACATTGACGTCGACCCCCCAACAAAGGAAGAGATAGTGGCTGCCATCAAGACCCTCAAGAATGGCAAGTCACCAGGCCAGGACAACCTTGGTGCCGAACTGTTCAAGGCAGATTCTGAACTAGCAGCTGACATACTGCAACCACTGTTCACAGCTGCATGGAAGAACGAGAAAGTACCTGATGACTGGACCAAGGGAGTGATAGTCAAAATCCCCAAGAAAGGAACCCTGAGCGACTGCAACAACTGGAGGGGAATCACTCTTTTGTCTGTGCCAAGCAAGATACTGGCCAAGGTCATCATCAGAAGAATATCAGATGCTGTGGACGATGCTTTGAGGAACAAGCAGGGTTCAGGAAGCAACGAGGATGTATAGACCAGATATTCACGCTCAGAAACATCATCGAACAGTGCACAGAGTGGCAAAGACAACTGTATGTGAACTTTGTGGACTTTGAAAAGGCATTTGACAGCATACACAGAGACAGCCTTTGAAGTATCCTTCGACACTATGGCATCCCATCGAAACTGGTACACCTTATCAAAAGCTTCTATAACAACTTCAGATGCTCTGTGGGCCATAGCAACACTATATTCGAAGTCAAGACTGGAGTAAGACAAGGATGTGTGATGTCAGCAGTTCTCTTCAAACTGGCCATCGATTGGGTGATGAGGAAGACGACAGAAGACACCCCAAGAGGGATTCGCTGGAGCCTGTTCTCAACACTAGACGACCTGGACTTTGCAGATGACCTGGCGCTGCTGTCCCACACACACCAACATATCCAGGAGAAGACCAGCAGACTCCAAACATTCGGACAGCAAGTGGGGCTTCGTATTAGCACCAAGAAAACGGAGACAATGTCGCTCAATGTAGAACACACACCACCCTGTGAAAGTGAATGGAACTGACCTGCGCCAGACAGACAAGTTCACATACCTTGGCAGCATCATCAAACCAGAGGGCGGCACAAAAGAGACATCCCAACAGACTGGGCAAGGCCAGGAATGTGTTTAGGGAGATGAACAATATCTGGAGATCAACTCAGTACAGCACCAACACCAAGCTGAAGCTATACCAGAGCTGTGTTATGTCTATGCTCCTATACGGTTCTGAGTGCTGGAGGATGACGGAAGTGGATCTTACCAAACTTCGATCCTTCCACACCATATGCCTGCGAAGAATTCTCCGGATCTTTTGGCCAGAGAAGATCTCCAATGAAGACCTGCTACGGAGATGCAGGCAAGAAGACATGGGAACCATCATCACCAGAAGATGTGGAAGTGGATTGGGCACATCCTCGAACAGAGACCCACAGTCAATTGCAAGAACAGCATTGCACTGGACCCCAGAAGGAAGGAGAAAGAAAGGAAGACCAAAAGCAACGTGGAGAAGAACTGTAGAAAGTGAGATGAAGGCCATGCAGCACTCTTGGGGATCAGTGACTAGGTTGGCCCAGAATAGGCAGGAGTGGAAGCGCTTTGTTGCTGCCCTACACACCGCTGGGTGTAATGGCTAATGATGATGTATGTATGTATGTGTATGCATGTATGTATCTATGCATGTACGTATGTACATAAGTATGTAATATAAAATTTTGGATGTAAAGATTATTATTGTTATTAGAATGATATAAATAATTAATAAATAATAATAATAAATGGAATTTGTATAGCGCTATGTCTTGCAAAAACAAATCAAAGCGCTTGCATTCATTCCTACTCTCACCATGCAATAAGTTACAATAGTTTTTACAAATTGAAATGTAAACACACACGCGCACGCACGCACAGACCACGCACGCACGCGCGCACACACGCGTGCGCGCACGCACACACACCACAGGTTGTGTACTTTGGCAAGGTGGTGGGGGTTTTCCGCTATTGAGGGAAAAGGACAGAAATGAGTTTGAAAAAAGAGGGGAAAGTCTTAGATTTGAAATAAATGTGTTTGAGGCTGGATTTTAAAAGTGTCAAAAGTAGGCTTTTGGCGAAGGGAGAGAGGGAGGTCTTTTCCAGATCACTGGACCAGAAAAAATAAATAAAAAAAATTATGTATGGAATTTATTAGCGCTAAAATCTTGTAAAGCAACAAATCAAAGCGCTCAGATTTTATTTCATACCATTTTTAAGGGTCACGGCAGATTTCTCTCCGTGAAATTCGGGCTGCTCTCCCGGGGAGAGCGGGAGAGAACGCGTCGCCACTTAGCGCTGCGCCACCCTTCACCCTTTTTTTTTTTTTTTTTTTTTTTTTTTTTTTTGTTTTCTGCAGCTTTTATTTGTTTCCCTATCAGAGTGGCTTTTTTCTAAGAATTTTGCCAGGGACAACTCTCTTTTTGGGCCGGGTTTTTGGTTTTTTACGTGTGCAAAATAATTTAAACGTGTAACACACGGGACTGGGGTTTTTCGTCTCATCCGAAAGACTAGCGCCCAGACCACCACTCATGGTCTTAATTGGATGGGGGGAAAAATTTCCGGTCCAAACGGGGTTACGAACCGCCGCACACTTCAGACCGGACTTTTCGCTTTCTAGAGGCACGTTACCTCTAGACCACCGATCCCCCAAAATAGAGAAAGAGCGACGGCCGATGGTGGATTGGTTTTGAATCTAGGTATTCGTAAGCACAGGGTATCTGCAGCAGAGCGGAGGGATCAAGAAGGAGTGTACAGGTGAAGACACTCACAGAGGTAGGGGGTTCTTTTTTTGTGGAGAATTTGTAAAAGAGGGTACTGATTTTATAGTTGACTCTCTTGACACAAAGGGACAGTGGAGAGTTTCAAGAGGGAGTAACGTGCTCAGATTTTTTCTTCTGAGGTAGTCGGGCGGCAGAGTTTTGTTACGTTTATGTTGAGGTTTTGGTAGATCTGTTTGTTTTTGTATTTCCCTCAGCGCCAATTTTTACACACAATGATAGGATTCAGAAAAGGGAGTTGGTAAGAGATACGGTCTTGTTTTTGCTTTAGTATGAGGTTGTGAGGGGTGGAATAAAAGGTTTTTCCCTGTTTGTTGTGTTTTTTGTGTTTTTTAAATTTTTTTGGTTTTTGGTTTGCTTGTTGTTTTTTGTTGTTCCCCACTGTTTGTGTCCTTGTGTGTAAGGGTTTTGTTTCCTGTTTTGGTATTTTGTAATATTTTGAAAAAAAAACAACAAACCCCCCAAAAAAACACCAAACATAATGGAAGGAAGAGAATCCTCTACTCGACATAAGTCAAGAAGGGGTAGTCTCCCTGTTAAAATTCTTATAAAAAAAACAAACAAAAAAACACGGCATAAAAGCTGTATTATACATATGATCAAATTAAAAAAACAACTGCTGGCCACCAAAAAACAACAAAAAAGCTGAAGGTGCAAAGCTATAGAGATAAAGCCAATCAAAACTTAGAATAAATCCTGTTCGCTTTTCGAAAGAGTAGGCCATTGTGTGCCGGTGGGAACAGATGACAAAATTTACAAAACCGCATACACACGGGACTGGATGTAAAAAAAGCACATGAGTGCTTATCCCATTATCCTCGATTTTAAAAAAAAAATTGTCATCTGAGCGCTTTTGATTTGTTGCTTTACAAGATTCAGCGCTATATAAATTCTACACATTATTATTATTCATTATTAAAGAAAAACCTGCAGAATAACAACTGCAAGAACAACTACCAGCTTGTGAAAGACCTGACAAACTGAAAACAAGGCAGAGCTATACCATCCAAGACAAAACGAGAAATGTTTCAACAGACTTCAATCGCACAATAGACAGAATTCAGTCATTCATGTCAAACTTGACTGTACATCTGAACTATTTTCAGTCAGTCACCACACACACTTACACACCCTTTTTTATTTTATTTTATTTTTATTTTATTCATTTACATCGAGGATGATGGAATAAGACACTTATGTGCTTTTTTACATCCAGTCCTCGTGTGTATGCGGTTTTGTAAATCGTCATCTGTTCCCACCAGCACACAATGGCCTACTCTTTACAAAAAGCGAACAGGATTTTAACATGTGTTGAAGATGTTCTGCGTGAGTTTGCACACAAGACCTCGGTTTTTTAGTCTCATCCGAAGGACTTTTGGGGAGAGTGGAGTCCCTGACTGATGTTAACTCAGGGGGAAAAATATCCCTTGAACGGGAATCGAAACCCCGGGTCGTCAGATTGCGAGCGCAAAGTTCTGACCCACTAGGCTAAACCCGTCCCCTTTTCATTTCCCGTGTTGTACAGTTTACACTCCATAGTCATTCCCAGATATGATGAGAGACAGGGTGCACCTTTTGGGGTTACCTGGGTAACCTAGAGGAGGCACCCTTACCTACCCCCCCTCCCCCCCCTCCTTCCCCCCCTCCCCCCCTCCCCCCCCCCTCCTACCCCCCCCCATCCTTTTCCCCCCCTCCCCTCCTACCC
>CM054161.1:31303054-31327624 GCA_028751875.1 Rapana venosa | reverse complement strand
CATTCCAAATGTTAACAGCCTCGGTTTGCCCACAGAGCGCAGCCAGACCTTCGAACCTTTTTAAAGTCCACAAAACGGGTAAAAAACTTGGGGGGTTTTGCAAGTATTTCACACGGAGTAATCTGAGTAGAAAATTTTTGTTTCCTTTTTGTGCTCTTCCTCCGAAACCTTCCTTTTTTCTTTGTGATCTCCTCAGTTTTGAGGCTTTGGGTCTCTTTCGGGAGGTTTCCTAAAACTTGCTTGCTTGCATGCGATCAGGCTGATTTGGTAGTTTTTTTTTGGTTTAGTTTTTAAGTTGCCTTTTTTCAGAGAGTGATAACAACATCACACGCATAATGCTGCCAAGTCTAAGTAAAAGTAAAAAACACTTTAACCACCCAAGAATACACACACTACTACTACAACTACAACTACTATTTACTACTACTACTAATGAATGGAAATTTTATATAGCGCTGAATCTTGTAAAGCAACAAATCAAAGCCCCAAAAAAAGACTTTAAAAAAAAAAGGGGAAATAATGGAAAAAGCCTCAGGGCTTTTTAAACACCAGCCCCTGAAAAAGCGTTTTGAAATTTTGTCTCTGTTCCCAGGGCAAAAAATGGCCTACTCTTTTGAAAAGGGAATAGGATTTAATGGTCAAAATTTTCTGAGCGTTCGCACACGGGTCCTCGGTTTTAAGTCTCACCAAAGGGACTTTGACATTTCATTTTCGATTTTTTTGTCAAACCCGGGGAAGAAAGGGGAGGCGGGAAAGGGAAATTTACATACGACAGGCACATCACGACAAAAATCGAATCCAAAAAGACAAAAGAAAGCTGTGTTTTCTTATTTTTTTAAACATTCCAAGATAACTTCAAAAAACAAACAAACAAAACAAATAAAAAACCCAGCAACAACCCCCCCATCCCACCACCAAAAAACACATAGAGATACACATGCATTTTAAGGTTTTCATTATACATGACGCACACAACACATACCCAAAAACACGTGGCGTATACATACACCAAAAAGCCACCACCAACTGATGTATAACACAACACAACACAGCCATCCCAACATAACTTACATACACAACACAGCCACTCACCAACGTGATGTATAACTTACATAAAAACACAGCCCTCGCCACTCTACAATACACAACACACGCCACTCACCAACATAACTACAACAAAACACAGCCACTCCCAACTTTAACACATACACAACACAGCCACTCACCACATAACTACATACACAACACAGCCATTTCACCAACATACTTAACATACCAACACAGCCACTCACAACATAACTACATACAAACAGCCCTCACCAACATAACTACATACACAACACACCACTCACCAACATAACTCATAAAACAACAACAGCCACTCCCCAAACATAACTACATAAAACAACACAGCCACTCCCCAAAAACTACATACACAACACGGGCCACTCACCAACATAACTACTTACCAACACAGCCACTCACCAACAAACACATACACAACAAAGCCACTCACCAACATAACTACATACACAACACAACACCACCAACAAACACATACCAAAACACAGCCACTCACCAACATAAACATACACAACACAGCACCATCACCAACATAACTACATACACAACACGCCACTCCCCAAAATAACTACATACACAACACAGCCACTCACCAACATAACTACATACACAACACAGCCACTCACCGTGATGCATAACTACATACAGAACTGTGCTGGCTTAGGCACGTTCAACGGAAAGCAGACCACCGCATCATAAAAAAAGAGCGACGAACTTCGTAGTGAATGGAAAGAGACCAAAAAGGGGAAGACCTAGCAAGACCTGGGCTGCCTGTATTGCAGATGATCTTTAGAGAAAGGGGCATAAATATATGGAGGAAGCTCAAAACGGAGAGAGATGGAGAAGGCTCATCAATGTCAAACCTCCCCTGGGAGAAACATGATTTTTTATTTATTCTTTTATATCGAGGATAATGGAATAAGCACTCATGTGCTTTTTTACATTCAGTCCCCGGGTGTATGCGGTTTTGTAAATTTTGTCATCCGTTCCCACTGGCACACAATGGCCTACATTTTTGAAAAGCGGAACAGGATTTAATGTGTGCGCAAGATTTCTGCATGCGTTCGCACACGGGGCCTCTGTTTATAGTCTCATCCGAAGAACTAAAAAAGGAAGAAGAAGAAGAAGAAGATACAGAACACGGCCACTCACCAACATCAGGTTTGCAGCCATTCAGCTCCGCCATCTCATCCATAAACGTGATGTATAACAACTACATACACAACACAGCCACTCACCATCTCATCCATAAACATGATGTATAACTACATACACAACACAGCTACTCACCACTCAAACCATAAACATGATGATAACAACTACATACACAACACAGCTACTCACCAAACTCATCCATAAACGTGATGTACAACTACATACACAACACAGCACTCACCAACATCAGGTTTGCAGCCATTCAGCTCTGCCATCTCATCCATAAACATGATGTATAACAACTACATAAAACAACACAGCCACTCACCAACATCAGGTTTGCAGCCGTTTCAGCTCCGCCAGCTCGCCATAAACTGGATGAAGTCCACCTGGGTCGGTGGCGCTGGTTTGGCCCCGTAACGTTTCGCCATGGCCGCTTCCCTTCGCCTGAATGTCCTCCACATCTGAGAAGGCGAGGGCAGCTGACATCGCCCTACACAGAGAAAGATGATGCGATGAGATGATGATGATGATATGACATGATGATGACGTGATAATATGAATGATAATGACGATGATGATGCGATGATGATGATGATGATAATGACGATAGATGATAAAAACGACGATTTAAGATGATGATGACAGCTTTTGGTTTTTAAGCAGAAAGAAATCTAGATCTCCAAGCCGGAAAAGCGGCTAAACCTTCATGGTGGGAAAAACGGGCCCCATACGCAAAAAATCGTTGGCGAATCTCAGAGCTCTAGCCGAGGAACACGCACACACGCACACACACACACGCACCACACACGACGCACACTCCCCCTCACACCACACACGCACACACACTCTCACACACAACAACCCCTCACACACACCCACACCACAAGCACGCACGCACGCACACACACACTCACACATACTCACACACACACACACACACTCTCAACACACACACGACTCTCACACACACACACACACTCACACACACACACATACTCACACAACACACACACCTCACAAAACACACGCACTCTCACACACCTCACACGCACGAACACAACGCACACACATACCCCACACCACAGGCACACACACACACACACACGCACACACACACGCACACCACACACACACACAAGACAGAAAGAAAGAAATCTGGCCCGTGCCAAAAAGCTGTCATTCTTGACGTCAGCTAAGTGTCAGGGTCTACATTACCTTGTTGGTTATGATGTAAAATAAACGGTGAGTTGAGATTGATGACAAAGGCTCTCAACATAACAACATCATGGGACAAGAATCATAATAATCTCAAACCATTGAAGTTTGAATAGGGGCTGCTGATGTGGCGAGGCACTTGACAAAGAGGCATCCACACAAACTTCTGACCTTCAATCTCAGCTGAATCCCAGGTAGGGGAAGTGAATTACAAGTGCAAATTCTGGGTGACCTCCCATGACTGGTAACGCGCAAAAACAACAACTACAATAACAACTGAAAGAAAGAAAGAACGCATGCTACTTCACCTGTTAAGTACTACAGAATAACTGTTGTTAGCCCGTTTGTTGTGTTCATGTATGTCAGAGTGGGAACAGGAACAGGACAGGACAGGGCAGATGTATAACAGGAGCAGGGTAATGAGACAGACCAGGACAGGTAGGCATGACAACAGGTATTAGGGCAGACCGGGTACGGACAAAGGACAGGACAGGGTAGGACAGGGCAGGGCAGTGTAATATAATGCAATGTAAAGCAATGCAATGAAGTGTAATGCATTGACATACCATACCATACCATACCATACCATACCATACCATGCCATGCCATGCCATACCATACACAGAATTTTTTTTTAGATAAGAATGAGGTGACAGGAAGACAAGGAACAAGGCGGGAAACAAGGAGAGGGATAGAAAAGAGGGAATTTCTAACACACAATTTCCACAATGTGGGGATGCTATTTATGCTGGCACACACATTTTTTTTTCATAAAGAAATTTTGTCACCTCCTTTTTGTCTATTTTCTGCTTTCTTTGTCCATTTTCCTGCCTCCCCCCCCCCCCCCCCCCCCCAACCCTCCCTCCAGTATAACAGTTCTCTCCCATGCTGAAGCTGGATGCACTGGGCCTGACTTGTCAGGTGCCTAATGGCAGTGCAGTGCATTTTCACTCATATGACAGACAACAATAGTTGCTGCCTGAGAGTAGTCAACAACGACAACAAAGAAGTAATGGTCAGTACAAAACTCACCCCCCCCCCCCCCCCCCAATTGTTACTGCAATTTCTTTAACGAAACTTTAAAGACAGACAGTTGACCATTGGGTTAATTAGAGTCCAAGTGTAATGTTTCTTTCCTTCATAAGGAATAGCTCAAGGAACTACATGGAAAATATCAATGATTTCTCTTTAGCTGGTGAGCTGCAGTAGACTGTGAGGATAAGGTCACAAGCTCACACACACAGACAGACACAGACACAGAGACAGACACAGATACACACAGACACACACAGGCACATACACACACACGTGCTTATTCTATTATTCTTGAAATAAAAGAATAAATCAAAGAAAAAGAGAAATTAATTTGAATCAAAACTAGAATTAACACACACTTACACACTTGCGCACACACTTGCATGCTTGCACCACACACGCGCAAACGCACGCAAAACACAACTAAAATCTGTTCTATTCTTTCCCTTTGAAAAAAAAAAAAAAGGGCTGACATAGTTACTATCAACAAAAATTTAAATTAAAATATCAAAAGGGTTTCCCTTTACCTATAAAATGAAATCTAGCGTTTTGTTTTGGTTTTTAAAAATTTTAAACGCTATTTTTAAATTCCAACATTATTTTTATTATTTATTATCATTATTTTTTCCCCAAAAAAAAAAACAACAAAAAAACCCCACTAAAAAATTTTGATCTTTCGATCCCTCAGGAACTTTTGTACGAAACAGCGGGTGATAAATATTCATGCCCTGGAAATGTTTGGGAAAGCAAGAGAAAAGGTTTTGGGTTTTTTTTTTCTGTTGCTGATAAAAATGCAAAATGTTTCACGGACTGGGACATAAAAAAAAAAAAGGGTTGGGAAACCAAACGTTGAAAACCCATTACATGCAGAGGGGGTGAACTTTTTGCCCAAAAATGCGAAACTTAAAACGACTACTTCAATAAAAAAAATTTCTAAGTTTGTTTTTTGTTGTTTTCCCTTTATGTTTGGGAAAAACAGGAAGGGTCCGAAGCCCTAGGTCATAGAGGCCCTGGGCCCATAGAGGCCCCAGGTCACAAAAACCCCTGGGTTTCATGGGGGCCCCTTTAGGTAAAAAGGGGCCCCTAGGCCCAAGGAAATATACTCAATTTTGT
Organism: Rapana venosa; assembly: GCA_028751875.1. Lineage (NCBI taxonomy): Eukaryota > Metazoa > Mollusca > Gastropoda > Neogastropoda > Muricidae > Rapana > Rapana venosa. The sequence continues at coordinate 31,322,020 of CM054161.1, read as the reverse complement.
GGGGACAAATGCAGAGACGGGAAGCACAAGAAGGGGGCGTAAAAAAGGGAGACACGACACAGTCTTCACAGCCCAAAAAAAAAAAAAAAATTGTAAACAAGGAATAGCTTGTCAACTATTTTAATACGGTTTTTTGGATATCACTTGTTATAAAATTGGGGTTTTTGTGGGGGAAAAAAACGCCCTTTAAATTCTGTACACACCCAAGGTATTTTTTCTCCCCTTTTATCTGGATTTTTTTGGCTTTTTTTTCTTTTTTTTCCATGTTGAATCCAAGAGTTTTTGGGCTCTGTTTGAGTTTTGCATCAGTGCAGACAGTATTTTTATCAATGTAGGTATAAATTTTATGAATAAATTTTTGAATGCATGTATTTTATTTTCCCCCGGGGGATTTTCCCGGGGGGTTAGTTACAAGTGGAAATTCAAAAAATTTTGGGACCCCTGCTCTTCCACTCGGGGGTTCGTAAGAGGCGACTAAGGGGAACCCTTCCTCCGGGTTTTGGGGGTTGGGGGGCACGGGGGCTAAAAAAACCCTTTTCCGTAAAAAAAGGGCCCGTTACAAAAAACCAAAAAAAGAATCCTTATACTTTTGCCGGGGCGAAGGACCCCCCGGGGTCCATTTGAGATTGGGATGAATGCTACACCCAAAAACCCGAGGGGAAGCTCCCAAGCAGGAAAAGGGGAAGACCTAAAACACCACCAAAACCAAGTTTCAAAAGGAAAATTGGAACGTGGGGAATGATGAAATAGCGGGAAAGGGCTGACACAGGAAACTTTAGAGATGAGAAGATTAAACCCTTTCCATGTCCTAGGAGAAAAGCGAGGGGTAGTTTGGCCCGGGATCGGGGAAAATTTGAGAACCCCCAAACCGGAGAAACCGTCCTCTACTCTGGGAGGGGTTTGCGACCGGGCACCACAGGGATTTTGCCACCCTCCTCAAAAAAGACGTTGAGCAAACCCCCTTTAAATGGAGGGAACCCCATCAACAGCAACTAATGATGGGGGAGACTGAAGGGAAGACACATCAACATCACATATCCAGTCAAACGCCCAACCAACAACGCACAATGAGAGCAAAAAAGGGACTTTTACCACCACTGCAGACGAAAAGAAAACCCCCACGCCATGACCTCACCCAAAACAGGGGGGAAAACCTTTAAATGCCAAGGTCGGAAGTGACAACACCGATTATAGAAGCCCATGGGAAAACAGGGGGGGGGGGAACAAATGACAACGGGGGAGACTTGGGAGTTCTGCCCCAAATAAACAAACTTAGTGATAGGAGGGACCCTATTCACGAAAGGGGACATCCACAACTGACTTGGGGGGCGCCCAAATTGGGGGGGGGGGAGTTTATGAACCAATTTCCCTCCCCAAAAAAATTAATTGGGGTTTTCCCTTTTTGGGGGGGGGGGGAGGGCCCCCGGGGGCCCCCCCCGAAAGGGAAAAAACACAAAAACCACTCAACCCCCGGGTTTTGGGAAAAAAAACCAATTTAAATTTTTAAAAAAAACCGGGCCCCCCCAAACATGGGAAAAAAAAAAGGGTTTAAAGAACCGGAAAGGAAAAAAAACCCCCCAAAAAGGGCCCCAAAAAAAAAAAAAGAAAAAAAGGCCCCAAAAAAAAAAGAAAAAAAAAAATTTGCCCAAAACCCCCCGGGGAAGGGGGGTTTTAAAAAAAACAAAAAAAAAGGAAAGGGCCCCCCCAAAAAAAAAAAAAACCCGGACCGGGCAGGGAGGGGGGGGGGGCCAAGGGGGGAAAAAAAAAAAAAAAAAAAAAAATTTAAAAAAGGGGGGTTTGGGGGGGGAAAAAAAAAAACGGGGAAAAAAATTTAAAAAAAAGGGAAAAAGGGGAAAAAAACCCCAAACCCCAAAACCCCCAAAAGGGCCAAACCCAAAAAGGGGGGGGGGGGGGGGGGGGGGGGCCCCCCCCCGGGGGGGTTGGGTTCCCCCCAAAAAAAAAAGGGGGCCCCCGGGACCCCAAAAACCCCCGGGAAAACCCTTTGGAAATTTTGGGGGGGAAAAAAATTTTCAAAAAAAAAAAAAAAGGGAAAGGGGGCAAAAAAAAACCCAAAAACCCCAAAAAAAGGGGGGGTTTCCCTTTTTTTTTTTTTTCCGGAAGGAACCCAAAATTTTTTTAAAAAAAAAATTTTAAGGGGGAAAAAAGGGTTTCCCCGGGGCCGGGGGGAAAAAATTTTTCCCCCAAAAAAAAAACCCCCCCCAAAAAAAAAAAAAAAATTTTTTGGGGTTTTTTTAAAAAAAAAAAGGCCCCCCCCCCTCCCAAAAAAACCCCCCCCTTTTTTAAAACCAAAAAAGGTTTTTTAAAAAAAAATTTTTTGGGGGAAAGGGGAAAAAGGGGTTTTTTTTTGGGGGGGTTAAAAGGGGGGAAAAGGGGAAAAAAGGGGGGAAAGGGGGGCCCCAAAAATTTTCGGGAAATTTTTTTCCCCCCGGGTTTCCCCCAAACCCCCCCGGGGGAAAAAAACCAAAAGGGGCCCCGGGGGTTTTTTAAAAAAAACCCTTTGCCAAAGAAAAAAAATTTTTTAAAAAAACCCCCCTTAAAAGGGGGCCAATTTTAAAACCCCCCAGAAGGGGGAAAAAAAAACCCCCCAAAAAAAAAAAACCCAAAAAAAGGGAAAAAAGGGGGGAAAAAAAAAAACCCAAAAAAATTTTTAACCCCCCCTTTTTTTTTCCCCGGTTTTTTTTTTGGGGGGGCCCCCCAAAAAACCCCCCCTTTTTTTTTTAAAAACCCAAAACCCCCAAAAAGGGGAAAAAAAGGTTTTTGGGGAAAAAAAAAACCTTTTGGGCCCCAAAAGGGGAAAAGGGGGAAATTTTAAAAAAAAAGGGGGTTTTTAAAAAACCCCCCCCCAAAAAAAAAAAAAGGAACCCCCCAAAAAGGGGAGAAGGGAAAAAAAGAAAAGGGGGAAAATTTAAAAAATTTTTTTCCCCCCGGGGGGGGGGATAAGGGGGCCCTTTTTTTAAAAAAGGGTTTTTTTGGGAAAAAGGGGTTTTTAATTTTTTTTGGGAAAATGATGGTTTTTTTTTTAAAAAAAAAAGTTTGGAATTTAAAAAAATTTTAAAAATTTTTTAAAATTAAAAATTTTAAAAAAAAAAATTTTAAAAAAAAATTAAAAAAAAAAGGGGTTTTCTTTTCCTTTAAAAAAAAAAAATTTTTTTTTTTTTAAAAAAAAAAAAAAAAGGGGAAAAAAAAACCCCCCCCGCCCCCCCGGGGGAAAAAAAGGGGCCCCCCCCAAAAAAGGGGTTTTTTTTGGGGGGGGGGGGGGGGGGGAAAAATTTTAAACAAGGGGGGCTTTTTTTGGGGGGGGGGTTGGGGGAAAAAAAAAAAAAGGGGGGGGAAAAAAAGGGTTTTTAAAAAAAGGTTTTTAAAAAAAAAAATTAAAAAAAAAAAAAAAAAAAACCAAAAAAACCCCCCCCCAAAAAAAAAAAAAAAAAAGGGGGAAAAAAAAAGGGCCCCCCCAAAAAAGGGGGCCCTTTTCCCCACCCTTTCCCCCCCCCCCTTTTTTTTTTTGGTTTTTTTTTTTTTTGTTTTCCCCCGGGGGGGCCCCCAAAAATTTTTTAAAAATTTTTTTTTTTTTTTTTTTTTTGGGTTTTTTTTTGGGGGTTTTTTTTTTTGGGGGCCTTTTTTTAAAATTTTAAAAAAAAATTTTCCCCGGGCCCCCGGAAAAAGGGGAAAAACCCCCCCCCCACCCAAAATTTCCCCCCAAAAACCCTTTTTTTGGGGGGGCCCCCAAAAGGGAACCCCCCGGAAAAAGGGGCCCCTTTTTGGGGTTTTAAAGGGGGTTTTTTAACCCCCGGGAAAAAAAAAAGGGAAAAAGGGGGGGGGGGGGGAAAAAAAAAATTGGAAAAAGGGTTTTATGGGGCAAGCACCAGGCCAGGACAACCTTGGTGCCGAACTGTTCAAGGCAGATTCTAAAAACTAGCAGCTGACAACTGCAACCACTGTTCACAGCTGCATGGAAGAACGAAAAGTACCTGATGACTGACCAAGGGAGTGATAGTCAAAATCCCCAAGAAAGGAACCCTGAGCGACTGCAACAACTGGAGGGGAATCACTCTTTTGTCTGTGCCAAGCAAGATACTGGCCAAGGTCATCATCAGAAGAATATCAGATGCTGTGGACGATGCTTTGAGAAGACAAGCAGGGTTCAGGAAGCAACGAGGATGTATAGACCAATATTCACGCTCAGAAACATCATCGAACAGTGCACAGAGTGGCAAAGACAACTGTATGTGAACTTTGTGGACTTTGAAAAGGCATTTGACAGCATACACAGAGACAGCCTTTGAGTATCCTTCGACACTATGGCATCCCATCGAAACTGGTACACCTTATCAAAAGCTTCATGACAACTTCAGATGCTCTGTGGGCCATAGCAACACTATATTCGAAGTCAAGACTGGAGTAAGACAAGGATGTGTGATGTCAGCAGTTCTCTTCAAACTGGCCATCGATTGGGTGATGAGAAGACGACAGAAGACACCCCAAGAGGGATTCGCTGGAGCCTGTTCTCAACACTAGACGACCTGGACTTTGCAGATGACCTGGCGCTGCTGTCCCACACACACCAACATATCCAGGAGAAGACCAGCAGACTCCAAATTCGGACAGCAAGTGGGGCTTCGTATTAGCACCAAGAAAACGGAGACAATGTCGCTCAATGAACACACCAGCCCCTGTGAAAGTGAATGGAACTGACCTGCGCCAGACAGACAAGTTCACATACCTTGGCAGCATCAATCAACCAGAGGGCGGCACAAAAGAAGACATCCACAACAGACTGGGCAAGGCCAGGAATGTGTTTAGGGAGATGAACAATATCTGGAGATCAACTCAGTACAGCACCAACACCAAGCTGAAGCTATACCAGAGCTGTGTTATGTCTATGTTCCTATACGGTTCTGAGTGCTGGAGGATGACGGAAGTGGATCTTACCAAACTTCGATCCTTCCACACCATATGCCTGCGAAGAATTCTCCGGATCTTTTGGCCAGAGAAGATCTCCAATGAAGACCTGCTACGGAGATGCAGGCAAGAAGACATGGGAACCATCATCACCAGAAAATGGTGGAAGTGGATTGGGCACATCCTCCGAAGAGACCCACAGTCAATTGCAAGAACAGCATTGCACTGGACCCCAGAAGGAAGGAGAAAGAAAGGAAGACCAAAAGCAACGTGGAGAAGAACTGTAGAAAGTGAGATGAAGGCCATGCAGCACTCTTGGGGATCAGTGACTAGGTTGGCCCAGAATAGGCAGGAGTGGAAGCGCTTTGTTGCTGCCCTACACACCGCTGGGTGTAATGGCTAATGATGATGTATGTATGTATGTGTATGCATGTATGTATCTATGCATGTACGTATGTACATAAGTATGTAATATAAAATTTTGGATGTAAAGATTATTATTGTTATTAGAATGATATAATAATAATAATAATAATAATAATAAATGGAATTTGTATAGTGCTATGTCTTGCAAAAACAAATCAAAGCGCTTGCATTCATCCTACTCTCACACATGCAATAAGTTACAATAGTTTTTACAAATTGAAATGTAAACACACACGCGCACGCACGCACAGACACACGCACGCACGCGCGCACACACGCGTGCGCGCACGCACACACACACAGGTTGTGTACTTTGGCAAGGTGGTGGGGGTTTCCGCTATTGAGGGTAAGGACAGAAATGAGATGAAACAAGAGGGGAAAGTCTTAGATTTGAAATAAATGTGTTTTGAGGCTGGATTTAAAAGTGTCAAAAGTAGGCTTTTGGCGAAGGGAGAGAGGGAGGTCATTCCAGATCACTGGACCAGAAATAATAATAATAATAATGTATGGAATTTATATAGCGCTGAATCTTGTAAAGCAACAAATCAAAGCGCTCAGATTTTATTTCATACCACTTTAAGTCACGGCAGATTTCTCTCCGTGAAATTCGGGCTGCTCTCCCCGGGGAGAGCGGGAGAACGCGTCGCCACTTAGCGCTGCGCCACCCTTTCACCCTTTTTTTTTTTTGTTTTTTTTTTTTGTTTGTTTTCTGCAGCTGTATTTGTTTCCCTATCAGAGTGGCTTTTTTCTAAGAATTTTGCCAGGGACAACTCTCTTGTTGCCGTGGGTTTTTTTACGTGCGCTAAATAATTACGTGTAACACACGGGACCTCGGTTTTTCGTCTCATCCGAAAGACTAGCACCCAGACCACCACTCATGGTCTAATGGATGGGGGAAAAATTTCCGGTCCAAACGGGGTACGAACCGCCGCACACTTCAGACCCGGACTTTTCGCTTTCTAGACAGGCGCGTTACCTCTAGACCACCGATCCACCAAAATAGAGAAAGAGCGACGGCCGATGGTGGATTGGTTGAATCTAGGTATTCGTAAGCACAGGGTATCTGCAGCAGAGCGGAGGGATCAAGAAGGAGTGTACAGGTGAAGACACTCACAGAGGTAGGAAGGTTCTGTTTTGTGGAGACATTTGTAACAGAGGGTACTGATCTTATAGTTGACTCTCTGTGACACAGGCAGCCAGTGGAGAGATTACAAGAGAGGAGTAACGTGCTCAGATTTTTTCTTTCTGAGGACTAGTCGGGCAGCAGAGTTTTGTATACGTTGATGGTTGTAGGTTTGGTAGATCTGTTTGTTTCTGTATTTCCCTCAGCGACCATGTTTCTACACACAATGATGTAGGATTCAGAAAAGGGATGTTGGTAATGATGATACTGGTCTTGTTTTTGCTTTAGATAATGAGGTTGGTGAGGGGTTGGGAGGATACGGTTTTTCGTGTTTTGTTGTGTTTTGTTGTGGTTTTTTGGATTTTTTTTGTGTTTTTGGTTTGCTTGTTGTTTTTTGTTGTTCCCGACTGTTTGTGTCCTTGTGTGTAGAGATTTTTGTTTCCTGGTTTTGGTATTTTGTAATATATTTGAAAAAACAACAAACCCCCCCAAAAAAACACCAAACATAATGGAAGGAAGAGAATCCTTCTACTCGACATTAAAGTCAGACAGGGGTAGTCTCCCTGTTAAAATCTTTAATAAAAACCAAAACAAAAAAACACTGCATAAAAGCTGTATATACATATGATCAAATTAAAAAAACAACTGCTGGCCACCAAAAAACAACAACAAAAAAGCTGAAGGTGCAAAGCTATAGAGAAAAGCCAATCAACAACTTAGAATAAATCCTGTTCCGCTTTTCGAAAGAGTAGGCCATTGTGTGCCGGTGGGAACAGATGACAAAATTTACAAAACCGCATACACACGGGGACTGGATGTAAAAAAGCACATGAGTGCTTATCCCATTATCCTCGATTTAAAAAAAAAAATTGTCATCTGAGCGCTTTGATTTGTTGCTTTACAAGATTCAGCGCTATATAAATTCTACACATTATTATTATTATTATTAAAGAAAACCTGCAGAATAACAACTGCAAGAACAACTACCAGCTTGTGAAAGACCTGACAAACTGAAAACAAGGCAGAGCTATACCATCCAAGACAAAACAGAGAAATGTTTCACAGACTTCAATCGCACAATAGACAGAATTCAGTCATTCATGTCAAACTTGACTGTACATCTGAACTATTTTCAGTCAGTCACACACACACCTTACACACCCTTTTTTATTTTATTTTATTTTTATTTTATTCATTTACATCGAGGATGATGGAATAAGCACTTATGTGCTTTTTTACATCCAGTCCTCGTGTGTATGCGGTTTTGTAAATCGTCATCTGTTCCCACCAGCACACAATGGCCTACTCTTACAAAAAGCGGAACAGGATTTTAACATGTGTTGAAGATGTTCTGCGTGAGTTTGCACACAAGACCTCGGTTTATAGTCTCATCCGAAGGACTTTTGGGGAGAGTGGAGTTGCACTGATGTTAACTCAGGGGAAAAATATCCCCCTTGAACGGGAATCGAACCCGGGTCGTCAGATTGCGAGCGCAAAGTTCTGACCACTAGGCTATCCCGTCCCCTTTTCATCCAGTGTGTACAGTTTACACTCCCATAGTCATTCCCAGATATGATGAGAGACAGGGTGCCACCTTTGGGGTTACCCTGGGTAACCTAGAGGAGGCACCCTTCCTACCCCCCTCCACCTCCTACCCCCCCTCACCTCCCCCCTCCTTCCCACCTCCACCCTCACCTTCCCCCGCCCCTACCTCCCCCCATCCTATCCCTCCACCTCCCTCCCTCTACCCCCCATCACCTCCTCCCCCTCCTATCCTTCCCTCCCCCCCTCTAACCCCCCTCCCCCCTCCCCCTCCAACCCCCCCCCTCCCCCCTTCCCCCCCCCCCCCCCCCCCCACTCAGGCTCGGCTTCCGGAAATGCCCAACAATTGATGTGTGTTTTGTGTGTGTGTGTGTATGTGTGTGCGCATGCGCGTTTTTGTGTTGGTGTGTGTGTAAGTGTGTGTGTTTGTGACATTTTTATTTGAAGTCCTTTCGGAATGTTTTAACCAATATGAAATATAGCTTTTTTGTGTCTTCGAGATTTTTTGATGCGTATCGATCTGCCTGTCAGTATTGTAATTGCCCTTCATGGGATGATTCAAGTGGTTTTGACCTGACTGGATTTTGACAGCAGCAACGTACTACCAACCTTGAACACCCTGGTGGCCAGACGGCACTGGAGCTCGGAGATGGGCATGATGGCTCCCAGAGGCTGGATGCAGCCGATGACGGCCAGGGTGCTGGGCAGGAGGTCCGGGGGGAACATGTACTTGAAGAAGGGCAGGCGGTTGGCCTTGACCTCCACCACCTTGGGGTCCAGAAAGGGAAACCCGAACTTGTAGCCAGTGGCCAGCACCACCTGAAACGGCAGCCACACACAGACGGGGGAACATCGTGGACAAGTCGCCAGCTGTTAGTTTCGTGCTTGTGCTTCGCGCTGTTTAAAAGTGAACACTGCTAAAGCCGCGGTCACTGATCAGACAAAACTGTGACGTTGCACGCGAACATCGTGGACAAAGTCGCCAGCTGTTAGTTTCGAAGTAGAGAGTCGGCAACTAATGTTAAACTCCAGAGGACAAATCCTCATGAATGAGATTTGAACGTGGGTCAGCTGATAACGAGCAAGCGCATTGCACAGCACTCTAACCACCAGGCTATCCCATCCCCCCCCCCTCCCCCCCCCTGAATGAATGTCGTGTCTTCCTTCTATTACCAAAAACAAACAAAAAAGCAAGGGTGGGTGGGGTGGGGGGGTGGGGGGGGGGGGTGAGAGGAAAATAATAATAATAATAATAATAATAATGTATGGAATTTATATAGCGCTGAATCTTGTAAATCTTGAGGGCGCCCCAAACAGACCTGGAGGAGAAGCCTGCATAGTGAGCTGAGAGTCTCCAGCCTGACATGGGAAGAGGCCAAGACCCTTGCCAGAGACAGGAGAAGGTGGAGGAACGCTGTTGAGGCCCTATGCTCCGCTAGGAGCTATAAGGACTAAGAAGAAGAAGAAGAAGAATCTTGTAAAGCAACAAATCAAAGCGCCTCGACATCAAGCCAAAAAAATTCTCACCACATTGATATTATCTTCAGACGAACCATGGAGGGGGGGGGGGGGGGGTAGGGGAGAGGAAAAAAAAAAAAAAATAATGTATGGAATTTATAAAGCGCCGAATCTTGTAAAGCAACAAATCAAAGCGCTCGACATCAGCCAAAAAAATTCTCACCACATCGATATTATCTTCAGACAAACCATGGAGAGGGGGGGGGGGGGTAGGGGTGAGGAAATAATAATAATAATAATAATGTATGGAATTTATATAGCGCCGAATCTTGTAAAGCAACAAATCAAAGCGCTCGACATCAGCCAAAAAATTTCTCACCACATCGATATTATCTTCAGACGACCATGGAGAGGGGTGGGGGGGGGGGGGGGGGGGGAGGGGAGAGGAAATAATATTAATAATAATGTATGGAATTTATAAAGCGCCGAATCTTGCTTGCAAAGCAACAAATCAAAGCGCTCGACATCAAGCCAAAAAAATTCTCACCACATCGATATTATCTTCAGACAAACCATGGAGAGGGGGGAGGGGAGAGGGGAGAGGAAATAATAATAATAATAATAATATATGGAATTTATATAGCGCCGAATCTTGCTTGTAAAGCAACAAATCAAAGCGCTCGACATCAGCCAAACAATTCTCACCACATCGATATTATCTTCAGACAAACCATGGAGAGGGGGGGGGGGGGGGGGGGGGGTGGGGGGGGGGGTAGGGGTGAGGAAATAATAATAATAATAATAATGTATGGAATTTATATAGCGCCGAATCTTGTAAAGCAACAAATCAAAGCGCTCGACATCAAGCCAAAAAACTTCTCACCACATCGATATTATCTTCAGACGAACCATGGAGGGGTGGGGGGGGGGGGGGGGGGGGGTGGGGGGGGGGGGGGGGAAATTATTATGGTTTATTCGCCGAACTTGTTAAAACCCCTAGCCCCCTCGATCATAACCAAAAAATTTAAAGGTTTTTGTCAGGGGGGTCGAGAGCCAGCAAGTGGGAACCTTTAATTCGTTTGATCACGCTACACTAATGCCTCCAGGCTCTTCACCATTTTCCAATCGGGCAAATCTAGCCTGGTTGTAAGCTGGGCCGGCGTTAAGGTTTGCCCCAGCCCGATTCGACCCCTCCAAGGTGCCTAAACTTTATTCTGATATAAACCTTGTAGGTTTGGGGGGAGCAGTTCCAGTGCCACGGGGTACTAGGATCTGAAAGCGAGGTCAAGAGTCAGTAATCAGTCAACCCTTTTAAGTTCGAGGTTAAGAATCTAAACACTTTCACAGTAATAAAGGAAGTAGATTTATGTGAGGGAGGTAAGTAAAGATAAACGTTGTTAAATATCCCCGGCAATGAAACCACCATAAATTTAAGATAAAATATCAAATTTCAACAAATATTTTGCTGATAAAAAGGGAAAAAGGGAACAGATAGGGGAAGTGTAAGTAGAGTATAAGAGTTGAGGTAAGAAGGATTCAAGATATGGCTTTTGGGAATTGAAAGGAAGGTCACAGGGGAAGGGCGGAAAGAGAAAGAGCGCGGCAGTGGGTGAAAGAAGAGTGAAAAGAAGGTATCTAGGAAGAAGAGAAGTGGAATGAAGGTGAAGAAGAAGAGAGAAGAAGAGAAGAAGTGGAAATGAAACAAAGAAGAGAAGAAGAAGAGAAGAAGAAGAAAGAAGAAGAAGAAGAAGAAGAAGAGAAGATGAAGAAGAAGAAGAAAAGAGAAGAAGAAGAAGAAGAAGAAGAAAGAAGAAAAGAAGAGAAGAGAAGAAGAAGAAAAAAAGAAGAAGAAAAGAAAGAAAAGACAAAAGAAGAAGAAGACAAGAAGAAGAAGAAGAAGAGAAGAGAGAAGAAGAAGAAGAAGAAAAAGAAGAAGAAGAAGAAGAAGAAGAGAAGAGAAGAAGAAGAAGAAGAAGAAGAAAAGAAGCAAAGAAGACAAAAAGAAGAAGAAGAAGAAGAAGAAGAAGAAGACAAAAAGAAGAAGAAGAAGAAGAAGAAGAAAAGAAGAAGAAGAAGAAGAAAGAAGAAGAAGAAGAAGAAAGAATGCAAGAAGAAGAAGAAGAATGCAAAGAAGATAAAGAAGAAGAAAGAAGAAGAAGAAGAAGAAGAAAAGAGAAAAGGCAAAAAAAAGAAGAAGAAGAAGAAGAATCATTCAATAGGCAGTACATGCAGCATAAAAAATAAACTTTGACAGAAACCAAAGGTCAAGTCAAGTCAAGTCAAAAACACTTTTTTAATCATATATAAAAAAAAGAATGTCGGACAAACAAAGTTGACAGAATACAGTTAGTATGACAGAATAAACAGGTCAAGTCAAGTCAAAAACACATTGATCATCTCCTGAACACGGCTGAAGGGAAGATACATGTACAAGCATACATAAATCCAAAAGTCTGACAGAACATGATATTTTAACATGCATTTGTGTTGATCAGGTATAGTGTCTATTTTGAGAATGAATTGATATTAAAAGAAATATGCCACTGAAATATGCCACTGTGATAAGAAAGTAAGTTCTTCATTGAAAACATAATGAATACATAAAACTGACATTAACTGATTATGCATTGAAAACATAATGAATACATATAACTGACATTAACTGATTAATTAAGAGGTGTGTGAGTGAGTAAGTGAGTGAGTGTGTGTGCGTGCGTGTGTGTGTTTTTTTATTTTATTTATTTATATTCTTTATATCAAGGTTAGTGTAATAAGCCCGTATTCTAGGGATTGTGCAGTAAACATTTAGCAGCATCAAAGTAACTTGATTCAAAGTTTCCAAGATGCTCAAAAATGTAGACGAAGTGTTTACAATGGTTCCAGAATGACAGACAGTGTTGGCCAATCTTTATAACAACACACGATACAACATGTGCTTTGATTTTCTGTGCAAGATACAGTGCTATGAAATTCCATTTATATTATTATTATTATTATTATTATACTATTATTATATTACTACATTACTATTATTATATTATTATTATTATTATTATTATTATTATCATGATCATTATAAAATGTCTATAGATCTGTGTTTGTGTGCCTGTAAGTGTGTGTATGAAATTTACGGGGGTGGTGTGTGTTTTGTTTAGTCATTTGTTTACTTGTTTTTTGTGTTTTTTGTTTGTTTTGGCAGTGGCGGTATGTGTTTGTGTGTGTGTGTGTGTGTGTGTGTGTGTGTGTGTGTGTGTGCATTTGCTGAGGGGGGTTTTCTCTCTTGTTTTATTTGTTTTGTTGAGTCATTTATTTACTTTTTTTTTTTGTTTTTTGTTGCTGTTTTTTTTGTTTGTGTAATTTTTGTTTTATTTTTGTTGATATTTTGTTGTTGTTTCTTTTGGTTTTGGTGGTTGTATTTTTATAATATTTTTTCTGTTTGTTTCATTAACTTTGTACAACTTATTATTGTTTAGGTTTTTTATTTTATGTTACATACATTATATATCATCTTTTTTCATTAAAACTTTTTTTTTTTTGAGGTTATTTCTATATTTTTTTATTTTTACTTATTTACTTTTTTTTTTTTTAAGATCGTGGCTTCGATGAAACAAAGCAATTGCGCTGCTATCCAATTCCCATCCCCACAATCAAAAGTTTGACTTTGCTTTGATTTCCACACACACACTCTCTCTCTCTCACCACCACAAACACCCCCCCCCCCCATCCCCCCCAACTCCCCCCCCCCCCCCCCCCCCCCATACAACACAATCAATAACCCCCTCCCTCCCTCCCACCACACCGAACAAACCCTCCCCCCACCCCACATCAATAACCCACCCCCTCCCTCCACTCCACACCCACTCCACCACCACACACCCTCCCCCCCACAACCCCCCACTCCCACACCCCCCCCCCCCACACCCCACCCCACTCCCCCACCCCCACCCCCTCCCCCACCCACACACACACACACACCATGTCACACACACACACTAAGTTCCACACCCAGTCCCCCAGAGTTCCATGCCACGATGACCACGCGCTGACGACAAGCTGGAGGTTCCTTGTATCTGGAGTGCAGCACTCGCCCTAGAATCCTCCGAACCAGAAAGGCGGGCTTGTGCTACTGGCGTGGTGACCCGAGCAACCAGACAGCTCGAAGTCTCTGTGCTGCAGGCTCCGTTGCAGGCTTCCACTGTCGACGAATCGGTTTGATCTTTGGGTAATTGGAAAGAGCCTGAGGTTGTTGATGTGAGGCGTGTGTGCATGATCGTATGTAGCAGCTCGAAGATTCGGCCGCCATGAAGTTGGGTTTTTTTTTTATTGTGTAGAATAGTTTGGTTTGTTTTTTTTTTTATAGTAGTGATTGACAATTTCATGTACCAATATATTGATATATATCTATATATCTATCTATCTATCTATCACTATTTCTAATCTATCTATCTATTCTATATCATAATATATTTATATATATTTATATAATATAAATATATAAATTACTATATATAAGTATATTATATTAAAGTGTATATTATACATTATATATATATATCTATCTATCTATCTTATCTATTCTAATCTATCTCTCTCTCTTCTCTATTAACATCTATCTCTCTCTCTATTATATATATATATATTTATTTTTTAAAATATATATAAGACGACCGTGCCATACCTGTTTAAAGGCTTATTTTACATTAAAAAAAGTAGCCAAGATATTTTTCCGTCTAGCAAACTGCTTTTTATCTGTGTTGTTAGTTTGACTAAATGATCAGTTGTGCATCTTCCTTGTCTGAAACCTGCTTGATTAGCAGGGATGATCTTATAAGTATTTTTCAAAGTGGTGACAAAGCCTTTGTAAAACAATTTTTTTCCATAAGTTTACATGTGTGTTTGGTAGGATTGTCAATCGTTAGTCAGCTTTTCCCGCAGGTTAAGAGTGTGTGGCGTGGTACTGGTTGGTGGGTGTGGTATGTTTGCGCCCACCTTGGGGGTGTCTATACATGTCCCCCACTGTAAATGGGTACCTGCCCTCTTTGGGTTCGGTAAGTATGCGAGAGGGAGATGGGCGCCACCTCAATATGCAGCCCAGGATATGAATTCCTTCTACATGCCATTGTCCTATTATGACCTTATAGTTCATGGACTCCTTTACCATTTACGGTATTAAATTGGTGTGACAATGTCATGTTTAAGCAATTGAAAAATAATAAATTTATGTCACATTTTGTGTGTGTGTGGTGTTGTGTGTTGTGGAAGTAGTGTGTATATGTGTGGTAGGTTGTGAAAAAGTGTGTGTGTTGTGGTGACGATTTTCATCGAGCATTACAGCGTGGATGCCACAGCATGTGTGTGTGGTAGTGTGAAGTGGAGTGTTTGTGTTGTGTTCATTCAATTGCATATTGCAATGGATAATTACAATATGTGTAAGGATGAGCTGTGTGATGCAAGGTCATGATTATGATTAAAGATAACAGCGTTATAAATTCCATGTACTCAACTATTTCATTAATTATGTGGATCAATTTGTCCCTATTATTATTATTATTCCTATATTATTCAGTCCGCATGTTTATCAGATTTTACAGATGAACATCTGAGTATGGAACAATCATCTGCTTTTAAAACTGTTTTTGTAAATAATAATAATAATAATAATGATACATGGAATTTATATAGCGCTATATCTTGCAGAAAACAAATCAAAGCGCTTAACATAAAAGTTGACAAGGTACTGATGAAACAACAAACATATAAGTTTTAGGCAACCAGATCTTTTGATACCAAGAATTCATGAGTCACAAGTAATACATCGGGGCATAGCATACAAACAAAACAAAAACCACACCCATCAAAAGCCGCTACCCAAACAACGCTATATTGCACAGTGAGCTGACATAATAACACAATAAGCAGATGATCACTGATATGATACGTGTTTACAGACTACAATGAATACATATAAAATGCCGACCTTTCTATGTACTTCACGTAATGTGTGGACAAAAAGATGGGAGGATCCAAGTTGCCATAACTACGTCACATTGATTCCCTGGGATAGTCAGGTTTTATTTCATGAATGCTATTTTCTTTCTGAATTTGATGGGAAGGGGGTGGATGTTGTTTGTTTGTTTTTGTTGATTTTTTTAAAAAACTATTTTTGATAATTTACCACTACTTTCTCTTTCTGTCACCATTTCTCCTCTTGCAGGATTTTTTTTGGGGGGAGGGGGAGTGGGGTGGGTTTTTTGGGGTACATGTCTATGTCATCACATTCTATTTAGCTAGTATCATAAACTTTTAGAAAAGATTAAAACAGGTCCCAGTTTGTGTGTGTGTGTGTGTGTGTGTGTGTATTACTGTTACAGTGTTAGTGTGTGTGTGTGTGTGCGTGTATGTATGTGTGTGTGTGTGTGTGTGTGTGTGTGTGCGTGTGTGTGTGTGTATGTGTATGAGTGTGTATGTGTGTGAATGTGTGTGTGTGTGTGTTAAATCTGATTTAATTTAATTAAGTTCTTTTATTTCGAGGATGACGGATAAGCACTCATGTGCTTTCCAACAGCCAGTTTGGGTGTCAGAGGGGTGTGCATGTGGTTAAATTGTAAATGTTGCCATCCCTTCCAGCACACAATGGCCTACTCTTGGGCTAGATGTTAAAATAATTATGTGACATGATGTGGACTGTGTGTGTGCATTTGTGTGTGTGCGTGTGTTAGTGTGTGTGTGTGTGTGTGTTAGTGTGTGTATGTGTGTGTGTGTGTTAGTGTGTGTATATATGTGTGTGTGAGCATACAGTGTGTGTGTGTGTGTGTGATGGCTGGTTCTTCCCTTTAACGTCTTTCCACTGTAATTGACATTAGACACTTGGGAAAAGTATTATGAAGAAAAAGACGGGGGAGGGGGAGGAAGGAATGTGTATGAATGAGCATATACTTTTATATATTTTTTATGTAAGTTGGAGTGCCTGCAGAGGAAAAGAGTGGGGGGGGGGGGGGGGGGGGGGGGGGGGGGGGGGTTGAAAAGAGAGAGAGAGAGAATGTGTATGTGTGTGTGTGTGTGTGTGTGTGTGTGTGTGTAAAACTGTAAGTAAATGTGTTGAAGAAGAAATATTATAAAGAACTAATTTAAAAGAAAGAAAAACCCGAGGGCAAAAACTAGCGCAACATAACTGGAATAACATAACTTGTATACTATCACATAACTAGTTTAACATGACTAACGATACAACATAGCCGAATCTTCACATAGCAGCTTAACATCCATCAAAGGTAGATAGACTAGATACCAACCAGGCTGCTATTAAAATAAACAGAAAACTCATAAAGTCCTGAGTGTAATTCAAAATGTGTTCTAGAGTACAGTTGGGAGGATGACAATAACCAAGCTTTTGTGAAACTGGCAGTCATGTTAATGAGCAGCGCACAAGCAAATGATTCACCGTGATTTGTTCACCACACAAACATTGAATATTTTTGCAAACTTTTGATAGGGGGAGGGTTTAACTTTAAGCCCAAACGATACATTAAACTGATAATATGTCTGGGACATTGAGAGAAATCCGGGAACAAGAGGGTTTTGGTGTTATTTGTATAATTTAAGCCCTTTTGGCTTTTCACATAGTTTTGATAGTATTGAGAATCTGAATTCTTGAGAATGTCGTTAAAGCGATCTGAAGATATTTTCTCTATGCACCTGTAACAGTAACACTCTTGTAGACCTAAAGGAATAGAGAGAGTTTCTGTACCCTCAGAAATGTTAGCTACTTTTCTGGCAGCTTGATCCACTCTTTCATTGGGAATAATCCCACAGTGTGAAGGAACCCAGAAGAATGTTACAGCCACATCTTTGACTGACAACAGATGTATGAGATGGTTTATTTCTGTTGTCATTTCACTTCTTGTCTTTTGGTCAGTAGATCTAAACACATGTAACACAGATTTAGAATCTACACAGATTAAGATGTAACAGGCATTCATGGCTAGAGTGGAAATATAACTTATACTGTTAAAGCCATATGTATGCCTACAAGTTCAGCAGTAAAAATTGATAAATAACTGCCTAAATGATATTGTTTCACACATTTTAAAGCAGGGATTACAAAAGCAGCTCTGCTCTAGGTACATTTTTCAAGCACGGAACTGTCTCAGTGTCTGTATAAATTTATATGTAAATAATTTTTATAGTGATTATCGATGTGAAGGTATATCAAACTCTTTAATGTACGAGGTGAATCATATTTTGTGATACTTAGATAATAAAAATTTTTAAATGTCAAATATTAAGAAATTTCCCATCTCAGAATTGGTGCAAATGATGGTTTAACAGCAATCTTTGTTGTGTCTATTTTACTTTTAGAAAGATTGAAAATGTTGAAAGCAAATGAATTAAGAGATTTGATTTAACAAGGATTGGATCTTTTCACTATTTGTATTTCAGCCTTTTACCAAAATCCTTATCAGATCTAAGTTGGACTTCACGATGGGAGAAAGTCTCATAAACAACACTGTTTCATATAACTTTGGCAGCAGAGGCTTTTCTAAGTTCATCAAGTGGTAGTACCCCTGCTTCTCTGTAGGTTCCCAAAATGCATGAATGAGTTGGGACTCCAAGTGCAAGTTTATAAGCTTTAGAATCTAGGCTCTGTAACTACTTAAATACGTGTTGGGGAGCACTGAAGAAAACTTCTTGAGCATATGTCAGTCTGGAACGAACAAGAGAAGAAGAAAGCAATATATAAGTGCTTTAGCGTCCTGTCCCCAATGTTGCTTGCTAGCAAGTAACAATCTTTAAAAAATTCAAACTTTTTCTGGCTTTCTTCAGGATGTACTCAATATGACTGTGCCAGGACAGTTTTGGAGTAAAGAAAACACCAAGAAACTTAAAGAACAGTTTGCACATATTTCAGCACAGATTTTCTGGACAGCACCCTGAATTAACCCTCTGTGTGTTTGTGTGCATGTGTATGCACATGCATGTGTGTGTGTCTTTGTATGTATGTATGTGTGTGTGTGTGTGTGTGAGACTGTGTGTACCACTGTATGCATTATACATGTATATATATGTTATCGTTATATATATATATATATATATATATATATATATATATATATATATATATATATATAATTATTATATATTTGTGTACACTGTGTGGGCTTGTATGTGATCAAGCAAGCTTAATTATTCAGTCACAACCAACTCCATAATTCAACAAATATATAATTTAACCAAGACCACCACACAATACCTTGTTCATCTAATATCACTAAGAGTGAACAGAGGTAAAATCAAAGACAACAACAACAACAACATTACCTTGCACACTCCATCTCCCAGTGGTGCTGAAATCCTCCACAGGGCTGACGCTCTTCACCTCAACCTGGTACTGGATGTGTTTCTCCAGGTGGAAACTGCTGGCATAGGCCTTGAAGTACTCGTACACCATAGAGTTGTGCATGAAGTTGGGGTACTCTTTAGGGATGGGGAAGTCGCTG
>CM054161.1:31284272-31302554 GCA_028751875.1 Rapana venosa | reverse complement strand
TTTTATAATTTAAATAAATATTTAAATTATTTTTTCAAGGGGTAAATTTTTTTAAAATTTTTTTTAAAATTTATTTTTTTTTAAAAAAAAATAGGGCGACCGTCCAACCGTTAAGGGGCATTTTACTTTAAAAAAAAATTTGGTTTTTTTGTTAAAAAAGGTTTCTTTTTTTTGTTGTTTTTTTTGTAAATGTATGGCCTTTTTGGGGTCGAAAGTAATTGCAGGGAGATTCTTATAAAATTTTTAAAGTTGGGGGGGACCAAGCTTTGAAACTTTTTTTCCTTTTACATGTGTGTCAATGTCATGTTAGGAATTGGACAACTCAGATTTTTGTAGTTTTGTGTGTGGTTGGTGTGGAGTGTGTGTTGTGTTTTTGGGGGGTTTTTTGGTGTGTGTGTTTTGTGTGTTGTGTTTTGCGCCCAGACGTGTTTGTGGGGGGTGTACATTGAATTTTCAATTTTAATGATTTTTGTTTGTATTTTGGTTGTATGCAACGTTTATTTTTTGAAAGGGTACAGGTTATATAATTTCCCATTAAAATTTATATTATTTTTTTGTTTTTTTTATTTTTATTTTTATTTTATATGCCCCCTGATGTTTTAGATTTTAAGAGAAATTGGTATGGAACATCATCTGTTTTTTAAAAAGTTTTTGTAAAAAAAAATAAAAATTTTAAATGAAACAGGAATTTATAAGCGTATTTCTTGCAGAAAAAAAATAAAGGTTTTAACATAAAAGTTGACTAGTGTAAAAAAACAAACAAAAAAAGTTTTGGAACAGTCTTTTGATCCCAAAATTCAAGTAAAGTAATCATGGGGTAGATACAAAAAACAAAAAAACCCATCAAAAGCGCTCCCCAAACAACGTATTTTGAAGTGAGCTGATTAAAACACAAAAGAGAGATTGATGTATACATGTTTTACAACTACAATGAAAAACATTAAAATCCCGCCCCTTTCTATTACTTACGAAATGTGGGACAAAAGAGGGAGGATCAAGTTCCCCATACTACGTCCTTTGTTCCCCTGGGATGTAGGTTTTAAAAAATTTCATAAAAATGCGCTATTATTCTTCTCGAATTTGTGGGAAAAGGGGTGGATGTTGTTTGTCATTGTTTCTGGGATTTTTTAAAAACATTTTAAATTTTTAACATCTATTTTCTTTCTGTAATTTGCTAATGTTTTTTTTTTTTTGCAGGATTTTTTTTGGGGGGAGGGGGAAGTGGGGTGGGTTTTTTGGGTACATGTCTATGTCATCACATTCTATTTAGCTAGTATCATGAACTTTTAGAAAAGATTAAACAGGTCCCAGTTTGTGTGTGTGTGTGTGTGTGTGTATTACTGTTACAGTGTTAGGTGTTGTGTGTGTGTGCGTGTATGTATGTGTGTGTGTGTGTGTGTGTTGTGTGTGCGTAGTGTGTGTGTGTGTTGTGTATGAGTGTGTATGTGTGTGAATGTGTGTGTGTGTGTGTTAAATCTGATTTAATTTAATTAAGTTCTTTTATTTCGAGGATGACGGATAGCACTCATGTGCTTCCAACAGCCAGTTTGGGTTTATCAGAGGGTGTGTTCATGTGGTTAAATTGTAAATGTTGCCATCCCTTCCAGCACACAATGGCCTACTTTGGGCTAGATGTTAAAAAATTATGTGACATGATGTGGACTGTGTGTGTGCATTTGGGGGTGTGTGCGTGTGTTAGTGTGTGTGTGTGTTGTTGTGTGTTTATGTGTGTGTTGTGTTAGTGTGTGTATATATGTGTGTGTGAGCATACAGTGTGTGTGTGTGTGTGATGGCTGGTCTTCCCTTTAACGTTTTTTCCACTGTAATTGGGCATTAGACACTTGGGAAAAGTATTATGAAGAAAAAGACGGGGGAGGGGGAGGAGGAATGTGTATGAATGAGCATATACTTTTATATATTTTTTATGTAAGTTGGAGTGCCTGCAGAGGAAAAGAGTGGGGGGGGGGGGAGGGGGGGGGGGGGGGGGGGGGGGGGGGGGGTTGAAAAGAGAGAGAGAGAATGTGTATGTGTGTGTGTGTGGTGTGTGTGTGTGTGTGTGTAAAACTGTAAGTAAATGTGTTGAAGAAGAAATATATAAAGAACTAATTTAAAAGAAAGGAAAAACCCGAGGGCAAAAAACTAGCGCAACATAACTGGAATAAACATAACTTGTATACTATCACATAACTAGTTTAACATGACTAACGATACAACATAGCCGAATCTTCACATAGCAGCTTAACATCCATCAATGGTAGATAGACTAGATACCAACCAGGCTGCTATTAAAATAAACAGAAAACTCATAAAGTCCTGAGGTGTAATTCAAAATGTGTTCTAGAGTACAGTTGGGAGGATGACAATAACCAAGCTTTTGTGAAACTGGCAGTCATGTTAATGAGCAGCGCACAAGCAAATGATTCACGTGATTTGTTCACCACACAAACATTGAATATTTTTGCAAACTTTGATAGGGGAAGGGTTTAACTTTAAGCCCAAACGATACATTAAACTGTTTAATATGTCTGGGACATTGGAGAAATCCGGGGAACAAGAGGGTTTTGGTGGTTATTTGTATAATTTAAGCCCTTTTGGCTTTTCACATAGTTTTGGATAGTATTGAGAATCTTGAATTCTTGAGAATGTCGTTAAAGCGATCTGAAGATATTTTCTCTATGCACTGTAACAGTAACACTCTTGTAGACCTAAAGGAATAGAGAGAGTTTCTGTACCTCAGAATTGTTAGCTACTTTTCTGGCAGCTTGATCCACTCTTTCATTGGGAATAATCCCACAGTGTGAAGGAACCCAGAAGAATGTTACAGCCACATCTTTGACTGACAACAGATGTATGAGATGGTTTATTTCTGTTGTCATTTCACTTCTTGTCTTTTGGTCAGTAGATCTAAACACATGTAACAAGATTTAGAATCTACACA
This sequence comes from Rapana venosa, assembly GCA_028751875.1. Taxonomy (NCBI): domain Eukaryota; kingdom Metazoa; phylum Mollusca; class Gastropoda; order Neogastropoda; family Muricidae; genus Rapana; species Rapana venosa. Next base: position 31,299,616 of record CM054161.1, on the reverse strand, counting down.
GATTAAGATGTAACAGGCATTCATGGCTAGAGTGGAAATATAACTTATACTGTTAAAGCCATATGTATGCTACAAGTTCAGCAGTAAAAATTGATAAATAACTGCCTAAATGATATTGTTTCACACATTTTAAAGCAGGGATTACAAAGCAGCTCCTGCTCTAGGTACATTTTTCAAGCACGGAACTGTCTCAGTGTCTGTATAAATTTATATGTAAATAATTTTTATAGTGATTATCGATGTGAAGGTATATCAACTCTTTAATGTACGAGGTGAATCTATTTTGTGATACATAGATAATAAAAATTTTTAAATGTCAAATATTAAGAAATTTCCCATCTCAGAATTGGTGCAAATGATGGTTTAACAGCAATCTTTGTTTTTGTCTATTTTACTTTTAGAAAGATTGAAAATGTTAAAAAGAAAATGAAAAAAGAGATTTGATTTAACTAGGTTGGTCTTTTCCTATTTGTATTTCCCCCTTTTTACCAAATCCTTTATCAATCTAAGTTGGCTACGGGGGAGAAATTTCCATAAAAAAACACTGTTTCATATAATTTTTGGCAGCAAGGCTTTTTCAAAAGTTCTCAAGGGGTTTTAAACCCCTGCTTCTCTGTGGTTCCCAAAAATGCAGAAGGGTTTGGGGACTCCAAGTGAAGTTTATAAGCTTTAGAATTGGGCTCTGTAATATTTAAATACGTTTTGGGGGACACTGAAGAAAACTTTTGAGCATTGTCGTCGGAACGAACAAAAAAGCGAAAGCATATATATAATGTTTTAGCCCCCGCCCCCAATTTTCTGTAGCAAGTAACAATCTTTAAAAATTAAAAAACTTTTTCTGGTTTCTTCAGGTGTACCAATAGACGTGCCAGGGGGTTTTGGAGTAAAAAAAACACCCAAAAAAACTTAAAGAAATTTTGACATATTTCAGCACAGTTTTTCGGGAAGCACCTGAATTAACCCTCTGGTGTTTGTGTGCAGTGTATGCACATGCATTTTTGGGGTTTCTTTGTATGTTGTATGTGTGTGTGTGGGGGTTTGTGAGATGTGTGTCCCTGTATGCATTAACATGTATTATATGTGAAATCGTTTTAAATAATATATATATATATTATATTATATAATTTTAATATTTTTATAATATTATATATATGTGTGTACATGTGGGGCTTGTTGTGACAAGAAGCTTAATTTTCAGTCAAAACCCAACTCCATAATTCAACAATATATATTATATTTAACAAGCCCACCAACAAAACCTTTTTCACTAATTCAATAAGATGAACAGAGGTAAAATCAAAGACAACAAAAACAACAACATTCCCTTTGCACACCCCATCCCCCGGGGCGAAATCCCCCACAGGGCTGACGCTCTTCACCTCACCCTGGGACTGGGTTTTGTTTCTCCCCGGGGGAAACTGCTGGATAGGCCCTTAGTACTCGTACACCCTAGAGTTTTTGCATGAGTTGGGGGGATCTTTTTGGGGTGGGGAAGTCGCTGGCACTCATCCCTTGCTGTGTTGAGACGTAGACCCCATCCGGACCCCGTCCCTCTTTGATTCGTTGGAACCTCCACGCCTCCCAGGTTGTTTTGGTTCGAAACATACCCCTTCCAAACCCCCGGCCCAAAAGATTTTTATGGCTGTCAACCACGCCCCCCTCTCCGATGATCGCCCTGTTTACGATCGTCAATTTTTGGGTTTTTTTGGGTTTAAGGTTTTTGGTGAAAAATAATTTGAAAGAGGGGCGATAGGTTGGGTACCGTCGCTGTGGGGGATTGACGTTAAACTGGTGGGGCCTAACCGGGACCCTAAAATTGAATTACAAACAAAAAAAAATAAAAAAAGAAAGAAAAAAATTAAAGTTTGGCTTTTTGTGACAACAATGCCCTTGGCTGACAGCTTTGGGCACCACCCCTTTAGGCTAACTGGTAAATGTAAAAGTGTCTGCTCCGATTTATGACTGAAAATAGGTCACCCCAGTGCGTGCATGGGGCCCTGGCTTTGACCCCTATGAGCGTTGCAAATTTACTTTATGATCCTCGGTTCGCCAGATTTGGGGGTCAGGGTCGAAGGAATAATCTCCACATTTATCGATAGCGTAATAAAGGTTATTACATCAGTAACATGTTTCGGAACTATTCAAATTCGCCAATTGCTGAACTTGTACTTTTCTTTCTTCATTAATTGCTGAACTTGTACTTTTCTTTCTTCATTAAGGTTAGTAAAACATTCCGTGAACACAATCTTAATGGCATTTGCATTACAATCTACACTTACAAAAACAGCAACAAACAACCCACTAAAACGTACGTGATCTTTAGCAACACTAACCTATATGTCCATGGACCTTAACAGTACTCATGCACCGTTGTCTGAATTCTTGTTTGGTACAAAAGTACCGTTGTGAAAGTTCATAAAGAAAGAAAAAATGATAGGGTCAAATGACTTGTCTGTGGTCAGTTTCCCTTTTTTCCCCCCGAAAGTCCAAATTCGATTTGATTCGGTTGTAGGGCCTTTATGAAAATTTGTTTTTGTCAAATTTGGATCAAGCCTTCCAAATGCTTCCAAAGACGGCTAGGCTCTAGCTGATTTTGTTCTCATATTGGGATATTTTCAAATGGTAAAAAATTCCTTGTGCCAATTGAAAACAAAAACAAAGATGGCTGTTCCGATCACGTTGGAATTCAGGTAATCGTTTTCAGTTGTTATGTGTAATGTAAAAGCATGACTATTGCATGTAAGAAATCTCGTCTAGTTTTATTGTGAGTAATTCTAGTCCATCATAGCGCAAATGTGATATCTGAGACCCTAAATGGTACTGGAACAGCTTTCAAACTACTGTACTGATACTGTTCAACTTCTCTGATTCTGGAACAACTGTACCAATATCACAATATCAGTATCACAGTATCAGTGTATGGATATAAGGACCTTATATATATATATATATATATATATATATATATATATATATTCGTATATATATATACACACACATATATATAAATATATATATAGGTCATTCTCAGAAACATGTGAGGTATGATAGTGACCTACTTCACACATCTACCTTTTGGGACTGAATTTAGTTTGTTAACTGTAGTGAATGCTGGTTACTGGTTATGTTTGAATTTAAAGAAATAAATTTTAAAAGTAATGTAATGAGTTACTGTGCTTGTTTTTAAAATATTGAATTTCTTTTAAAAAATGTGCTCATTCCAACATGGCGGATTGTGACATGATGGTGCATACGTTATTCAATTGTTCTTCTGACTTCAAAGACTGCAATTTTGAAACACAATTTGTATTAAATTTAATGCCAGATTTTTGTTCCAAACTCCAAGCAAAACATCTTCCTTTGTTATCAATGATAAATTAAATAGAGGGTGAATATAAATACCCGTTTGTGGTCGTGACGCCTTAGTTTCCAAGTTCAGGCCAATTTAAAAATTCCATCACAAAGAACTATACGATATCATCAAACACATTATAGCTTCCACTGATAAAGAAAAACAGTTAACAGTATATAAAAAACGATGTTTTGATCAGCAAGCCTCCTACCCTCGTTCATGGCTTGAAACTCCAGATTATCAACATGGTTTCTCATTTTTACGTCCAACAAACCGACCGACGAAAATTTTGGGTTTGCAAAACTCGGCACATTCCTTCACTGACCGAGATTTTTATCGCGGGAAACTTCACCCTTGACCCTAAAATATCTTCTGGCACGTACTTTTTCCCGCCAAAGAACATCGCGATGCTATAACTAGTGTGCCGGTCTTTTGTTTTCTTCCAAAATTTCTCATGTCACGACCGGGACCGCTAAAGCACGGCAGCATTTGATCAAGATGCCTTACCGCTTCTGTCGCATTTTTTATCGAAGGAGAAGGAATATTTTTTTTTTCAAAGTATTTTACTTTTCCCAACCAGGGTTTAATAATCGTAAACCGTGTTTAAATTACGAAATTGCTTTTTTGTCAGGTTCTCTTTTCTTTCAACAGCTTTGGCTTGTTAGCTGTGGGTACATTTCCCGATCTTTTGATTTTGATGACCGCTTTATTCTTACTCAGAAAGAATTAAAAAGCCATCTACTGTAATTTGTGGAAATGATTGTTATGTGCAAGAAATAATTTTTGCACAAAATATTAAATAGATCCAGTTTTTGTTGTGCGGCGTTACGGTTAGGACATGAAACGAAAATAGTACTTTTTCTTCTACAACCACAACATTCTTGTTGAAGTTTTACTTTTTTTCTTTCTTTTATGGGTTTGCTATTCGTGTTTTATTTCGAACAATTAGCGACAGAAGTGATTATTTTCAGTGTTTGAATGTATTTTATGGGAATATTTTCGTTGATCTGTAAACTCATGTATTAACCACGTTGGTTGTGACACGAAACCAAGATAGCGTGGTTTCTGTCTCGGCCGTTAGTCAAAGAAGCATACGAAAAATTAGTCTCGCGTTTTCCTCATTCAGTTATTGATTCTTTATATGGATGCTCTGGTTATGTTTGTTGAAAATATAAACCTGCAGCAATTTTGTTCTGTGGTTATCTCGCACGTTGAAATTTGGCCTTTTAAAAAAACTTTTAGCTCGTGTAGTCGTGACAGGAAACGGATTATGGTTTTGTGTCACGACTCTGATCTACTGTAATAAATCGTCCCCTTTTCCCTCCGATACAGATTTTATGTTGATTTCGGGGAAGTGATTGATCTACACAATCGTTGTTAATCGTAATGAGTCAACCGTAAACGCACCTTAACGTCATCGCAGTGACGTTAATGTTTGCTACAAACTGCCCCGTGACAGAGCTTGGCGTTCCTGTCACGACCAAACACGTCACTCGTTTTTCTACCACTTATGTTCCGTAGGCTTCAAATGTAATCAACAATGCTTTTTTCCGATTAAATTATGTTCATTTGAGAGATAGGATAAAAATGCTGGAAGTCCTAAGCTTAACATTTTTCAAACTCCTAAAACTTTACAAGTCCTGATCAGTTATGATGAAAACCACATCTTGAGGAGGGGTTTTTTTTGTTTTTTTTTTTGTTGTTTCTGTTTTTCCTTGTCAACATTTGGAACCAATTCATCTTTAAATGTGCAAGACAAGCGTTGATAACAAAACAAAAAAACACACAACTGACACACATTCACATTGACATAAAAAGCAAGAACACTACAGTTGAAATTGGTTATGACAAGTATTCAGCAGAATAAGCAATTCACATGCTTAAAAAATTTTATTTGTGGGGTACACACACACACACACCACACCACACACGTCCGCATCCACATTCACACACACACATACATACACACACACACTCTCTCTCTCTCATGGCTTGTAACACACACACACACACACACAACACACACACTCACACAACAAACACATACATTTACATACATATAATTATTTGCTCTCTCTCCCCTCTCTCTCTCTCTCTCTCTCTCTCTCTCTCCTCTCTCTCTCTCTCTCTCTCTCTCCTCTCTACTCTCTCTCTCTTCCTCTCAACACACACACACAAAACACACCCACACACACACCTCACAGCCAACACCACACACAAAATTTTGTGTTATAAAGGAAAGTCCCAATGAGGGGTTTCCCGTTACAAAGAAGAGCAGTGTCTAAGAAAAGTGATCTTAATCCAGTGGGGAGTCTTATGATAGAGAATAAAGGGGGGCCGGGTTTCCCACTTTACATAGGAATGCATGTATTTTTGACCCAAAAATTTTTTTTAAACTGTTCAATAAAACAAATCATGGGGTGTGTTTGTGTGTGTGGGTGTGTTGTGTGTGTGTGAAGAAGAGGAAAAGAGAGAGAGAGGATAAGAAGAAGAGAGAGAGGGAAGAAAGAGAGAGAGGGGGAGAGAGAGAGAACTAAAGGGCCAAACATTGAAATAGTAGATGAAAATTGGGACAAAAAAGAGCTGATGGTGAGGAAAAAAAAAGCAGGAATGGTGAGAGTGTTGGATGGATTATGTGAAAAATAAAGATGAAGGAAAAAAGAATGAAGAAGAAAAACCCTTAAATTAAAAAGTTTAAAGTTTGTTAATATTTAAAAAGAAACCCCAAAAAAAGCACGATGGAGGGAAAAAATAAAGACAACAAAACAAAGTTGAGTGTTGAAATTTAATTTTGTTTTAAATAAAAAAAAGCCAAAAGAAAAAAATAGATTTCAAAAATTTTTTTTTCGTTTTTTAAACATGTTTTGTATATTAAAAGCACCAAAAACCCCAAACAAGAATATTTTAATCAAATTAAATTATAAAAGTTTGGTCGCTTAGGGTTTTCAAAAGAAAAAATGAATAGCTGGGTTTTTTTTTTTTTTCACTCCCGCTGAATAAACAATTGTAGTAATTTTATTTAATTAAAGATCCATGTACTCTAAGTTTTAATTTAATTATAATCCCCAAAGTAAATAAAAGTTAAGTGATTGATTTTCATGTAATGAGTTTCTTTCAATTTAATTTAAATTGCTAAATTTTTTTTCAATTTTTTTTTGCTTTTTTTGAGAGGTGGGGGTTTCCATGTCACAACCAAACGGTCTCGATGTCACAACCATATATATATAAAAAAATGATAAAAACATAAAGAATAAAAGTTACAAGAAGCTTTTTTCCAATTTAAGTTGGTGTGTTTTGTTTTTAAATGTATGTTTAAAATTGCTACACTTCCATGATTTGTTATTTTTGAAGGGTGTGGTTTTCCATGTCACAACCAAACGGTTCCATGTCACAACCGCAACATATTACTTTTATAAGGTATTAATTTGAAATAGCTTCCATTCTTGTGTAAAGAAAATTGTTGTTTTATTTAAATGATTCTGTGGTTAAAGTTTTGGCTAAATTTGTGATGCTTCCTGTGGTCCTAGCACAAAAAACAAAACTTTAAATCTGGGCGTACAAAACTGTCTAGAGTGTCATTAGAAAAATGGCCAAAAATATGCTTTGTCAGTGATTGTCATACTTCCAAATGTTAGATTTGTTTTATAAATGAAAAACAACAGCATTTTGGAGTGTTTTTTGTTTGATATCTGAGTAACAAAGATTATTTATGCTACTTTTGGTTTCCATGTCACAACCGCAACAACGGCTAAAAATAGAATTAATTCATCAAAAACTGGGAAACCAATTAATATTTCATAATTTTTTCAAAAGAATGCAGATTATGACAGAGTACTCTAAAATATAAACAAAAAGCCATAAACTTCCAATGACATTTATTTTTCAAGGTCTATGTCACAAAAACCTCACATGTTTCTGAGAATAACCCATATAGGCATATATATATATATCTATTATATATATATATATTGAGGATAATGAAATAAGCACTCATGTGCTTGTTTTTTATATCTAGTCCCCCTGTGTATGCAGTTTTGTAAATTTTGTCATCTGTTCCCACCCACACACAATGGCCTTCTCTTCCGAAAAGCGAACAGGTTTTAACGTGTGGGCAAGATGTTCTGCGTGCGTTCTCACACGGGACTTCGATTTATAGGCTAGTCTCATCCGAAGGGCTTTTAAGGGGAGTGGAGTCAGCATGGATGTTAATTCCAGAGGAAAAATCCTCTTGAACAAGATTCGAACCTGGGTCAGCAGATCACGAGCACGATGCGCATCACTCGAACCACCAGGCTGTCCCATCCCCCATTAACACATTTTTCAACTTATGCCTCACAAAAAAACAACTGGAGTGAAGCTGTATTATTTTGAATTGCATCTGTTCCCAAAATGATAAATTGTCAAAATGTATTTTATTCCCTGGCAGATTCATTTTAGGCCTTCTATTAAGCAAAGTAGTCATAAGAAGGACGAAACTGAGGGGAGAATAAAAATATTGTCAGTCGAAATTGTGATAATGAATCATGTTAAGTAAGGTAATTCATGCACACATTCATGCACATGTGCACGAATAGAAGCACACACTAGTTCTCACACATTGCACATGCACATACATACACACATGCAGTGATGCACATACACACACAGCCACACACACACACACACACACACACACAAACACAACACACACACACACACACACACACACACACACACACACCTCTCTCTCTCTGAGTCTCTCTCTCTCACTCACAGAACGACACACTCACAACACCACACACACACACACACACACACACACACACCACACACACACACACACACACACACACACACACACACACACAGAGTACACAACACACACACACACACACACACACACACACACACACACCACACACACACACACACACACACACACACACAACACACACACACAGATTGACACATACACACACAGAGTCACACACACACAGAGTCACACACATCCACACACACAAACACACACACGGGGACGGGATAGCCTAGTGGTTAGAACATTGCACTTGCAATCTGATGACCCAGGTTCGATTCCCATTCAAGGGGATATTTTCCCCTGGAGTCAACATCAGTGCAGACTCCACTCTCCCCAAAAGTCCTTTGGATGGACTATAAACCAAGGCCATGTGTGCGAACACATGCAGAACATCTTGCGCACACATTAAATCCTGTTCCGCTTTTCGTAAGAGTAGGCCATTGTGTGCCGGTGCGAACAGATGTCAATTTACAAAACTGCATACACACAGGGACTGGATGTAAAAAAAGCACATAAGAAAATGTAGCACAACGGGATGCATTACCCCCTATTCCATTCTGGGAACTCAAACGAGCAAGGTTTGACATCAATTAGTTGTTAGATCTGGTATAATATAAGCAGCACCAGCAACTTGTGAAAAGACGTTCAATGAATTTGAACACACACACACACACACACACACACACACACACACACACACACACACACACACACACACAGAGTTTTTGTAGTATGTTAAAGTTAGTTTTTAAGTACTGTTATTTGACACTTTTTTTGTTATTGTTTGCATTCTCTTGTTTATATTACTTTTCTCCGTCTAAATCACTAAATGTGAATAGATGTTAAACTGAAGATCACTCACACACACACACACATGCTCATGCACAGTTATTCTAGCTGTGGGAAACTAACCTCACCCTCAACCTCATTCAGTCATTGAAATGCTCATTTGTTCCAGTGGGGGTGCTGAGCTTCTGTTTGCCAATGTGAAAAAGCACAATGTCGAGCTGCCTGGTCCCCAAACCTGTAAGTGTAGATCTAGCTGAACGAACCACGATTTTCTACTTTATTCAATTTTGTTGCTTGCTTCGCCACTGTCTACCATGCAGTGCCAGGCTGGCTGGGGGCCTCAGACCAAGGCCAAGTAAGAGGTAGGGGGCCAGCACCTAGCAGAGCTAGCCTGCAAAACAAGAAGAAGTTAGAAAGTTCTGCATTTTCCTTTTTTTTGGGTTTTATTGTTGTATGTAGGAGTTCAGTGGGTTAGTAATACAGTAAAGGTTGGGGGTTTTTGTTCGCAAGCAAGTTCCTTGTTTTATCTATCTTGGTGAGCTGCGTGTCAACGCCCGGAGAACAAAAAAAACCCAAAAAGAGAGAGAGAGAGATTTATTTTTTATTTATTTATTCTTTTATATCGAGGATAATGGAATAAGCACTCATGTCATGTGCTTTTTTACATCCAGTCCCTGTGTGTATGCGGTTTTTGTAAATTTTGTCATCTGTTTCCACAGGCACACAATGGCCTACTCTTCCAAAAAGCGGAACAGGATTTAAGTGTGCACAAGAAAGTTCTGCATACGTTCGATCCGGGCCTCGGTTTATAGTCTATCCGAAGGACTTTGACATTCAGTTTGATTTTTTTGTAAACTGGGAAGAAAGGGCGAGGCTGGGAATCGAACCCAGAACCTCACGTTTAACTTGTTGGCAGCGAACGTCCCAAACGCCTTGCCTTCCCTTTTTCGAGGGCACACGCTTAACTGACCCCACAGCCCCATCCCTCCTTTCCCCCCCGCCCCCTACCCCCCCCCCCCCCCCCCCCCCCCTCCTTCATCTGGGAAGAATCAGTGTGAATAGGGGTGTGTTTATAAACAATCAATAGAAGGTCAAACCATCTCCGAGTCCATTCCACTGTTAGTGTGCTCTCAGTTGTTTAAATAATTTACACTATATTTTAATTGTACAAGTGTATTAATTACTGAGCCTACATTCTCAAGTGCTTTGATATTGTGTCGCTATATCCTGCACTTAAAAGCTACGATAATAAACTTTTTACTGATACCAGACACACACACATACATGCACACGTTCAAGGGGGATATTTTCCCCTGGACTTAACATCAGTGCATATTCCACTCTCCCCAAAAGTCCGTCGGATGAGACTATAAACCGAGGCCCCGTGTGCGAAAGTATGCAGAACATCTTGCGCACACGTTAAATCCTGTTCCGCTTTTTGTTAGAATAGGCCATTGTGTGCTGGTGGGAACAGATGAGAAAATTTACTAAGTCGCATACACACGGGGACTGGATGTAAAAAAGCATGTAAGTGCTTATTCCATTATTCTCGATATTAAAGAATAAAATAAAAATAAAATAAAAACACACACACAATGCACACACAACGTGCATATGACGTGTACATAGTTTGTGTGAAAAGTACAGACAGAAATCATTAAACTAGTAGAAAACTCATAGGTCTATATCAGTTAAAGTTATATAGCTTACATGTACATGATGTTAAAAAACAATAACACAAAAGAACTTACCTGAAATTGACTGTGGAAAGAATCTTTAATCCAATGTTGAATTGATGATGATCAGCACAGTTAACACACACACACACACACACACACACATACATGGACACACACGTGCACACACACACGCACGCACACACATATTCTCTCTCTCTCTGTGTTAAGTGATAGTTATTATGAAGTCATTATTTTAATGATGGATGTACTCAGGTGCGCGCATGCTTGCATGCATGTACTTGCACACACACACGCGTGTGTGTGTGTGTGCGCACGCAAGCATGCCTGCCATATGTGTGTGTGCCCCTACCGCATGCACATGTATTTGTGTGTGTGCGTGCATGCATGCATGTGTGTGTGCATGAGTGCATGTGCATGCGCACATGTTCATGTGTGCATAGGCATGTTTGTGTGATTGCATGCACCCATGTGTATGCCTAATTTTATTAATTTTTTTATTTTATATTTTATTCTTTTATATCGAGGATAATGGAATAAGCGCTTAAGTGTATTTTTACATCCATTCCCCGTGCGTATGCATTTTTGTACATTCTGTCATCTGTTCCCACCGGCACACAATGGCCTACTCTTACGAAAAGCGGAACAGGAATTAACATGTGCGCAGGATGTTCTGCGTGCGTTCGCACATGGGGCCTCGGTTTATAGTCTCATCCGACTTTTGAGGAAAGTGGAGCCCTGCACTGCACTGCACAATGACTATGTTGTCCCTGGTGTGTGTGTGTGTGTGTGTGTGTGTGTGTGTGTGTGTGTGTGTGTGTGTGTGTGGGGTGTATGTGTGGTGTGTGTGCCTGGTGTGTGTGTGTGTGGTTTTGCCTGGTGTGTGTGTGCCTGGTGTGTGTGTGTGCCTGGTGTGTGTGTGTGTGTGTGTGTGGCCTGGGGGTGTGTGTGTGTGTGTGTGTGTGTGTGTGTGTGTGTGTGTGTGTGTATGTGAAGTGTTTATAATGTGAAGAAAACTGAATCACTACTATTACCTGCACATACTTTCATGATACAGTCGATTATAAATCAACACAAAAAGTTTGAAAAACCACTCTTAGCCCTTGAACATGTGAATGAATGACAGTTTATATATATTAACAGTGGTTGGTTGATATTCATGATTGAGTGAGTGAGTGAGTGAGTGGCTGGTTCAGTGCATTGGTTGGCTTGGTTGATTTTCTTCCCTTGAAAAAATTCAGTTAGTGCGTGATGTTGGCAAGGACTGACTGAGTGACTTGACTGGTGGTTAGCTGGGATGTACACCATGCGAAATAACGAAGAAAGAAATGAATATTCAAATGTAAACATTGGTTGCGTCTGGATTGCAGGGGACATAATGTCGTTGTTACCATGGATACGCGACAACTTGCTGAAGGAGCGACCAGAACTCTTCATGCAGGGAGACACAGTGTAAGTATCCATATTTTATTTATTCATTTATTCTTTCGAATCGAGGATAATGGAATAAGCACTCATGTGCTTTTTTACATCCAGTCCCCGTGTGTATGCAATTTTGTAAATTTTGTCATCTGTTTCCACCGGCACAACGTGTGCGCAAGATGTTCTGCATGCGTTTGAACACGGGGCCTCGGTTTATAGTCTCATCTGAAGGACTTTGACATTCAGTTCAATTTTTTTGTCAAACTGGGAAGAAAGGGCGAAGCTGGGAATCGAACCCAGAACCTCACTGTTGACTTGTTGGCAGGCGAACAGATCAGATGGCATTTTATTGTTTTATATTGTATTGCCTTGCGTTGTGTTTTGGGTGTGTTGCATTGCATTGCGTCACATTACATTACATTACATAGCAATGCATCATAATTTTTCATGTATCATGACCATATCGTATCATATCATATTCATGATAATCTATTGTATTGCATTGCATTGTTTTGTTTTGTAAATTATGTACACCACTTTTCAGTCCCAGCAGACTTTTCGGCATCCAGTTCAGCCTGCTCTTTCCAGGAAAAGTGCCTCGGGTCACATGTTAAAATTTTTTTTTTTTTTAATCTGCCTGCATTTGTATCTTCTTCTTTGTCTTCCTTTTTTGTCATGTTTCTCCCAGGGGAGGTTTGACATTGATGAGCCTTCTCCATCTCTCTCTGTTTTGAGCTTCCTCCTTATTTATGCCCCTTTCTCTAAGATCATCTGCAATACAGGCAGCCCAGGTTTTGCTAGGTCTTCCCTTTGGTCTCTTTCCATCCACTATGAAGTTCATTAGTCTTTTTATGATGTGGTGGTCTGCTTTCCGTTGAACGTGCCCAAACCAGCGCAGTCTATTGCTACTAGCTACAGACTTCAGATCATCAACTTTGCACATTCTCCATAGTTCTTCATTCGTGATCCTGTCTTCCCATTTGTCATGTAGCGTAGCATTTGGTTTTCACAGCTCTTCAACAAACGTTTGATGGTTTTTGTGAAAACCCACATCTCAGAACCATACAGGAGAACAGGTCTGATGCAGTATATGCTTGAAATTTGCTTTTTTTCCCCACAAAATTTTTGTCCAGGGACAGCTCTTGAGTTGCTGTGGGTTCTTTTACATGTTCAAAAGATATGCTACACACAGTGCTTTGGCTAATCGCCATATCCCAAAGACTAGCATTCAGACCACCACATATGTCCAGTGGATTGGGGGGAAAAATACTCTTGCTTCAGATAAGGAGTTAAAGCCACTTTGTAGACAGTGGTTTGTGCAAGTATATGGCAATATCTCCCCCCCCTTCCCCCACACACACAAAACAACACACCAAACAAACAAACAAAAAAACCCCAACTTATTGTATTTCAATTCACTTTTTATCAACCCAAAAAAATTCTGAAGTGTCATTCTGGTAAATTTAAAAAAAAAAAAAAAAAAAAAAAAAAAAAAAAAAAAATATATATATATATTTTATATATATAATTGACAAAATATAGTAAGAAAAACAAGTGCAGGTAACCAGTCACACCCTCATTCCCATCATAAAAATGATTTTTGTCCAAGATTTAAAAAAAAAAAAAAAAATTCACTACAAGATAAAACTTTGAAGACAGCATTTGGGAAATAATTGAGTAAGGACCATGCCTTTGGCCTGACCTGACTCGTGTTTCGGCACCTGGTTGAGCACTCTTCAGAGGTCCTGGCAGTGTTTGAATCCTCTATTTTATATATATATATATATATATATATATAATATTGATAATGTATGGAATTTATATAGGGCTGAATCTTGTAAAGCAACAAATCAAAGTGCTCAGATGACATTTTTTATAAATTATTATTTTATATCGAGGATAATGGAATAAGCACTCATGTGCTTTTTTTTTTTTACATCCAGTCCCCGTGTGTATGCAGTTTTGTAAATTTTGTCATCTGTTCCCACCGGCACACAATGGCCTACTCTTTCGAAAAGCAGAACAGGATTTAAAGTGTGCACAAGATGTACTGCATGTGTTTACACACCGGCCTCGGTTTATAATCTCATCCGAAGGATATATATGAGAAAATATTTTGTGTGTGCGTGTATAAATAATATATATATAAAATATATATAAAATGAGAAAATATTTTGTTTTGTGTGTGTATAATATAATAAAATATAAAATATTATATATTATTATATATTTTATTATAAGGCTACACCACAAACTACTTCTGAAAACAGCAGTTGTTGTTTGTTGGTGGGTTTTGTTTTTGTTTTTAAGTTATAGCTGAATGAATTGCAGGATCTCTTCATAAATCATGAATTAAAAAAACAAATTCATTCTTTTTTGTTTTCTTCTTCTGCAGACGGCCAGGGATTTTGGTACTGGTCAATGACGCAGACTGGGAATTGGTGGTGAGTTTTAACTGTTTCTGAAATTCTTTTTTTTTTTACCTTCTGTTTAACCATAGGGCTTCATTCTGCTTCATCTCTTGAGACTTGACTCAGTCCTGCTGCTCCCATGGGCTTATCGTGGCCTCACCACTCACAGTCTTGTTCTGCTGGTGTGAACAGTCCAGGGAATGCTGTCAATGTTTGGCCTCTCTCAGGCCACCAGCAAGAAGAGGCCCTGCACTGTTGCAGGGGGTGGTCATGCTGGCCTAACGTACATCATTTACTGATTTAGTAAGCTTCCTGCTGATGATAGCAGTGACTTTGTTAATGATCCTGTCTGACTGAGGGAGATAATTATGTAGTCTTGATCTGACTGCAGTTTCCCATCAGTCTCCAGATTTGAAGACTTCATTATAAATTCACTGCTAGCGTGGAAGAGGAGGTAAACCAAGGACTGTAATCACCATGAAACTAGGCCACAGTTGAATGCTTTATTATCAGTCAGCTGTGTGGTGGTGCAGTAGTTAGTACGCTGATTTCCTTCTTGGAAAGTGGCAGGTTTAAGAATCAAATATCTTTTTTTAGGTGTTGTTTGCTTGTTTTTGCTTTTATTTCTCCTCGGGCCACTTCTGTCCAGACTGAGTTTGCTATGGGCTTGTTGGAAAGACTGGAATCACACAGTTTCAAGAGCGTTATTCACTTCACAGACACAGTTTTGAGAGTGTTGCTCAAAGTATGTGACCAACTCTACCTGTGCCTGTATCTCTTTTAGGCCCGGCTGGTGCTGGGATTTGTTAGGACAGGAAGCATAGGCACAGCCCTGTCAAGTAGTCTCAAAGCTAGTGCCTTCTGACAGTTACTCATCA
>CM054161.1:31277585-31283772 GCA_028751875.1 Rapana venosa | reverse complement strand
CCACACAGAGTGATTTTACTTTTCTATCTTCTTTTTTCATCTCTTTCATTCAGTCTCCATCAAAAGCGCTTGGTACCCTTTAAAAGGGGAAAAGACTTTAAAATTAAAGTTATTACTTTACACACTAAATACAACGAAACAAAACATAACCGACACAAAAACAACCCCAACACACAATCACACACAACGCAACAAAACCACCAAACACACAGCACACTCACACAAAACCAACAACAAAAAACCCAACACAACAACAACAATACACCACTCAACCAAGCAACACGAACACACACACACAAAAAAACAACAAACAAACACAAACACACACACACACACAAACACAAAAACCACAACAACCAAAACACAACCCCCAACACACACACACAACACACACCACACCTTCCCAAACACAAACACACTCACACACAAAAACAAAAACAAACACCACCACAACACCACCAAAAAACCACACACAACACACACACACACAAAAACACACACCACACAAAACAAAAACAACAACCAACAACACAAACCCCAAACCACAAACACAAAACACCAACCACACACACACGCACATACCCACTCACAACCAAAAACAAACAACACACACACAACACACCATCCTCTATCCTCACTTTTACCCCCCACATAATTACAGAAGCGTTTACAGCAACGAAATGCTACTGACAAAACAACACGTTTAGCCAGGGGACCAGTCTAATCAATCCTTTCAAATGCCTGGTCCCCCCCCCCCCAACCCCCACAAAACACACACACACACACACACACACACACACCACACACAAAACAACAACAGGGCAGTCATCAAAAACCCCACACGACCCCAATGCGCGCTAAAGGCCATATGTGATCTGAAATGATCCAATGCGTCATTTTTCTTTCTTTTTTTTTTTTAAAAAAAACCAACAAAACACCGGAGAGAAACCGACGTGCAAAGGGGGGGTTTTAAAGGGAGGATCAGCCCGGGGAACGCACAGCACTCGGGGCCACCTACACCTAGCTTGACACCCCCCCGGGCCTCCATGAAAAGCCAAAGACCATTTTGGAGGACACCCCCAGATTCCCCCCCCCGGGGAAAAACCAACAAAAGGCCGCAATTACTCCCCCCCGACGCTCGTTTGTAATCGCAGACGTAAAAATTTCCCCAACCCCCACACCATCCCCATCACCCCCACAGAAAAGATACAGCCCAAGGAAAAGGGAGACGCGACAGGGGGAGGGGGGGAAAGGGGGAGGAGGGGAGGGGGGGAAAAAAGAGAGGACCCAGGGTTTAAAGGTTTGGGGTTTTGTTGGTAGTAAAACCCTGCAGGCGGCCTTGTTTGGGGAAAAACACGGAAAAAATGTCAACATTGCTAAGGGGGGGGGGAAGGTTTGTGTCCGGGGGAAGGATGGTTTTTTTCTGTTGTTGTAGACAGTTTGGTGTCGCTGTGGGTTGTAACAGCTTGGTGTCAGTCGGGTTGTAGAAGCTTTGTGTGTTGTGTTATAGCATTTTTTTGGCTTAGTTGGTGTACGCAGGGTTCCCAGGGTTGCCCTCTCACCACTTCTGTAATTCATACAAAGTGATTGCAGAAGCAACATGGAAATTCTTTTGGTAAAGTTCGCAGACAAGGGCTCGTTATCTCTTTTACCCGGTGTCTTAGCCCACGGTCCCCCCTCACTGAGTTGTACACGGGTGTGCGATCCCTATTGGAGAAATGTTTCTAAAACTAAAGACCTCCTATCGACTTCAAAGATCAGGGCATACTCCTAAAATATTATTCCCCAAAATCAAAATTAAAAATTTTTTGAACTATAATATCGGGGAAATTTTTTGCCCACAATTTAAAAGGGGACGTTAACCTGACCATTGCAAAAGGGACAACAACGTCTGATTTTCTGGGGAAAGACTCATTTTTTGTAGACAAAAAGATTCTTCCCTTTGTTTACAAGTTACAGAGTTTTTTAAGTTTTGCTTTATTTGTTGGTCAAAAACCTTAGTTTTTAAAAACAAGAAGGGCCCTGCAGAGAATTTAAGATCTGCTCAAAAATTTTGGGAAAAGAAAAAAGAGTTCATGTCGTTCTAAAACAGCAACTTGTCCCAAAAGCCAGCCTTTTTGGGACCCTTCCCATGCTTTGTTTCCAAAATTCAAGGTTCCCTTTGGGAACCCCTTTTTTCAGTGCCCCATCACAAAATAACGAAAAAAAAATTCTTTTTCCCAAAAGCTTCGAATTCTGAATTTCACAATGATGTTGATCCCTGTTTTAATTTCTTGAATACTTTCCCTGTTGTCTTGTATATGTATAATACATAATTATATGTGTGGTGTGGTGTGTGTGTGTGTGTGTGGTGGGGGTGTGTGTGGGGGGTGGGTGTGTAAAAAAATTTTGTTTTTCTTAGTTCTAGTAAACGGTTTTAAAACATTAAATTTATATTTTGGGTTTTGGGTTGGGTGTGGTGGGCGGGGTTTTGCAACACACGTGGTGTGTACGTGCGCGTATATGGGGGTAAAAAAAATTTTTTTTGCTTTTCGCAAGGGGGTTTTAAAAGTGTTTACAATTGAGTGTTTTGCGTGCGCGCGTGTGTTTTTGGGGGGGTCGCATGCCCGTGTTATTGGTGTTTTGGGTTTTCGTGAATTTTATTTTAAAACCAATAGAAATAAGCTTTTGCTTTGAATATTTTGTGTTATCAATTGCCTGTCATATTTGAAAAGCCCTTTATGGGGTGATTAAAGTGTTTTTGACTTATTTACTTTACTTACAAACACTTTGGTCCAGGGTTTTTAACGCTTTTGTGTCTGTCAGGTATTTAGCTTTGTGTTGGGTTTGGTTTTAGACATTTGTTTCTTTTCGTTTTTAGACAGCTTTTTTGTGTCTGTGTGTAACGTTTTGTACCCTTTTTTGTTTAGGCACTTTTTTCTGTCTGTTTTTAAAACTTTGTGGTCTGGTTGTGAAGTTTTGTGCTTTTTTGTTTTAACAGCTTTGTTTGTCTGCTGTGACAGCTTGTGTCTTCTTTTGTTTTTAGACAGCTTTTTGGTCTGTTTGTTGTGAAGCTTTGGTCTGTTGTTTGTTGTAGACAGATTGGTCTCTGTTTTGTTAGACGCTTTGTTCTGTATGTTGTTGTAGCCCAATTTTTGTCCGTCGTTGTTGTGACACCTTTGTGTTGGGCGTCTGTTTAGCACCCTTTTGTTTTCGCTGTTGTACCCTTTGGATTTCTGCGTTGTGAACTTTGGTTTGTCTGTTGGGGGAGACACTTTTTGTCTTGTTTTTTGTAGACATTTGTGTGTCTGTGTTGTAACGCTTTGTGTTTGTCTTTGAACAGCTTTGTGTTTTGTCTGTTGTAGACAGCTTTTTGTCGTCTTCTGTGTTTCAGACAGTTGGTGCGGATATAGAACTTTTTGGGCTGTCTGTCGGTTTCAAAACGCTTTTTGTCCGCGTTGTTGAGACAGCTTTGTGCTTTTTTGGGCAGCCCCTGTGTCATTAAAGATCTGGTATTTGTTGGGGCCCTTTTTGTCTGTTTTAGACAGCTTTGTGAGTCGTCGGTTTCAGACACTTTTTTTGTTGTAGACGCTTTGTGTCCGTCGTCGTTTGACAGCTTTTTGTTTTTGAGACAGCCCCGTTTCTATTGCAAAAGAATTGTGTTGTTGTAGGCCTTTGTGCCGTTTTTGACGCTTTTTGTTTTGTCTGTTGTAGACAGATTTGTCTCTGTTTTTGGGAGAAAAGCTTTTTGTCTGTTGTTGTAGAAGCTTTTTGTCGTTTGTCTGTTGTAAACGCTTGGGTTGTTGTTGAGCAGCTTTTGTTTTGCTGTTTGTTGTTGCACGTGGGTTCTCTGTTTGTTTTAACATTTGGCTGTTGTCGGTTGTAGAATTTGTGCGTCGTCTGTTGTAGACATTTTTTGGGCTGCTCGTTTTGGGGCGTTTTTGTGTGTTGTTGTTTGTTGTAGAAGTTTATGTCTGTCGTTGTAGACAGCTTTGTGGTCTGTTTTCTGTAGAACTCTTTGGCTTTTTATCTTACCTCCCAAAGCAGCAAAAAAACCTGGTTTAAGGGGTGGAGATTTGTATCACTCTTAACTCATGAAATTATGAATAATTATTAATTTTTATATTTTTATTATATATATATTAAAATATTTTATATTATATATATAATTATTGTGATATTTTTTTTTTTTTTAAAGAAAGATCTTTTATGTGCAAAGGACAAAACTTTAAAAGCTAGTCTCACGTTAAATTATTGTAAACAAACATACTAAAAGAAATCGATAAAATAGAAATGATAAACAAAGAAAAAAAAAAGACGGAAAGAGGAGGGAAAAAGGAGAAGCAAGTAAAACAAGCAAAACAAAGAAAGAAGGATAGAAGACAGGCGAAAAACAGTCAAAAAAAAAACCCCAAACACATCAAAAACCCTTACCCCACCCTCCCCTTTCAGAAATTTCAGACCCAGGAATGAAACCTATTTTCCCGCAATCACGTCGCATGAACCAAACTAGCTATTTCAAATACATTTGAGCATCAAAAAAAAAACAAAAAAAAAAGCAAAAAAAGCAAAAGGACATCGCCCAACTTGTGGGTTCATAACGACATTGTGAAAATGACAACACTGCTCTCCTTTTTGGGGCCTGCAATATTTCTCAGGGCATGTGCGGTTCAGTTTTGACCTTCACATGATTTCCCCCCCCCCCCCCCCCCTTCCCACTCCAACCCCCTTTTCCGTTTGTTTTGGGTTTTTTTTTTTTTAAAGGAGAGGGGAATGAATGTCTGGTTTATATATATTATATATATAATATAATAATATTATATATATATATATAAATATATGGTGTGTGTTTGGTGTGTGTGGGTAATACCATTGAGCGCTTTTTTTGTTTTTTTACAAGATTCACCTTATAAACTCCATACATTTTTTTTAATATTTTTATTATTGTTATTTTTTTTTTTATTTTTATTATTTTTTTTTTATTTTTTTGTTTTAGACACTTGTGTCTGCTGTCTGTTGTTTACTTTTGGTGCGTCTTTTTTGTTGCGACAGCTTTGTGTTTTCTTCTCTTGACAGGGATTTGGTAAACCTTCCTTGATTGGGAAGGGCTGTGTGGTTCTTCATTCAGATCAATATCCTTTTTGTGACCCTTTGGGGGGGTTCGTTTATGTTTCCATACGTAAGCTTTTCTTTTATTAGTGGCATGGGTTTGGGACTCTTCTAGTAGATAGCAACTTTGACTGAGTTTTTGAAAATTAGATGTGCAAGCCGGTGATTAACAGCACATCTCAAAGATTACCAGGTATTTAACCTCCTTCATGCAATAGATATAATAACACGGGGACTGACAAAAGGTCAGCTCATACCAGTCTGTCTTTTGTGAAACCCTGGTGTAAGGTGGAGGTGGCATTCAAAATTAGGGGGGACAGAACCTGTTACCATACGCTCTTGCTATGGTTTTTATTTTTTTCCCGTTCCCCTTTTCAGCAAATCTACTCTATTTTTTGTCTGGTCTCCTGTTCCTTGATAAACAAAGTATCTTTTTTTAGTTAAAAAAAAAAAACCCCCCCCCCCCCACTTTTTTTTTTTTTTTTTTTAAATAAAAAAAGGGGGAAAAACCCAAAATTTTTTTTTTTTTAAAAAAAAAAAATTTTTTTTTTTAAAAATTTAAGGGGGGGGGTTTTTTCGGGGGTTTTTTTTCCTTTTTTTTTTGGGGTTTAAAAAAACCCTTTTCCCCAAACCTTTTTTTTTTTTTTTTTTTGGGTTTTTATTTTTTTTTTTTAAAAAATTTTTTTTTTTTTTTTTGGGGCCTTTGGTTTTTTCTTTTTTAAAGGGGGGGGGGGTTTTTTGGGGGGGGGCCCCTTCCAAATTTTTTTTTTTTCCCCCTTTTTTTTAAAAAAAAAAAACCCCCCCCGGGGGGGGGGTTTTTTTTTGGGGGGGGAAAATTTTTTTTTTCCCCCTTTTTAAAAAAAAAATTTTTTAAAAAATTTGGTTTTCCGGGGTTTTTAAACAGAAAACCCAAAAAAAAAATTTTTTAAAATTTCCCTTTCCTTTTTAAAAAAAAAGTTTTTAAAAAAAGGTAACCAAACCCCCTTTTCCTTTTTTTTCCCCTTTAAAGGTTTTGGGGGTTTTTTAAAGGGGGTTTAAAAAAACCTTTGGGGGGGGCCCCCCCCTTATAGAAATTTTTTTGGGGGTTTGGGGGCCCCAA
>CM054161.1:31257585-31275085 GCA_028751875.1 Rapana venosa | reverse complement strand
AACTTTTTTTTCCCGGTTTTTTTTTGGGGTTTTGGGGCCCCTTTTTTTTTTACCTTTTTTTTTTCCCAAAAAAAAAAAAATTTTTTCCAAAAACCTTTTTAATTGGTTTTTTGGGGCCGGGAAAAAATTTTCCCCCGGGGGGGGAAAAGGGGGTTTTGGGCCCTTTTTTTTAAAAGGGGCCTCTCCCCCCCCCCTTTTCCCCCCCCCTTTATTTTTTGGTTTTTGGGGTAAAAAAAAAATTTTAAAAATTTTTTTGGGGGGAAAAAAAAAATTTTTGGGGGGGAAAAAACCCCCTTTTGTTTTTAAAAACCCCCCCTTTAAAACCCCCCCCTTTTTTTTTTTGCCCTTTCCTTTTTTTTTTTTTTAAAATTCCCCCTTTTTCCTAAAAAAAAAAAAAAAAATTGGGGGCCCCCCCTTTTTTTGGAAAAAAAAATTTTTTAAAAAAAAAAAAAACCCCCCCCTTTTGGGGGTTTTGGGTTTTTTTAAAAGGGGGTTTTTTTGGGGGGGTTTTTTTTTAAAAAATTTTTTTTTTTAAAAAATTTTTTTTTTTTTTCCCCCCAAAAAAATTTTTTTTTTTCTTTTTTTCTTTTTGGGGGGGGCCTTTTCCTTTTTTTTTAAAATTTTTTTTTTTCTTTTTTTTTAAAAAAAAATTTTTTTTAAAAAAGGGGAAAAAAAAATTTTTTTTTTAAAAAATTTTAAAAAAAAAAAGGGGGGGGTTTTTTTTTTTTTTTTTAAACCCCCAAAACCCCCCCCCCAAAACAAAGGAAGCCATCCTTTTTATTTTGGGTTTTTTTTGGTTTTTTTTTAAAAAAAAAATTTTTTTTGGGTTTTTTTAAAAAACCCTTTTTTGGGTCCCCAATTTCCTTTTTTTTTTTTTTTTTCCCCCCCCCCCCCCCCCAAAAAAAAAAAAGGGGGGAAAAAAATTTGTTTTTTTTTTTTTTAAAAAAGGGAAAAAAATTTAAAAAATTTTTTTTTAAAAAAAATTTTTTTTTTTTTTTTTCCCCCCTTGGGGGGTGGGGGGGGGGTTTTTTTTTTTGGGGTTTTTTTTGGGGGGTTTTGGCTTTTTCCCCTTTTTTTAAAAAAAAAAATTTTAAAAAAAAAAAGGGGGGGAAAAAATTTTTGGGGGGGGGGGGGGGGGGGGGGGGGGGGGTTTGGGTTTTTTTTTTTTCCCCCCCAAAAATTTTTTTGCTTTTTTTTTTTTTTTTTCCCCCCCCCCCCCCCCGGGCCCCCCCAAAAAATTTTTTTTTTTTTTGGGGGGGTTTTTTGGTTCCCCCCCTTTTTTTTCCCCCTTTTTGGGCTTCCCCCCCCCTTTTTTTTTTTTTTAAAAAAAAATTTTAAAAAAAACCCCCCCCCCAAAAAAAAATTTTTCCCGGGGGGGGTTTTTGGGGAAAAACAAAATTTTGGGAAAAAAGGGGGTTTCCCCAAAAAAAAGGAAATTTTCCTTTTTTGGGAAAAACCCCAAACCCCTTTTTTTTTTTTAAAAAAAAAACCCATAAAAATAAATTTAAATTTTTGGGGCCCTTTTTTTTTCCCTTTTTTTCCCCCAAAAGGGAAAAAATTTTCTTTCCCCTTTTTTAACCAAATTTCCCCCAAATTTTTTTGGGGGAAAAAAAAAATTTTTTTCAATTTTTTTTTAAAAAATTTTTTTAAAAATTTTTTTTTTTTTTTTTTTTTTTTTTTTTTTTGGTTTTTTTTTTTTTTTTTTTTTTTTGGGGGTTTTTTGGGGGTTTTTTTTTTTGTTTTTTTTTTTTTTTTTTTGGTTTTGGGAATTTTTTTTTTTGGGTTTTGGGTTTTTTTGGGTTTTTTTTGGTTCTTTTTTGGGTTTTTTTGGTTTTGGTTTTTTTTTTGGTTTTTTTTTGGTTTTTTTGGGGGTTTTTTTTTTTTTTTTTTTTTTTTTTTTTTTTTTTTTGGTTTTTTTTTTTCGGTTTTTTTGGGGGGTTTTTTTTTTTGGGTTTTTTTTTTTGGTTTTTTTTGTTTTTTAATTTTTCGGTTTTTTTTTTTTTTTTTGGGAAAAATTTTTCAATTGGGAAAAAAGGTTTTTTTAAAACTTTTCCAAAAAAAAAAAAAGGGAAAGGGGAAAAAAAAATTTAAATTTTAAAAAATTTTTTCCCCCCTTTTTTTCCCCCGGGGGTTTTAAGGAAGGGTTTTAAAAAGTTTTTTAAAAAAAACCTTTTGGGGGCCCCCGGGGGCCCAAAAAAAAAAAAAAAAAAAAAAAAAAAAAATTAAAAAAAAAGGGGGGGGAAAAAGGGGGAAAAGTACAGTACCAGAGAGGGGGAAAAAAAAAACCCCCAAAAAAAATTTTTCCCCCCAGCAAGCCCAAAAAAAAATTCGGGGGGTTTTTAAAAAAAATTTTTAAAAAAACCCCAAAAAAAAAAAAAGGGGGGGAAAAAAAAAAAAATTTTAAAAAAATTTTTTTTAATTTTTTCCCCCCCCCGGGGGTTTAAGGGGTTTTTTGGGGGGGGAAAAAAAAAATTTTTTTGGTTTTTTTTTTTCCCCAAACCCTTCCCCCCCCCCCCTTTTTTTTTTAAATTTTTAAAAAAGTTTTTTTTAAAAAAAAATTTTTTTTTTGGGGGGGGTTTTTAAAAACCCAAACCTTTAAAAAATTTTTTTTTTTTTTTTAAAAAAATTTAAAACCAAAAAAAAAATTCAAAAAAAAAAATTTTTTTTTTAAAAAATTAAAAAAAAAAACCTTTTTTTTTAAAAAAAAAGGGAAAAAAAAAAAAAAAAAAGGGGGTTTTTTTTTTCCCCTTTTTTTTTAAAAAAAAAACCCAAAAAACCAAATTTTCACCCCAAAAAATTTTTTTAAAAAAAAAAAAAAAAAGGGGGGCCCCAAAAAACCCAAAAAAAAAAAAAAATTTTTTTTTTTTTTTTTTTTTTTTTAAAAAAAATTAATTTGGGGGGGGGAAAAAAAAATTTTTTTTTAAATTTTGGAAAAAAATTTGGGCCCCCGGGGAAAAAAAAAAAGGGGGAAATTTTTTCCAAAAAAAAAGGGGTTGGGAATGACCTTCCACCCATCTTATTAATGGGCAAATTATTTTTATAAAAAAAAAAGAAAAAGTGATGTTTTCAATGACTTTTTTTATTTCTCAGTCTATCTAAAAACATTAAAAAGGGGTTTGCCCGATATCCCCCCTTTTGTTGATATGGGGCTTTAAAGAAATAAACCTGAAATTTTGATGCAAAGATGTTATTCTTTCTTAAAATAATAAAGCAGAGGGGGAATTTATTATAATAAACCCGTTAATTGCATCTTTGCCCTTACTTTAAAACCCCTTTTAAACCCTCTTTTTCAATAAAAGCCTCAGGGGAACAGGTTTCCCCAGGGCTGGAAAAAAGGCCCCCCCAAATTTTTGCACAAAAAATCTTCAAAGTTTTGGGAACAAATCAACCCCAAATTTTATTTTTTGGGGTTTTGGGGTAAATTTGGGAAAGGGTTGTACATAAAAAAAGATATTCATTTCTTTCAAGTTTTTACATTTTATCCCCCACAGTCGGTTTTTTCCCCCGGTTATTCCACTGTGAACCAAAAATACGGGGTTTTAAATAATGTCGTTTCGCAATGGGTCGTGGAAACACAATGCAAGCTTTTTTTTTTATATATCCCAAAACGTTTTACGCGTTTTGGCACAATGGCCTTTTTTACAAATTTAAAAACAAGTGGGAAAATTTTGGGAAACTATTGGGGTGGTTTACTTTATTAAACCCTTTTATCGTTCCAAGGGAGTTATCAATTAAAAAGGGGATAAATCCGATTTTTTTTAAAAATATTTTGGGAGGCGTACCCCAGGGGCAGGATTAGACCCCCTTTTTATTCCTTATTATATATATTATAATTTTATTAAATTATATATTAAAATAAAATATATATTATATATATTATATTTTAAAAATATATTTTTTATAAGATAGTGGTTTAAGAAAATTAAGGCCCATATTAAATTATTTGGATGACACGCACTAAATGAAAACCCCCAACCCTCCGTGCTGACATACTTAATTCTATCTTAGGGAAAAATGTTCCTGGGGCCAAACGCTGGAAAGTAAAATTAAATGCTGAAAAAACGAAAATTTTTAAACTTTCCCGAAAAAGAGGGGCACATTCTTACCTTTTTCAATTGATTTCCTTTCCCCCCGAGAGCAATGGCAAGAAAACACTTTGGGTTTTATTCTCCAAGGTAACTGCAAATGGGACGACCACATTTTAAAAAAAAATAAAAACCACCATGCTGGGTTTTTTTGTCTGAAAAACACAAATACAAGCCTTTAAAAAGAAAAGCCCTTGGGAAAAAATTTTTAAAAAATTTTATTTTGGCCCCATTTTTACTATGCCCGACACCCATGGGGTAAAATTTCACTTTTAACACTATCTGGTCGTTGGAGGCCTTTCTCTCGAAGTACTAAGAAAAAATATTTTGGGGGCTGTTCGTGGTACAAACCTTGAAAAAAAAAATTGCAAGGGGTCTAGCTTTGCTCTCAAGGGAAAAGGGGAGCCCGACACAAACTAAAATTAGTTTTACAACCCTGTTGAACAATTTGTCCTGGCTAATCTGATCTAAATCCCCCAAATTTTGGTTTTTGACGAAATTCTTATCACAGAGGAGACCCCCCAGGCCAGTGTCCAAAAAGGGAAACGAATTATATCGTACATCCCTTTTTTCCCTCTAAATAAAACCACTGGAAATTTTTTAACCCGATTATATTTTTTTAAAAAAGTAACCTTTAAGCCCGTTAAAAAGGCTTTTTTAGATGAAGAGGGGGTGGTCCCCCCCTTTTTTTTTTTGGGGAGAGGAGGGAGCAGGGAATTTTATGGGCGCCCGCATCTGGGGATTTGTGATTTGAAGGGAGCAAGTTAAACCCTCAAAATAGGGAAATGATCCAGTATTGATTGGGCAATGCCCCTTTAGGGCAGCTGAAACAACCTGCCCTTTAAATTCCCCCATTACAAACTTGGGGGTTTGAAATACAGTTTTCCCCCTTCCCCCCCCCCCAACTTATTATGTGTGCCAAAATTTTCTTATCAGGGAGCGCGGAAAACCTTTTACGTGAAACTAATACCCCTTTCTTTTAAAAGTACATGGTTTTTTTTTTTATTTTAAAGCGCCTTAAATTTTTAAATCAATTCAACATGTACAAGATTTTTGTATTATTATTTTTTATGCCCCCAAAACATCATTTTTTGACTAATCTTTTATTGGTTATAATTTTCTCTACCCCTCCAACCCCCCACCCCTGGTTTTTGGGGTGGTTTCTTTTTTTGGGTGTTTTTACTCGGTGGTCGCTGGCTGATCGTTTTTTTCTCCGGTTTTTTGGGGGTTTTGTTTTGGGGGGTTTTTTTTGTTCTTTCCTTTTCAAACCTGGGAGCTTTTTGTTTGTTTGTGTCTGTTTGTAGTTGTCGGTTTTTTTTATCATTTTCCCTTTTTTATGAGGGGAATTTAAACTGGATGAGTTGAACATGGGGGATTCTTTAATTTTTTCCTAAAGATTTGGGCCCATTTTGCTATAGAATGCCTTTTTTGGGGAATTTTTAGTTTTTTCATTATCTGTACATATTGATGTGTTCTATGGCTGTTGGGGGTTTTTTTTTTCCTTTTACCCCTTTTTTACAGTGTAAATTTTTTATCATCGCCATAGGTATGGGTTTTTGTTTCCTTGAGTACAAAATAAGCCACTTTGGGGTTGCCCGCTATGCTGTTATGTTTTTTTTTTTATTGTTTCATGGTTTTTAATTAAAAAACCCTTTTTTAAAAAAAAAACACTGGCATCATCCCAGGGGGGCAATTACAATACTGGGCAGGACATTGAAACATATCATAACTTGAGGATTTCAAAAAAACTAAAATTCATATTGGGAAAAAAAATTTAAAATAAATTTCAAATAAAAAAAAAATTACAACCTCCCACACAAAGCAAAACACAACCTTGTAGGTTACAGTGTTATAAAAATATTCACTGGAAAAGACCTATAAACTTTGTTTTTTTACGCGTGGGCAGGGGACTCGCAACCACACCCCGCCCCCCGCACACACACACAAACCCCCCAAAAACAACAAAACCCCAAAACCCCTGATTATTCTATCTTTATTTAAAAAATATATATATTAATTTTTATATAGGGGAGAGAGAGGGGAGAGAGAGAGAGAAGGAGAGGAAAAGAGAGAGAGATTTAAAAAGGGAGAAATGGGAAGGAACCCGTAGCAAAATGTTCCCCTAATAACTCAAATGCCCCAGTGAAACGGGTCCACTTTGGGGGCCCGGGAAACTTAAAACGGGGAAAAAAAAGGGTTTGCTTCTTTTTTTTTTTTTTTATGTACTTTTTCTACCCGCCCATTACAGTTAACAACTACATTTTTTTTTTTGCGGGGGAGATTGTGGACCCGCAAGGGCACAAAAATGGTTTCAGACAAATGGGGGGGGGGGGGGGGGGGGGGGGGGGGGGGGGGGGGGGGGGGGGGACAAGGGACATTCTGCAGCAGAAATGGGGGTGAGGAAAGGGGAAACCCTAACTGCAAAGGGCCACACAAGCAGAGGATTTCCCAAAAAAACCAGGGAATTTAAACTTTTCCCGTTGTCAAAGGGGATGATGATGATGATGATGATGATGATATGATGATTTTATTGGAATTTATAAAAAGCGCTGAATTTTTGTAAAGCAACAAATCAAAGCACAAAGGGGGAAAAATAAGGTGTCCCCCAATAAAATAAAGGCGATGGGGATGAGGGGATTTGAAACCTCAGCTTCTCTAGGGGCCACATAGGGGGGGCGGGGCCCCCTCTCCCCTCCCCCGCTGCTTTTTTTTTCCTTGTCCCAAAGGGGGGCAGGGACCCATTTACAGTGGGGGAAATGGGGGAAATTTTGCGAAGCCAAGGCGGGGAAACCGTCCCCAGACACCACAAGAATGTCAAAAACAAGTAGAAAAAACCCCCAAAAGGATTGGAAATTTAGGGGCAAAGAATACTCCCTTTATTTTTTTTATGGGGGAAAAAACCACAATTTTCCCAAAAAAGACTGGAAGGGGATTAAGACCCCCCTTTCCCTGGGTAAACTAGGGTTTTCAGGGCAAAAATCCATAATTTTTCCCCCCCCCCCCCCACCCCCACACACCGCTTTGCCCAAAAAAAAGGGGGGGGGGAAACTAGTCTTAGAGTGATGCAATCGTCTTTTGCTCAACCCCGGGTTTTGAATTTTCGTTCAAGATAATTTTTTTCCCCTGAAGTTAACTCGTGCCAACTCCACTCTCCCCCAAAAATCCTTTGGATGAGACATCCCTTGCGCAAAACGTTAAAAAAACCCGTTCCCCTTTTCCCGGGGGGGGTGGGGCCCTTGTTGTGTCGGTGGGAAAAGGGTGAAAAATTTTTCAAATGCGATAATTTCGGGGAAATTGGGTGTTTAAAAAAAAATGAAAAGGGGCTTAATCCATTTTATTGTGAAAAAAAAGGAATAAATGAAACATTTAAAAAAACGGGTTTTTACAATCGAAATCACAATAAAAACTTTGATTGCCCGCCACCCCGGCTTGTGGTTAGCGCCTTAGGTTTGAGACTGGAAAGGGCACTGAATATCAAAAACGTTACTTGAATAAAACCAAACAAAAACTTGTATTTTTTTTCTGTTGCTTGATTTTCAGAGTACGTTGATATACTTTTATTACATTTTTTTAATAAGAGGCTAAAAGGTTAAGTGGGGTATTCAAGGCCAAAAGTCTCCGTGTGGGTTTACATCATTTTATTTATTGTCATATAGATAAAACAGTCGATGAAACTGGGCCCCCAAAAATTTTGGATGGGGTACCTCAGGGTTCATGTTGGGGGTTGTGCTTTTTACGAACTGCAGAGAAATTTTTCCCGAAAATAATCAAAATTTTGACTTTCACCCGACGGGAGATGACCCTCAAAAACTTCAGCGGGTCCTCACAGATTTTTTCCCCCCTTTAACGATATTTGGGTAGTGATGTGTTACATTATAGGGTTTTTTAACTTTAATAAACAAACAGAACAGAGGAAATTTCATTTTAGAAAAGTCCATGGATTTTATATTGAGGGTTTTAAAACCCCCATTAATGATGGTAAATATTCCTGTAAAAAAGGGGCCCGTTAAGGGAAACCCGTCTGATTTTATTTGAAAAAACCCTATAACTGAGTTTGAGTATGCCGGGGGAAGAGTTTTTTAAAAAAAACCTTTTTTTGGGGGGAAAAATTTTATTTAGTATAAAAAATCCCAAACTTTTTTGAACCCCGGGAAAAGTTCCCCATGTCATGTTTTTTATTTTAAATTTCTTTTGGGGTTTTCTCTTTTTCCCGTTTCGACTATAAAACCCCACCCCCAGCGTTTTTTTTAAACCCTTTTTGTTAAAACCCTCTTTCCTTTCCCCAAAAATGGGTTTTTTAAATTTTTTTTTCAGGGCTCTCTTCATACTTTCCTATGGGAAAATATCTTCCCAAAAAGAGCTTTCGAAAATTCCAAAAAGGGAGTTCTCTTAATAGCGCCAAAATGCATTTTTCATTTCTAACAGAGCATGCTTTTTTGTTTAAATTTCTCTGATTTCAGTCACTGGCCCCTTTGGGGGTTTTTCCTTGATACCCGTGGGCGAGGGGGCCCGTCACCCTGGGGGCCGGAAACAGGAGCTGCATTGGCTGCGGGGGGTGGTCGCGGGAGGGCCAGTTTAGCCCAAATCTTTCCTCGAAAAATTCAAAACTTAAGCCCTGGTTTAAAAAATGACCAAAGGGAAGAAAACAGGCAACGAGGGAGAGCGTTTAGGAAAAATGCCAGGGGCCGAAGGTTTGAAATTCCTAAAACGGGCCCGCCGGGGGAAAGCCGGACTGCAGCAGGGGCTGTAGGGGCGGAGCTGGAGCTGTACGGCAGGGGGGGTGGGCCGCAAAGGGAGAGGGCGCAGAACCGAGCTTTGGCCAAAAGTTTGGGGTCAGCAGCACTGTGGGTAATTTTGGGGGGAAACCCGTCCTGATCGGGGTTTCCGTTGTATGACATAAATTTACGGTCTACCCGGGGTCTAAAAAAGGAAAACAGGGGCGAAGGGGGGGATTAAATTTAGGCAACTGGGCCCAAATTCCCCGGGCCCCCTTTGGGCCAAGACAGGGTTTTTTTGGTTCCATTTTGATTTAAAGAGGGGGAGGGCTTTCGGGGCTGAAACAGGGCTTTCCGAAAGTTACTTCCCATGAGGTGATAAGACCCCGGGGGGCCACGGAATAATTCAAACACCTTTTTCTTCACTTTTTGTAATAGAAGACAATGGGAGATGAAATGCCCGTATTTAAAGGGTTTCTTCTTCTTCTTTTCTTCTTCTTTTCTTTTTTTCTTCTTTTCTTTTTCTTTCCCCCTCCTCCTTTCCTTTTCCTCCTGCCCCCTCGAATGCTCGAAAGGGAAAAATCCTGAGGCCCCGGCCAAAAAGCTACCCGGGGCGTGAAGGCTCCCCAAAGGAAATCCAAAAACTTTTTCCCATCGGGGAGGTCAGTAGGCCAGATACGGCCCCCGGTTTTGGGGATGTTGGAGGACAGATTGGGGAAGTTTCCCCAGGGGGACGCCCCAAAATTTCCAATGTTGGAATTTTGGGAAACCGTGATGTTTTAGTCTGCAGTGTCCATCCCCAGCCCACGTTGTTACTCGGGCTCCTTTGCTAGTAGGGTTTTTGCTTCTCCCTTTACCAAGGATGCGCCCTGTGAAGGAACCCCCTGGATAAATGTATGCCCAGGGAAAAGCTGATTGGGGGTTTTTTTGAAATTTACGCTTTCTAGAGTTAAGTTTTTTTTGAAGCAATGACTAAAAGGGCTGAATTGTATTGGGGGTTTGGGAATTTTTTTTTCCCTTTTTTTGAAGTAGATGACACAAGGACGAGTATGTATTGAGGGTTTGAGGAATGTCGCTTTTTGTGAAGTAGATGACATCAGGGGGTGAGTGCTGCGTTGAGGGTTTGGGGGAAAGTCGGTTTTTTGTGGAAATAATGACATCAAGGGGGACATGTCTGGGATTGAGGCTTTTAGGAATTTTCCCCCTTTTTTTGAAGAAAAAAAATTTAGGGGGCTGACATGTTGCCCACCAAAATTTTAATTTTTAACTTGGGTTTTTTCAGTGATTTTCTTTTTCATTTTTTATCCTTTTTTTTTTTTTTTGTGAAAAGGGTAGATGATAAAAATGCTTATATCAGCAATAGCTTTGGGGCGCTGTTGTACCCCCTTATCACTACCTTGGGGGCAACATGAACAGATAACCATTTCGCCGCGCCTTGGAATGGTGAATGAAAATTTCAAAACCCCATACCCGGGGGCTGGAGTTTAAAAAAACCCTATGCTTTTTCCCCTTTTCCTCCCAAAAAAAAACTAGCGTTTTGATTTGGGGTTTCTTTACAAGATTCCCGCGCTATAAAAATTCCTTTCATTATTAAATTTTAGTAGTATTTGATAAAGTATTTTATTATCATTTTTTTATTTCATTATCGGAAATTTTGAAATTATGGGAAAGAAAGGGAATTGAAGATCCCCAGGACAAGGGGGGCATGGAAAAAAACAGAGAACCCTGAACCCGTTAAAATTTTGTGCCCCTTATTGGAAAGCAACACGGGAAAACACTATTTTGGGGCTTTTTAAAATTTACATTAAAATTTTAAATTTTTTCTGAAAAGGGGGTCGTGAAATTTTTCCCAAAAGATTTTAAAAGATTGGTATTTCAGTCTGTTTACAAATTCATTTCAGGGTCACAGGGGTTCTAAAGTTAAAATCACTCAACACTCAGTCCCCTGTCCCCAAAAGGGCTAGGGGGAACAAAAGAGGAAAACGATCCTGTGTTTGGGTAGTAGAAGGGGTTTTAAGGGGTTTGGGGGGTTTCCAGGGGATTTCGGGGGAGGGGGCCGGTGGGTAAGGGTTGGGTCCGTGGTGGCCAAAACCCTTTGTTTTTTCAAACCAAAGGTTTTTTTGGGGGGCCCCGTTTTTGTTTCCTTTCAAGGTTGGCGGTTTTTTTGTTTTTGGAAAAGGGTTTTTTGTGGCCCTTTTTCCCCAAAACGGTTTTCCTCCGCTAATTAAGGGGGAAGCAAAGGGGTTTGGGGGCCCCCAAAAGTTTGTTTCTTCTTTCCCTTAGTTGGTGGCGTGGTTTTCTGGGTTTATTATTTTGAGGATTTTTTGTTGGGAACCTTTTTTTGCTCCCTTTCCTTTTTTTTTTTTCCTTTTTCTGCTTCTTTTGCGGGTTCCATTTTATTTTTCCTTTTGCCATATAGGGGTGAATCCGGAAAGGGTTTGTGAGGTTTTGGGTTTTGGTGCCGGGCCAAAGGGGTTTTAATGATCTCCTCGAGGTTCGGGGGTAAAGGAGATGGTTTTGGTGGTTTTAGGCTTTCATATGGGTTTGGGGGGTTTTAAAAACGTGGAAGGGGGGAGCCCCGATTGGAAATTTGGCTTAAAAACCCCAGTATTTCCTTAAAAAATTTTTTTGCGGTTTTTACGTGCCTTTTTGACCAAAACGTTGTTTAATGTAACCCGGAAATTCCAAGGGGCCGGGAGCCTCCGCAAATTTTTGAAGCTAGGAAAAATGAAAATTTTTTAGGTTTTGTTTCTCCGCCCATTTAAAATTTTTCCCTTGGCCTGGGTTTTGGCAAAGGGTTTTCCCCAAGGAATTTTGGTTGGTTTTTAGCTTTTGGTCCCCGCATGATTTCAGGAAAAAAATTAAAAACGATGAGGGAGCCGGCCCTGGGCCCCCGGTTGGGGTTTAAAAGGGAAATTGGCCTTTTTTGGTATTTTTTGCTGAAATTTTTTGCGTTCTGTAACGCCTTGTGTTCAAAACCTCCAAATTTTTTTGAGTTTCAGGGGTTATCCATCCCCCCCGGGTTTCCCCCTTTTTCATGTTAAATTTGGGGAATACAAGTTTGGGGGGGTTTTTCCTTTTCAATTTTTCCCCAATGAAAAGTTCCCATTTCTTGCCGTGGTTTGGTCCCCCAAAGGGTTGTTTTCTTCCCGGAGTTTTTTTCCGTTGGGGTTTTTCAATCATTTTAGGACTCCCCCACAAAAGTTTTTGGGGGAAAGGGGGGGCGGTTTTTTTAGTTTTGAGTGTTGGGGGTTTTTTTTGTGGGGATTTGGATTTTTTTTTTTCTTTGGCCCCTTTTTTGTTTGGTTGGTTGGGGAAATTTTTCTGAACAAAAGGGGTTTTGGGAAAAAAACCCTTTGCTTTGATTTTCCCTCCATTTTTAAAAGAGTTAAAGGGGGGTTTTCGGATTTCCAAAAGGGATTTCCCCTTTTCAATTTTTTTTAAAATACTGTTTTTTGAAAACTTCACACCTCAGTATTGGTGGGTCTTTATCTTACTATCCAACTGTAAAAGCTATCGCGATTTACTTGACTAACAGACATGACATATCGGATCGTACAGAAGTAATGAAGATTGTAAATTATACATTACAGTTAGTTGTGCAATTTCCTAAATAGATAGTGAAAGAGCAGCAGAATATTTATGGAACAATCGATTCTTCCCAAGTGTATTTTGTTTTTCTCCCCTCACAAATGTTTAATTGGGGGGAGGGGGGGGGGTCTTTTTGATGTTTTGTTAGTGGTGGTGTTGTTGTGGATGGATTTTGTATTTTTTTTTCTTTTTCTTTGCCCTCTTTCTGTATGAGCATGGTTGCAGCTTGGGGAGAGCTTGTTCTCAAATGTATGATCTAAAATGGTGTTCGGAAAACACTACCTTCATGCTACCTTGATTTACCAATGCTCATTAGCTGCCGAATTAAATGAGTAAAATATAAGGTTTTCGAGCATGCCATAAGCTATTTGCTTGTTATTGCTTTCAATTTATGTATGTATAATATTCATGTTTTCTGATTAAAAATCTGTTAAAACCAAGTACAATAAAACTTTTCAGTGTTCTCTCTCTCTCTCCTCCTCTCTCTCTCTCTCCTCTCTCTCTCTCTCTCTCTCCTCTTGCTTCTTGCTGTCTCCCTCTATTTAACTTTATCCATATTACCAGTTTTCATGTTAATGTTTGATTTATTTGAGAATTATATGTTTATTAGCGTATATCTCTTTTCTATAAAAAAAATTCTATGTATCTCTTGAAATTAATGCTCAAGTCAGTTAGGGATTATGTTCTTTTTAAAAATTCATGTTGTCTTGTTGTAGTAAGATTTTTTACCTTTGTTTTGTTGATAGTCCCTAATCAGGGCAAGGGCCGGATGAAAAAAAAGTATGCGCATGCTCATTCGGTTACCCTTGAAAAATAAAGATTATTCATTCTCTCTCTCTCTCTCTCTCTCTCCTCTCTCACTTCTCTCTCCTCTCTCCTCTCCTCTCTCTCTCTCTCTCTCTCTCTCGAACGTTGACTGTAACTAAGTTTAAGTGAATGTTTTATTTCGATATCTTATTATTTTGAGTGTCACAACTATGTGTAGCTTATTCACAATATTAAGATGTACATTTTTATGACTAAACATTATAATAACGAAGATGGATTATGGTATAAAAACTCGAGAATTACGTTCAATAGTATCTGTCTTTTACTAAAATCTCTCTCTCTCTCTCTCTCTCTCTCCTCTCTCTCTCTCATCTCTCTCCTCTCCTCTCTCTCTCTCCTCTCTCTCTCTATCTCTCTCTCTCTCCTCTCCTCTCTCTCTCTCTCTCTCATCTCTCTCTCTCTCTCTCTCCTCCTGACTTCATTTTAAATCCCCCTCCCTGCCCCCTACTTTTACAGGTGTGTCCCTTGTTTCTTCTTTCTTTACATTTTTAAAAATCTTTTCTTTATTGTATTTTATTATTATTGTTGATATTGTTATTGTTGTTTAGGGTGTTTTTATGTTTTCCTGTCTACTTGTAGGTTTTGGTGGTCAGTTTGTTTGCTTGATTATTTTTCCTTTGTCTTTATTATGCTCCTATGTTGTTAATTGATGTTTGAAATTTCAAATCTTTGAGGAATATTGTTACATGTCATTTGATTTGGTGAAAAAAAGGAGTTTATTTTCCTTTTTTTCTGTGTTTTTTTTCCCAAATATTGTTTTAATTATTTTTTTATTTACATCTTTTGGCTTACCTTTTATAGTTGTGAATTGGTGCCAGTTAGTGAGACACTTCTCTGTCTCTGTCTCTCTCTGTCTCTCCCCTTTATATTGTGGTTATTTTTGTTTACCTGTGTAAGTGTGTGGCTGTTGGGCTTATGTTACTATCATGATCATCACTAAGGGCGGCGACTGGATGTAAAAAAAAAAATAACCACATGGGTCCTTATTCATTATCCTCGAAATAAAAGAATTTGGTTTGATTTCGCTTGATTTGTTTTGATTTGATCTGATTCTCTCTCCCCCTTCTCTCTCTCTCTCCTCTCTCTCTCTCTCTCATCTCCTCTCTCTCTTCTCTCTCTCCCCTAAAAACGCACACACACATGACGCAGGCACCCAGGTGCATATACGCACGAACGAACGCACACATGCATTCACACACACGCGCGCGCACGAATGCACGCATACATGCACACATGATACAGAACGTACCCATCAGCACGTACGCACACATGTGCGCGCTCCCGCCTGCGCAGGTACACACACGCTTTCGCACGTACACGCGTGTGTGCGTTCACGCATGCACCATGCACTTACGCCCCGCGCGCCGGCGCGCGCACACACACACACACACACACCCACACACACACACACCACCACACAGATGGCTTGATGAAAAAAGCAAATACCACATGCATATCAATGTACCATCTGGAAAAAAATATGACTTGACTTGACTTTGACACAGATTTTGTTAAAAACACCACATTCCCACTCACTCACTCCCCCCCACCACACACACACACCCCACGCCGCGCACCCACACCACCCACACTCGCACATCCCCACCCCCCAGTGTAGTGACGCACGCGCGTGCGCCCACTCCCCCCCCCCCCCCCCCCCCCCCCCCCCACAACACACACACTCAGATTATCGGATGAGACTATGAATCGAAGCCACGTGCGCGAAACACACGCAAACATCTTGCGCACAATGAAATCCTGTTCCGCTTTTCGGAAGAGTAGGCCATTGTGTGCCGGTGGGAACAGATGACAAAATTACAAAACCGCATACACACGAGGACTGGATTAAAAAGGCACACGAGTGCTTATTCCATTATCCTCGATATAAAAAATATATTTTTTTTAAAATAACACACACACAACACACACCACACACGCACACACGCACTCACTCCACACACACACACACAACACACTGAAACAGAAATAGCGTATTACAAAAGTACAAACTAGAGAGAAGGTAAAGGACATAACTATGTACTCTCTCCCCCCCCCCCCCCTCCCCCACAGAAATCAAGTGTGTCACAAACAGAAACCCTCCTGACGGGTGTCTAGTCATAACAGATATTATATATTAATATATATATATATATATATATATATATATATATATATATATATTATATATATATATATATCAGAACTCAAACATCAAAATCAGCTTTGAATTTTTTTTTTTAAATCATTCTCAAATAAGAAGAAAAAAAATACTTGTATAAGTGCAACAGCTGTTATTGATTTCTTTTCCTTTTTTTTTTTTTTAATTATTTTTTTGCCTTCCTTCACCACACCACCGAGTACCCCTCTCACCCCCTCCTTTTGTGTGTGTGTGTGGGGGGAGAGAGGGGGGCGGGGACAGGGACCAGCTGAATATATTTGATATCCTCAGAAAGCAAAGGCATTGAGGGAGGGGGGGGGGGGGGGGGGGGGGGGGACCCGGATGAATATGATGTTTAATATTTCTCAGAAAGGAAAAGTATTGAGCCGTATTGCGCACATTATGCACACACACACACACACACACACACACACAGAAAAAAAAGAAGTTAATAGTAAAAACATGAGTCACTTGCCCGCAGCAACGCCTGGAAAACAGGCTTGGGTCGACAGGGCATTCTGCTGCATTGTTGACTAGCATTTTTATTGGCAGGGGGACGGATAGCTCAGTGGTCGGAGCACCGCTTTCCCCAGCCAAGTTAAGCAGCGTCGAGCGTGGTTACCACCAGTTGGATGGGTGACCGTTTGCGCCACGCCTTGGCTTCAGTACAGTTCCCCCAGTTCACCCACTGTAAATGGGTGCCTGCCCTCTTTAGGGTCAGGGAAGGTAAAGCAGCGAGGGAGAGGAGATGGGCGCCGCCCTCAATATGCTGGCCCCTAGAGAAGTGAGGTCTCTGACGCCTCGCTTCCCTACGACCTTATAGGTTATGGGAATCCTTTACCTTTTACCTTAGTACAGCCGACAGAAACTGGATTAAAAAAAACAATTTTTTTTTTTTTTTTTTTTTTTTTTGGGGGGGGGGTCTGTCCCAGTGCTGCCTCATTCACACAGGGGGGGGGATAATAGCCTGGTGGGTAAGTGATTATCGGACCTGCGACCCGGGTTCGTTCTCGTTCAAGAGGTTTTTTTTTTCCCTCGGGAGTTAACTCGGGGCCGACCCACTCTCCCAAAAGTTTTTTGTATGGTTCCAAGGGGATGGGTGACGTTTGCACCTTGGCCATTCAATACAGCCCCCATTCCCCCAGCGAAATGGGTCGTTACCACTTCAGGTCCTGTAAGTTCCGAAAGTACGAAGTAGTTTGCCACCTCCGGGTGCTTCAAGCAAAACAGTGCAGGCTAAAACCCCAGTCTAGTTCTCATCCGTCCTCAAATGAGACTAAAACCGGGTCCCGTGTGCGAACGAAACAGAACATCTTTCGCCCACTTAAATCCTTTCCCTTTTCGAAAAATGGCCATTTTGGGCCTGTGGGGAAAAGATGAAAAATTTTCAAAACCCGCAACACACGGGGGGGTGGAGTAAAAAAAGCCATGAGGCTTTTCCATTATCCTCGATATAAAAAAATCCCCAAAAACCATGCATCGATCGCTTTGATTTTTTGCTTTACAAGATTCACGCTATATTAAATTCCCTACTTATTATTTTTATCTATTACAGAACATGCCCATTGGTAGTTGTGCTTTGCTCTTCCCCTTTATACCCACATTCATTTCTGATTGGGTACTTTTTTGTTCTCTATACCCCAAAATTAAGGAGAAAGCCATTGTGAATTACCCGCCCTCTTTAGTCGGGAAAAAAAGCAGCGGGAAGGAGATGGACGCCCCCCAATATGCTGGCCCTAGAAACGAGGTCTTGACGCCTCGCTCCACAACCACCAATAGGGTTTTGGGGAAAACCTTTTCCACAGATCTCAAAATTTTAAAAATGTCATCTCATCTGAGCGCTTTGATTTTTTGCTTTACAAATTCAGCGCATAAAATTTCCCTACATTATTATTTTTATTTTTATAAAAAAGCATGTTCCCTTTATAATGTTTTTTTATCATTAGCCTCCCTTAATGGGTTTTTATCAGAGCCTTCCCCCAAATTCCCCCCGTTCTTTCACCAGATTCACACCTGACCCTCAATCCAAACTTTTTTTCTGCTCTTTCCCCTCTCCACACTTTACTACGCCTTCACCCCTTTCCCCACAGTTACCTAATTTACCACAGTTATCATCAACCTCT
>CM054161.1:31210955-31257085 GCA_028751875.1 Rapana venosa | reverse complement strand
AAACAACCCCACAAAAACGTACTGATCTTTAAACACTAACCTAGGTCCAGGGACTTAACGTACCATGCACCGTTGTCTGAATTTTGTTTTGGTACAAAAGTCCGTTGTAAAAGTTTAAAAAAAAAAAAATGATGGGGTAAAATGACTTGTCTGGGGCCCCATTTTCCCTTTTTTCCCCCCGAAATAAAAACATTTGATTCGGTTGGGGCCTTTATGAAAATTTGTTTTTGTCAAATTTGGATCAAGCTTCCAAATGCTTCAAAGCGGTGGGCTTACTGGTTTTGTTCTCATATTGGATATTTTCAAAGGAAAAAATTCCTGTGCCAATTGAAAAAAAAAACAAGAGGCTTTCCGATCACGGGGAATTGGTAATCTTTTTCAGTTGTTTTGTGTAAGTAAAAAATATTTTGCATTAAGAAATCTCGCTAGTTTTATTGTGAGTAATTCTAGTCCACATAGCCAATGTGAATCTGAGACCCTAAATGGTACTAAAACGCTTTCAAACACGTATGATACGTTCAACTTTCTGTTCGGGAAACAACTGTACCAATATCACAATATCATATCACATATCAGTGAGGGATATAAGGCCTTTTATTTTTTAATTTTATATTTAATATAAATATTTTATTTCGTATTGGGTTTTTCTCAAAAAAAGTGGGTTTTTGTGACAGACCTTGAAAAATAAATGTCATTGGAGTTTAGGGTTTTTGTTTTTTTTTGGGTACCTGTCATAACTGCTTTTTCTTTTGAAAAAATTAAAAAAATTTTAAATTTGGGTTTTCCCCTAGTTTTTGATGAATTAAAAGTTCTTTTTTTTAGCCGTGTTGGGGTTTGACAGGGAAAACCAAAAGTAGCTTAAATAAATCTTTTTCTAGAATATCAAAAAAAAAAAAACACTCCAAAGTGTTGTTTTCATTTAAAAAACAAATCTAACTTTTGGAGTATGACAATCACTGACAAACATTTTTTTCCCCCATTTTTTTTAAATGACATGTAAAAACTTTTGTACCCTAGATTTAAAGTTTTTTTTTTTTTTGGCAAAGTGACCACAGGAAGCACCCAAAAATTGCCTAAACTTTATCCACAGAATAAATTTCAATAAAACAACAATTTTTTTTTACACAAGAAGGGAACATTCGAATTAAATTTTAAAAAAAAGTAAAGGTTGGGGTTGTTGAAAGGGAAACCTTTTGGGTTTTGTGCATGGAAACCACCCCCCTAAAAGAAACAAATCATAAAAAAAGTGTAGAAATTTTAAACATACATATAAACAAAACCACCAACTTAAATTGGA
The DNA here is from genome assembly GCA_028751875.1 of Rapana venosa. Classification (NCBI taxonomy): domain Eukaryota; kingdom Metazoa; phylum Mollusca; class Gastropoda; order Neogastropoda; family Muricidae; genus Rapana; species Rapana venosa. The sequence goes on along the minus strand of CM054161.1, from coordinate 31,255,788 downwards.
AACATGCATCTTGTAACTTTTTTCATACTATTTATCTTTTTATATGTAATGGCTTTGGGTTTGGGTGCCCTTTTGGTTGGGGACAGGGGAAACCCCCCCCTCAAAACCCAAATCATGAATTAGCAATTTAGATCAAATTGAAAAAACACATATTCAAATGGGAAAAATGCATTTCTTGTAACTTTAATTTACTTTGTTTTTTTAGTTGATTGGTGACGATATTAATCAATAAAACTTTATTCATTTGATTTTCATGCTGGGAGTGAATAATAAATCCAAAACTAAGTCCATTTTTCTCTGCCCTTTGCCCCATCCTTCAAAATTAATGATAAAATATGAGCTCTGAGGGCTTTTTGTTTTTATTCAAGTACAAAAGGCTTTTTTTTAAAAAACGACAAAAAAAAAATAAAAATCGTATTCATTCTTGGTTTTTTTTTATAGTAAAACCCAAAAAACTTAATTTGTAAAAAAAATTGTTGGGATTGTCAATTGTTTTCAAATCTCCCTTTTGCTGTTTTTTGGGGGTTTTCTTCCCTTTAATATTAACAATAAAAAAATAATGTAGGATTTTATATAGCGGGAATCTTGTAAAGAACAAATCAAAGCGCCAAGATTTTATTTCATCCCTTTTTTAAAGTCATGGCAGTTTTCCCTCCCCGTAAAATTGGGGCTCTCTCCCCCGGGGGGAGCGGGAAACGCGTCGCCATTACCTGCGCCCCCTTCCCCCTTTTTTTTTTTTTTTTTTTTTAACAAAACTTTGAATAACGAATAATCAAAAGGTTTTTTTTTTTCATTTCTTGTTTTCAGGCAAAAAATTTTTATTTTTTTCAAATAGAACAATCAACCTCTGCATTTCCCGGTGCTTTTTTTTACACTGCAGCCCCTTTTTTTGTCCCCTCTAACATGATCAAAAAATTTTTTCAAACTGATTTGGACTTTTAAAGCTCTTTTTCTCCTCTCTTTCTCTCTCTTCTCCTCTTCTTCTCTCTTCTCTCTTCTCTTTTCTCTCTCTCTCTTCCACAACAACACACCACACAAATGATTTGCTTTATTTTTGAAACATTTAAAAAAAAATTGTTGGTCATTCACATGCACCCATGGGTATGTATAGGGGGCCCCTTCCCCCCCTTATCTTTATTAAACCCCCACCTGGAAAGATCTATTTTCTTAGACAGCTCTTTTTGTAATGTACCCCCCTCATTAGACTCCCCTTTTAAACACTATTTTTGGTGTGTTTTGGGTGTGTGTGTTGGGTGTGTGTGTGTATGGGTTGAGGGGAGAGACAAATAATTTTATGTATGTAGTATGTGTTTTTTTGGTTGTGGTGTGTGTGTGGTGTGTGTTGTGTGTGTGGGTGTACAAGCGATGGAGGAGTGTGTGTGTGTGTATGTGTGTGCTTTGTGGGGGGGGCCACATGTGGTGTGTGTGTGGTGTTGGGGGGGTTTAACCCCCCAAAATTTAAAAATTTTTTTAAGCATGAAAAATTGTTTATTCGTCAAAAAATGTTGTTTTTTTTTTTTGGGGGCAAAAAAAGGCATTCGGGTTTCTTGTCATAAAATTTCAACGGGGTTTTGTTTTTGCTTTTTAGCAATGTAATGTTGCTTGTGTGTTTTTGTTTTGTTTCAAGCTTGTCTTGCACTTTTAAAGAGAATTGGTTCCAATTTTGAAAAGGGGAAAAACGGAAAAAACAACGAAAAAAAAAAACAAAAAAAGCCCATCCTCAGATGGGTTTTCATCTTAATGTTCCGGCTTTTTTAAGTTTCAGGGTTTAAAAAATTTGTTAACTTAATTTTCCCTTGTTTATATCTCTCAAAAAATAATTTAATGGGAAAAACGTCATTTTTTTGATTCTTTTGAACCCTTGGAACATAAGTGGTAAAAAAAACAGTGGGGGGTTTTTGGGGTCGGACCAGGAAAACCCGGCTCTGTCAGGGTGCAGTTTGTTTAGAAAACTTTAACGTCACTGGATCGTTTTGGTGCATTTCGGTTTGATCATTACGTTTAAAGTGTTTGGTAGATCAATACTTCCCTGAAATCAACACTAAAAATCGGGTATCAGGAAAAAAGGGGACGATTTTTTACAGTAGATCGGTGGGGCCAAAACCAAAACAATCCTTTTCCCTTAGACTAACACGGGCTAAACTTTTAGGGCCAAATTTCAAGGGGTTTTATTTTAAACAACAAACCAGGCTCCGTATAAAGATCTTTAACTGAATGACGAAAAACGCAAGATTTTTACGTATGCTTCTGATCAAAGGCCGAGAAAAAAACCACATATCTTGGTTTCATGTCACAACCAAGGGTTAATAATCAGGGTTTACAGTCAACGAAAATTACCCATAAAAACATTCAAACATGAAAATAATCCTTCTGTTGCTAATTTTTTCAAAAATTTAAAAAAACGAATGCTCTTAAAAGAATGAGAAAGAAAAAACTTTAAAACAAGAAGTTGCGGTCGTACAAGAAACGTACTATTTTCGTTTATGTCCTAACCGTAACGCTGCACAACAAAACTAATCTTTTTAATTTTTTGTGAAAAATTTTTTTTGCTCCTTTTTTAAAAAATTTTTTTTCCCAAATTACAGTGAGGCTTTTTATTTCTTTCGATAAGAATAAGCAGTATCAAATGAAAACGATCGGAAAAATGTACCCACAGTAACAAGCCAAGTGTTGAAAAAGAGAACCTGACAAAAAAAAGAAATTTCGTAATTTAAAACACGAGGGTTAGTTTTTTTAAACCCATGGTTACAAAAGAAAAAATACTTTGAAAAGAAAATTTTCCCTTCTCTTCAAAAAAAATGCGACAAAAAGCGAGTAAAAACGCATCTTGATCAATGTGCCGTGCTTTGCGGTCGGTCCGTACATGAAAAAATTTTGGAAGAGACAAAGCCCGGCCACTAGTTTAGCTCGTGAGTTCCTTTGGGGGGAAAAAAAAAAAAGGTTTTTCCCAAAATTTTTAGGTCAGGTGATGCCAGTGAAAAAAAATCTGGGGTCAGTAAAGGGAATGTGCCAGTTTTGCACCAATTTACGGGGTTGGTCGTGACTTTAAATTTGAGAAACGTGTTGTAATCTGGAGTTTCGCCATGACAGGGCAGGGGTTGCTGATCAAAAACATCGTTTTTTTTTATACTTTTAAACTTTTTTCTTTATCGGGGAAGCTAAATGTTTTATGATATCGTTATTTCTTTGGGGGTGAATTTTTAAAATTGGGGCCGGGACTTTGGAACCAGCGACAAACCAAAACGGGTATTTTAATCCCCCTTTTTAAATTTTATGAAAAAAAATAAAGATGTTTCGGGTGGGAGTTTAAAACAACATCGGGCATTTTTTAATACAAAATTGTGTTTAATTAGCGTCTTTAAAGTAGAAGAACAACTGAATAACGTATGCACCTCGTCACAAATGGGCCATTTTGGGGTGAGCACATTTTGTAAAAGAAATTAAATTTTTTTAAAAACAGCACGTACTCTTTAAAACTTTTAAAATTTATTTTTTTAAATTCAAAAAAACCGTAACCACTTCATACAGTTACAAACTAATTCGTCAAATGGTAATGTTAAGTAGGCCCTTAAAACCCTCACATGTTTCTGAAATCCCTTTATATATAACACACCAAAAATTTATTTTTCCCCTTTAAAATTATATTTTTAATTATATATTATTTATTAAAATTATATTGAGGATAAAAAAAACACTCTTGTGCTTGTTTTTTACATCTAGTATGCATTTTGTAAATTTTGTCATGTTCCACCCCACCAAGGGCCTTTCTTCCGAAAGCCGAACATTTTTTCCCCTTGTGGGCAAGAGTTCTGCGTGCTTCAAAACCGGGACTTGGGTTTTTAGGCAGTCTCACCCGGGCCTTTTAAAAGGGGGAGTGGAGTCTCATGGATGTTAATTCCAGGGGGAAAATCCTTTGAAAAAGATTCGAACCGGGGTCAGAAATCCGACAGAGGCCCTCACTCGAACCCCCGGCGTCCCCTCTCCATTAACAAAATTTTTCAAATTATGCCTCACAAAAAAACAAAAAACTGGAGTGAACTTATTATTTTGAATTGTTTTGTTCCCAAAAAAAAATTGTCAAAAATGTTTTTATTCCCCGGGAGATTCATTTTAGGCCTTCTTTGGCAAAGTGTATAAAAAGGCGAAATGAGGGGAGAATAAAAATATTGAAATCGAAATTGTTTAAGAATATGTTTGTAAGGTCACTCATCCAAAATTCAGCACATGGCACGAATGAAGCACACCTAGTTCCACAATTGCACATACATACTACCACTGCAGTGATCACATACACACCAGCCACCACAACACACACACACCCCAACCACACACCACCACACACACACCACACACACACACACACCTCTCTCTCTCTGAGTCTCTCTTCCCCCTCACAGAACACACACCACAAAACACACACACACACACACCACACACACACACACACACACCACACACACCAGATTGACCATACACACACAGATTGACACATACCACCCCGAGCACACACCCAGGTCACACACTCCCACACACACACCCACACACGGGGAGGGTAGCCTTTTTTAAACATTGACTTGCAAAATGTGACCCAGGTTCGATTCCCCTTTTTAAGGGGTATTTTCCCCTGGAGTCAAAAATATGCAAACCCCCTCTCCCCAAAAACCTTGGATGGGGTATAAACCGGCCTGTGTGGAACACATGCGAAATCTTGCGCACACATTTAAATCCTGTTCCGCTTTTGTAAGAGTAGGCCCCTTTTTTTGCCCGTGCGAACGATTCAATTTACAAAACCGCATACACACGGGCTGGATGTAAAAAAGCACATAAAAAATGTACACAACGGGAGCTTTTCCCCCTATTCCATTTGGGGGAAATCAAACGAGCAAATTTTTGACATCAATTTTTTGTTAGATCTGGTTTTTTAAAGCAGCACCGAACTTGTGAAAAGCGTTCCCAAAGAATTTTTAACACACCCCACCCCACAACCCCACACACACCACCAAAACAAAAAACCCCACACACAAGTTTTTTTTTAGTATGTTAAAATTAGTTTTTAAGTTTGTTATTTGCCTTTTTTTGTTTTTGTTTGCATTTCTTGTTTTATTTTTTTTTTCCGTCTAAATCACTAAAGGAATAATGTTAACGAAATCGCTCACACACAAACAATCTTTTATTCTATTTTTGGGAAAAACCTTACCCTCAACCCATTCAGTCATTTAAATGCTCATTGTTCCGTGGGGGTGCGGCTTCTGTTTGCCAAAAAGTGAAAGCACAATGTCGAGTGCCTGGTCCCCCAAACCGAAGTGTAGATCTACTGAAAAACCCCGTTTTCTACTTTATTCAATTTGTTCTTGTTCGCCCTGTTTACCATGCAGTGCCACTGGCTGGGGGGCCCCAGACCAAGGCCAAGTAAGAGGGGGGGGCCGCACCTAGCAGGCTAGCCTCAAAAAAAGAATTTGAAGGTTTGCATTTTTTTTTTTTTTGGTTTTATTGTTGTATGTATATTCATGGGGTTTTAAAAACAGAAAGGTTTGGTTTTTTTTGTTCGCAAGCAAGTTCCCTTTCTTTTCTTCTTGGGGGTGCGTGTCAACCCAGAAAAAAAAAAAACAAAGAGTGGAGAAATTTTTTTTTATTTATTTATTTTTTTTATATCGGGATAATGGAATAAACGCTATGGCTTTTTCATCCATCCCCGTTGATCGGTTTTGTAAAATTTTTTCATTGTTCCCCCCCGGCACACAATGGCCTACTCTTCCGAAAAGCGGAACGGATTTAAAAATGTGCCAAATGTTCTCATTGGGTGGAACATGGGCCCTTTATAGTTCATCCAAAATGTTTTGGGAGATGGGGTCTGCACTGCACTGCACTAAGGCTATGTGTGCCTGGTGGGTTTGTGTGTGTGTGTGGGTGTTGTGGGGTTTGTGTTGTGTTGTGTGTGTGTGTGTGTTTTGTTTGTGTGTGTTTTTTGTGGTTTTGTGTGCCGGGGGGGTGTGTGTGTGTTTGCCCTTTTTGTGTGTGTTGTGTTGTGTGTGTGTATTGAATTGTTTTTTAATGTGAAGAAAACTGAATCACTACTATTACCCGCCATACTTTCAGATGCAGTCAAATTTTAAAAAAAAAAAATCAAAAAAAAATCATCTGGCGCTTTTTTTTGTTGCTTTACAAATTCAGCGCTATTAAATTCATACATTATTAATTATTAAAGCAAAAAATTTGAAAAAACCACTCTTAGCCCCTTTAAAATGAAAGGAATACAGTTTATATTATTAAAAGTGGGTTGGTTGATATCTGAGTGGTGAGGAGTGATTTTCTGGGTTTGTGCATTGGTTGGCTTGGTTGATTTTTTCCTTTAAAAAAATTTAGTTATGTGCGTATGTTTGGGGAAGGACCTGAAGAGGCTTTACTGGTGGGTTACTGGGTGTCACCATGCAAAATAATAAGAAAAAAAGAATATTCAAAAGAAACATTGGTTGCATCCGGGTTGCAGGGGGCAAAATGTCGTTGTTTTCCCTGGATACGCGCAACTTGCTGAAGGAGGGCCGAACTCTTCATGCGGGAGAACAGTTTAAAATATCCATATTTTATTTTTTTATTTATTCTTTTCAATCAGGAATGGAAATAAGCATCATGTGCTTTTTTACATCCAGTCCCCTGTGGTTTTCGATTTTGAAATTTGTCATCTGGTTTTCCACCGGCACAAAACGTGTGCGCAGTGTTCTGCATCGTTTGAACACGGGGCCTGGTTTATAGTCTCATTGAAGGATTTGCATTCAGTTCAATTTTTTTGTCAAAATGGAAGAAAGGGGGAAGCGGGGAAACGAACCCAGAACCTCACTGTTGACTTGTTGGCGGCGAAAAAGATCAATGGCAATTTTTTTGTTTATTTTTATTTCGTTGCGTTGTGTTTTGGGGTTTGGGGTGTTGCATTGCATTGCGTAATTACATTTTCATTTCATGCAATGCATCATAATTTTTAATGTATCTGACCAATCGTTCTATCTATTCATGATAATGTATTGTATTGCTTTTTCATTTTTGTTTTGTAATTTTGTACACCACTTTTTGTCCCGCAGACTTTTTCGGGATCCAGTTCAGTCGCTCTTTCCAGGAAAAGTTTCCTCGGGTCCAAAGTTAAAATTTTTTTTTTTTTTAAAAACTGCCCCGCGTTTGTATCTTTTTTCTTCTTTGTCTTCCTTTTTTTGTCATGTTTTTTCCCAGGGGGGGTTTGACATTGAGAGCCCTTCCTTCTCTCTTTTTGAGTTCCTCCCTTATTTATGCCCCCTTTTCTCTAAAAAACATCTGCAATCGGGGGAAACCCAGGTTTTGCTAGGTCTTTCCCTTTGGTCTCTTTCCATCCCCATGAAGTTTTAGTCCCTTTTTTTTATGTGGGGTCTGTTTTTCCGGGGAACGTTTCCCCCCCCAGCGCAGTTGATGCACTGCTCAACTTCAGATCATCAACTTTGCACATTCTATAGTTTTCATTGTGATCCTTGTCTTCCCATTTTTTCTGTAAACTAGCATTTTGGTTTTTTTACGCTCTTCAACAAACGTTTGGGGGTTGTGAAAACCCCATTTTCTGACCTTTCAGGGAAAAGGTCTGATCAAAATTTTGCTTGAAAATTTTCTTTTTTTCCCCACAAAATTTTTGTGCAGGGGCACTCTTTTAGTTGTGTGGGTTCTTTTTTTATGTTCAAAAGATTGCTACCACAGTGCTTTGGCTAATCGCCCTATCCCAAAGACATTAAAACCACCCCTATGTCCAGTGGGGTTGGGGGGAAAAATACTCTTGCTTTTGATAAGGAGTTAAAGCCCCTTTTCTAAAAGTGGTTTGGGCAAGTATGATGAATTTTTCCCCCCCCCCCCCCCCCCCCCCCCTTTCCCCCCCAAAACACAAAAAAACACACCAAAAAAAACAAACAAAAAACCCCCAATTATTGTATTTCAATTCACTTTTTATCAAACCCAAAAAATTCTGAAGGTATTCTGTGTAAATTTAAAAAAAAAAAAAAAAAAAAAAAAAAAAAATTTTGTATATATAATTATATAAATTTATATATATATAATAATATTTAAATTATATATTATTAAAATTGACAAAATAAGTAAGAAAAACAATGCGGGAAACCCTCACACCCTCATTTCCCTCTAAAAATGATTTTTGTCCAAGATTTAAAAAAAAAAAAAAAAAATTCACTACAAAAAAAATTTGAAAACGCTTTGGGAAAAAATTGATAAGGGGCCCTCCTTTGGGCCCGACCTGATTGGTTTCGGCTCCCGGTTTGGCACCTTCAAGGTCCTGGCGTGTTTATCCCTCTATTTTTAATATATTAATATAAAAATTGATAAGTTTGGGAAATTTTTAAAAGGGCTGAATCTTGTAAAGAACAAAACAAAGTGTCGTGACATTTTTTTTAAATTATTATTTTATATCGAGGATTTAAAGGAATAAACACTCATGTGCTTTTTTTTTTTTTAATCCCGTCCCCCTGGTATCATTTTGTAAATTTTTTCATCTGTTCCCCCCGGGAACAATGCCTACTCTTTTTGAAAAGCAGAACGATTTAAAGTGTGCGCAAGAGTTCTGTTGTTTTTACACACCGGTCGGTTTTTAAACTCTCCGAAGGATTTTATTTTATGAAAAATATTTTGTGGTGTGTTTTAAAAATTTTAATATATATATATTATGAAAAATATTTTGGTTGTGTGTGTATTTTTATATTTATATATATATAATTTTTAATATAAAATTTTTATAAATATAATAAAATTTAAGGCTACACCACAAACTATTCTGAAAAAAAGAGTTGTTTTTTGTTGGGGGGTTTTGTTTTTTTTTTTTAAGATAAATGAGAATTGCAGGATCTCTTCATAAAATCATGAATTTAAAAAAAAAAAATTCATTCTTTTTTGTTTTCTTCTTCTCAGCGGCCAGGGATTTTTTACGGGGTAAATGACGCAGACTGGGAATTGGTGGTGGTTTGAAACTGTTTTAAAACCCTTTTTTTTTTTTATACCATTTAAAACCAAAGGGGCTTCTTTGTTTCATTCTTGAGTTGGGACTCAGCCCTGCTTCCCAGGGGCTTATCGTGGCCTCCCCACTACAGTCTTGTTCTGTGGTTGAACAGCCCCGGGGAATGCTGTAAATTTTTGGGCCCTCTCCGGGCCCCAGCAAGAAAGGGGCCCTCCCCTTTTGCGGGGGGTGGTCATGCTGGCCTAACGTACACATTTTGATTTGTAAGCTTCTGCTGGATAGCAGTGATTTGTTAATGCTGTCTGACTGAGGGGATAATTATTATTTGTCGACCGCATTTTTTCCCATCATCTCCAGTTTTAAAGACTTCATTATAATTCCTTAGCGGGGGAAGAGGGGGAAAAACCAAGACTGTAACCCCACTGAAACTAGGCCACATTTTTGAATGCTTTTTATCATTCACTGTGTGGTGGTGCCCTGTTAGTACCCTGATTTCCTTTTAAAAGTGGCATTTTTTTTAAAGAATCAAATTCTTTTTTGGGTTTTGTTTCTTTTTTTTGCTTTTTTTTCTCCTCTGGCCCACTTCTGTCCAATTTGATTTGCTATGGGCTTTTTGGAAGACTGGAATCCCATTTCAAAACGTTTATTCACTTTTACGACACGTTTTGAGAGTGTTGCCAAAATTTGTCCCCTTCCTGTGCCCGTATCTCTTTTAGGCCCGGCTGGTGCTGGGATTTGTTAGGCAGAAAACTTAGGCACACCCTGTCAAAAAGTCTCAAAGCTAGTCGCTTCTGTAAGTGGCATCATCATGAAAGGGAGGTGGCAGGGGGGTGGTTAAAGTTTTTCCTCCCAAAAATAAACCTGAGGTTTCGGGTTTGTTTTTCCCGCCCCAACCTTTTTTTCCCCTTTGACAAAAAAATCGAAGTGAAAGTCGAGTCCTTTGGATGAGACTATAACCAAGGCCCCCCGGGGAACGCAGGAAAATCTTTCCGCATGTTAAATCCCGTTTCCGTTTTGCTTTTCGAAAGAGTAGGATTTGGTGGCGGTGGGAAAAAGATACCAAATTTTTTTAAAACGATACCACGCCAAAAAAAAAGTCATTGAGCACTTTGATTTTTGCTTTACAAGATTCAGCCTTAAAATTCCATACTTTTTTAATTTTTTATTATTTATTACATTTTAAACCCCAAAGAAAATAAAAAAAATGAAATGCATCTGATTCGTGGCCTGGTCTGGGTGGGATCTCGGTTTTTTGGGTTTTCTCAAACACTTGTGCCCGTTTTTTTGGTTTGTGTGTGAGCCTTCAGGGGCAAGGCTTTGGGGGAGTGGTTGAGGGATGTTAACCCCTTAATGCCCCCTTTTAAGTGCCCCTATATGCCGGGGAATAAATTCCTATGTACCACTCTATGTTCATATCCCTCTTAACTCAGAAACTACTACATGAATATTCCTGATTGTCTGCCCAAATTGACAGTATATATATCGTAAGATTACTTCTAAGCAAAGCTCAAATTAGTTACATGATATTTTCACTGCGAAAAATATATTTAAAATTATATAAATTGCCCAAAAAGATGATCTTCTTTATCACCACTAGTCATTCTGAGTACTCCGATCTCAATAACGTCAAACAAAAGTCTAGGAGGCCAAAATCTCATTCCTTTCTTTTTTAATGCACAGCGATCAGCTGAATCATACTCGAACATTTCATCACTGTTAGGTAGATATCTACATTTTATTTGCCCACTTTACAGCTGTGTAAAGTATTTATGCTACACAAGAAGTGTCAGCCCATTTTTTGAACAACGAACTTTTCCCAAGCAGTCCATGCATAAAAACACAAAATAACGAGCTAAAAAACTGATCGTTTTTTGTTACGGTTTTTGCAGGCTGGATGTTTGCCAAGCAGGCAGGAGAGTGACCACCATTAATTTTTAGGAGTTTCTTTCCCTTTAACTGTTGTCAAGGAATCAGGCTTGTTTACTTCGGTTCGACACCCCGGAAATTTTCCGGGTTGTTGGCGTATAGGGTGCACGTTTAGCCCCGGAAAATTTCCGGGGTAAGGCAGTCTAGTGGTTAATGGTGGTTGCTGCTGCCCCAGGTAGGTAGGTGTCTCGCTTAGTCTAGCTCCACGGCTTAGTCTGTTTTTAACATGTAGCATGAGGCCTATGTGGTGCCTTGCTTTATGTATGTTGACTCAGAACAGGCCCCCAGTTCTGTTATTTTTGAAAATGGGTTTTTAAAATTTTTGTGAAGAAGCAAGAGCAGCAGTTGAAAGTTTGTTGTTGTTGTTGTTCTTTTGATTGTTTGTTTGTATTTGGTTGTTGTTTAAGATGAATTGTCTGATTGATTAACCACTCGTTTCATCAGGGAACTAAACCGTTCGATTATTGACTGAACTGACAGATTGACTTAGCGACAACCACCTATAAACGCAGAACATCTTTGCGCACATGTTAAATCCTGTTCCGCTTTACATAAGAGTAGCCATTTTGTGTGCCCCATTGGAAAGGTGACAGAATGTACAAAACCGCATACACACAGAAAAGAAGGGACTGATTTAAAAAAAAGCACTAAGTGTTTAATGTTCAATCATTAGCCTCGATATTAGCTCCGCCAAAAATTATTTGATCTTGATCGATTGATTCATTTGATTTTTGTTGCAGCATCTCAGCTCATTAGTTTTCTGGTTGATTATTACCCTTTCTTGATTCCTGGCAACCCTCCCCAAATAAACGTTTTCTCCTCTTTATTATTTGTTGTCCTGTCTGTCTTTGTCGTCCATCTTCCCTTTATGGGAATTGTTCTCTCCCTTTATATAATTTTCCCCATTTTCTTTGTTTCATCTCTCTCTTCATTCCTTTTCTGTCTATTTTCTTTCTTGTCGTTTTGCGTATACCACATGTTTTTGCTGCCCTTGAAGGTAGCTGCAATTCCGACTTCAGGAATCAATCTTTCTGGTTTGACGAAGTTTTGAGATACCAGACAGAGGGTTTTAAATTTTTAATTTTATTTGTGTTTGTGTGTGTGGTTTTCTGTTTTCACCCGCCTTTTTTTTTTGTTAAATTTCCTGTACTATTTTGGCTGGTTGTTAATGAGTTACCGGTATTTTTCAGGTGAACTGAAATATCAGATCCCCGCCAACGACAGATTGTTTTTTAATATCAACGCTCCATGGCGGATAGACCACATGTGGAGCATTACTGTGTGGTGTTTGTTGTTGTTAATGTAATAAATGTGATTATTAGATGTGTGTGTTTGTCCCGATTTCTGTTTGGATGCGTTGCTTTTTAATGAGTCGTTGAATGTTTTTGTTCTGTTTTAAAATCTCTGCTGTCTGTCGTTTGTCTGTCTGCCTGTCGTCTGCCTGGCTGGCTGGCCTGGCTGCTCTGCTGTCCTCTTCTGCTGTCTGTCTCTCTCATTTCTCACCTCTCTCTTCGCACACACACACACATGCATGCACTACGCACGCATAAGACGCGCGCCACTGTACACACACATACAGCACACAGCAAGCACACACACTGGCAACGCATGCTGCTGCACACACAACACCCCTCCTCCCCCCCCCCCCAACACACACACCTCACCAACAGTTCGGAAAAAAAGAGCTGATGAAAAACAAACGATAAGTTTTAATCAGTTTAAAAGATAAGCCAAATGCTTAGTAATGCTAGCTCTTTCATGGCTTTTTTGCAATCCGGGGATTTTTTTTGTTTTATTGAAAAGAGGGGGGGGGATCGGGAGAGGAATTTTCAATTTATTTAATTCTCTTACAAATTTATGAAATGACAGTAAAGTTTTGAAAGAAATCACCAAAACACAAACCCTTGAATATAACAATTTTTGTTATAATAAATTAATAATAATACTGGAACTTATATAGCGCTAAATCTTTAAAAGACAATCAAAGCGCATGCATTCAACTAATCTTTACACAGATCATGCAATCACTGACAAATGATCAAATAGTTTTAAACCAACAGATATTACAAACATATGCGCTGCAGACAAAATCTATGAAATAAAATTTTCAAAAGTCAAATGTTTTACAAAAGTACACACACAAGAACACACACTTAAGGTCATATACTTAGCAAGGTGAAGGAAACATGGTTAGTGAGGTGGATAAGCTCTGATATAAAACAGGAGGGGGAAATCTTAGGTTGAAATAAATATGTCTTGAGCTTGGAATTTAAAAAGTGTCATAACTAGGTTTCTGGCGAAGAGAGAGAAGGGAGCTCATTCAGGTCGGATAGACCTCAATTGAGACAAGAGTGCGGCCAACAGTGTATTGGTGAATCTAGGTATTCGTAGGCAGCAAAGGTATCTGCAGTAGAGCGGAGGGAACGAGAAGGAGTGTACAAGGTTAAGACATTCACAGAGGGTCGGAGGGTGCATTTTTGGAGACATTTGTAACAGAGGGTACTGATCTTATAATTATTCTCTGTGGCACAGGCAGCCAGTTGGAGAGATCGCAAGAGAGGGGTAATGTGCTCAGAAATTTTTTCTTCTTGACAACCTAGTCGAGCTTGCGAGTTTTGTATACGTTGAAGGGAGTGGATGATGATGCTGGCAGTCCAGACAAAAGAGAATTACAATAGTCCGACGTAAAGATGAGAGGAGGTGACAAGTTGCTGTTGCAATCCAGTATGGACGGTACTTATCGAATCTGCACTAATACGCTGTAATTGATAGTAGCCCGACGACAGGTCTTGATGATGAATTTTTTCATAGAGAGTGTAGTTGTCGTTAACACACCTAGATACTCACAGCATGGATAGATGGACTGATGTATTGCCAAGTTCTATGAGCTGTTGTAAATGGAGAGATTTGTGTTTGTCCCCTACGAGCATTGGCTTCAGGTATTTATCGCATTTAGCGTAATTTGTTTCTGTGTCATCCAGTTTTGGAAGATCTTCAAAGCACGGCCGATATTTGTCAGGAGAGAAGGCGATTTTCAGAGTAAACACTGGCTGTGAATCTGAGAGTCATCATCGTAAAAATGATGGTTGATTTGAGACGGTTTATATGTGACAGTGGGCAGTGTAAAAGAGTGAAAAGAACAGGCCCTAGAATTGTTCCCTGTGGGACTCGCATTCCAGTTTGGCAGTATTGATGGGAATCTTGTTTACTGCACTGACCTGGATCGTCAGTAAGGTATGAATAAACCAGGTGATGGCTACGCCGTAACACCGAACGTGTTTTTTAAGACGGGAGAGAAGAATTGAGAGTGGTCAATAGTAACGAAGCTGCTGATAAGTCAGAGAGTGAGAAGGAGATTTTCCCTGAGTCAGAAAGCGAGTAGAAACGCGTTTTTTAAAGTGTGTACTAATACTAGGGTGGTTTCAGTGCTGTGGTTGACGCGATAGGCAGACTGAAACTCAGGAAAAGATTGTGAGAGAAGGTGGTTGTTGAGCTGTTTGAGACTACTTTTGTCAAGGACTTTAGAAATAAAAGGTAGATTGGAAACAGGTCTATAATGTCTCAGAATGTTATGTCAAGCATGTGGGCTTTTTGAGTAAGGTTGGACTAATAGCAGTTATGAAGCTGATGGAACATTTCCTGAAACAAGAGATAGTTTACTATTTTCGTGAATAGCGGGTATGAGTTGTGGTAGGCACTGTGTGAAAAGAGAAGCAGGTATAGGACAAGATCACATGATTTTATAGTCGATTTCTTTCAGAATTGTCATGATTCTTTCTCACATTCGGAATGAAAGAAAAGGAGAGGAGTGCCAGAGAATTGGGACAGGAAGTGTAGGCTGGAAAGGAGTCTGATCAGTTTGGAGCGAATGTCATAGACTTTTTTCAGAAAAGAATGCTGAAAATATAGATGGAAGTTCAGAGTGGTTGTGGATGGAAGGCAGAGGGCTTGCCTCACATATCCAAGAAGAGTAGATGTGAGGGAAAAGAGAATTTCATAGACTGGCTTCAAGAACTGAAAAGAGTAAATACTTTGTTTTTCTGAAAGAATTAAAAGATTTACTTTGTTTACGTGTTTTTCGAAAAGAGCTGCTTTATTAATTTCCGTTTTTGATTGTCGCACACTGCCGCTCTAGAGTTTGCCTGCGTTTTGTGCTTTGCGACCAGATGTCATGGGTGCACCATGCGTCACAATAGCCTAATCAGGCAGAGACGTCAGTGGGAGTGCATGCTCATCAAGCAGTTTGCTAGAACATCATTGTAGTGTTTAGAAGGGTTATTGTTGTCAGGGGTTTGTGATAGGTCGTTCAGCAAGCTTGTTGCAGAAGAAAGTTTGAATATCCTATGGCCTTAAGTAGTGGACGGTGACATACTTATTCTTTCTGATAGCTTTGCAAATATTTAGATAGAAAAGAACAGCGTAATGATCAGAATAGTAGTTCATGCAGTGATAGATACAGATGTGATCAGATCTTGGGAAAATATCATAAAAAGCCAGTCTAAAATATGTCCTGAACTGTGTGTTGCTTCGTTTACACAGCTGAGAAAGAATGGTTCGACAAGCGAAAAGAGAACGACGTTGACATCAGAAGAAGACTGGTTATTCAAAATGGAAGTTAAAAGCCCCGAGAATGATGGTCTTTTATATTTTTTTTTTTCTGGGAGAGAGGCTGTAGTGATCAGAGTGACTGAAACTCTTGATGAAAATGGAAGATGTCAGATTAATCTTACGGCTTGAGGTGGACAGTAAAGGACAGCAGAAAAGTAATAGAGTGGCCAGGTGTGTTGAAGTTGAGTTCACAGACTTCGAAAGATTCAGGTGAGAAAGGAAGGGAGTAGACAGAAAGAAAGAGCAGGTTACGATTATCTTATATAAACATGGCAATGCCACCTCCACGAGTCGGGGAAGAGAAAGAGTTTTATAACCAGGTGTTCATTGTTTAATTCGGTTCATGACCGTGTGTGTTTAACCAGTGATTTCTGTAAGTAAATGTTAGATCAATGTTTCTTTTCAGAGATGAAATCAGAAAATAGAATCCAGCTTACACCCTCTGGGCAACAGATTGCATGTTAACAAGCACATGTGGAAGGATGTTAGAAAGAGAAGGCAGAGAGTTGATGAAAACTGTGGTGAATTAGGATAACTGTCAGTGGAAGAGGATGAAGGCGATAGTAAAGATGTGGAGAGTGGAAGAGCAGACAAAAGTTTGGATTGAGAGTCAGGTGTAGAATCTGGTGAAAGAACTGGGGAAGTTCGGGGGAGGCTACATGATAAAAACACATATAAGGGAGGCTACATGATAAAAAAAACATCTCATAAAAGGGAACAATGCATAATGATAATAATAATAATAATAATGTATGGAATTTATATAGCGCTGAATCTTGTAAAGCAACAAATCAAAGCGCTCAGATGAGATGACATTTTTATAATATTGAAGATCATGTGGTAAAGGTGTTCCCACAACCTATATGGTGGTTGTGGAGCGAGGCGTCAGAGACCTCAGCTTCTCTAAGGGCCAGCATATTGAGGGCGGCGTCCATCTCCTCTCCTACGCTGCTTACCTTCCCTTACCTAAAGAGGCAGTAACCCACAACTTCACAATGGCATTCTCTCCATTAAACTCTTTCGAGGTATAGAGAAACAAAAAAGTACACGCACATCAGTAAATGATGAGGGGTATAAAGAGGAAAACAAAGCACAACTACACAATGGGCAATGTTCATGATAATAGATAATAATAATAAAGTATGGAATTTATATAGCGCTGAATCTTGTAAAGCAACAAATCAAAGCGATCAGATGACATGGTTTTTGGGGATTTTTTTTAATCGAGGATAATGGAATAAGCACTCATGTGCTTTTTTTACATCCACTCCCCGTGTGTATGCGGTTTTGTAAATTTTGTCATCTGTTCCCACAGGCACACAATGGCCTACTCTTTCGAAAAGTGGAACAGGATTTAACGTGTGCGCAAGATGTTCTGCATGCGTTCGCACACGGGACCTCGGTTTATAGTCTCATTTGAAGGACGAGATGATGAACTAGACATGGTTATAGCCTGCACTGTTAGCCTTGAAGCACCCTGGATGGTTGGCAAACTACTTACGTACTTTCAGGAACTATACAGGCACCTGAAGTGGTAACAGACCCATTTACAGCTGGGGGAACTGGGGAGACTGTATTGAATGAAGCCAAGGCCTGCAAACAGTCACCCATCCACTTGGTAACCACATACAAAAGACTTTTGAGGAGAGTGGAGTCGGCACTGATGTTAACTCCAGAGGGAAAAAAATCCTCTTGAACCGAGAATCGAACCCGGGTCAGCAGGTCACGAATACATCACTCTAACCACCAGGCTATTATCCCGTCCCCTGTGTGAATGAGGCAGCAACTGGGACAGACCCCCCCCCCAAAAAAAAAAAAAAAAAAAAAAAAAATTGTTTTTTTTTAATCCAGTTTCTGTCGGCTGTACTAAGGTAAAAGGTAAAGGATTCCCATAACCTATAAGGTCGTAGGGAAGCGAGGCGTCAGAGACCTCACTTCTCTAGGGGCCAGCATATTGAGGGCGGCGCCCATCTCCTCTCCCTCGCTGCTTTACCTTCCCTGACCCTAAAGAGGGCAGGCACCCATTTACAGCTGGGTGAACTGGGGGAACTGTACTGAAGCCAAGGCGTGGCGCAAACGGTCACCCATCCAACTGGTGGTAACCACGCTCGACGCTGCTTAACTTGGCTGGGGGAAAGCGAGTGCTCCGACCACTGAGCTATCCCGTCCCCCTGCCAATAAAAATGCTAGTCAACAATGCAGCAGAATGCCCTGTCGACCCAAGCCTGTTTTCCAGGCGTTGCTGCGGGCAAGTGACTCATGTTTTTACTATTAACTTCTTTTTTTTCTGTGTGTGTGTGTGTGTGTGTGTGTGTGTGCATAATGTGCGCAATACGGCTCAATACTTTTCCTTTCTGAGAAATATTAAACATCATATTCATCCGGGTCCCCCCCCCCCCCCCCCCTCCCTCAATGCCTTTGCTTTCTGAGGAATATCAAATATATTCAGCTGGTCCCTGTCCCCGCCCCCTCTCTCCCCCCACACACACACACACAAAAGGAGGGGGTGAGAGGGGTACTCGGTGGTTGTGGTGAAGGAAAGGCAAAAAAATAATTAAAAAAAAAAAAGGAAAGAAATTCAATAACAGCTGTTGCACTTATACAAGTATTTTTTTTCTTCTTATTTGAGAATGATTTAAAAAAAAAAAAATTCAAAGCTGATTTTGATGTTTTGAGTTCTGAAATATATATATATATATATATATATATATATATATATATATATATATATATATATATATATATATATATATATATATATCTGTTATGACTAGACACCCGTCAGAGGGTTTTCTGTTTGTGACACACTCTGATTTCTGTGGGAGGGGGGGGGGGGGGAGAGTACATAGTTATGTCCTTTACCTTCTCTCTAGTTTGTACTTTTGTAATACGCTATTTCTGTTTCAGTGTTGTGTGTGTGTGTGTGTGTGTGAGTGCGTGTTGTGCGTGTGTGTGTGTGTGTGTGTGTGTGTTATTTTAAAAAAATATTATTTTATATCGAGGATAATGGAATAAGCACTCGTGTGCCTTTTTACATCCAGTCCTCGTGTGTATGCGGTTTTGTAAATTTTGTCATCTGTTCCCACCGGCACACAATGGCCTACTCTTCCGAAAAGCGGAACAGGATTCAATATGTGCGCAAGATGTTCTGCGTGTGTTCGCGCACGTGGCTTCGATTCATAGTCTCATCCGATAATCTGAGTGTGTGTGTTGTGGGGGGGGGGGGGGGGGGGGGGGGGGGGGGGGGGGGGGGGGGGGAGGGGGGAACCGCGCGTGCTTCCCATCACTCGGGGAGGTTGCATGCATATTGCGTACGTGTGTGGTGTTGGGGGTGCGCCCCCGTGTGTGTGTGTGTGTGTGTGTGTGAGGGAGTGGTGTGAATTGCGTTGTCTTTAAAAAAAATCTGTGTCAAAGTCAAGTCAAAGCAACTTTTTTTTCCAGATGGTACATTGAATTGCAGTGTATTTGTTTTTTTCTCAAGCCACTGTGGGGGGGGGTTGTGTGGTGGTGGGGGGTGGGGGGTGGGTGTGTGGGGCGCGCCCGCGCGCGCGCGTAAGTGCTGGGATGCTTTTTGAACCCCAAACCCGCGTGTAGTGCGAAAGCGTGTGTTTGTCCTGCGCAGGGGGGGGGAGCCGCCATGTGTGCGTACGTGCTGATGGGTACGTTCTGTATCTGTGTGCATGTATGGGGGTGCATTCTGCGCGGCGTTGTTTTTGTGAATGATGTGTGCGTTCGTTCGTGCGAATGACCTGGGTGGGGTCATGTGGTTGCTTTGGGAAAAGGGGAGAAAAATGAGGGGGAGAGAGAGAGAAGAGAGAGAGAGAGAAGGAGGAGAGAGGGGGGGAGAGAGAGAGAAGGAGAAAAATCAGTAAAAATCAAAACAAATAAGCAAAAATAAAACCAAATTCTTTTTTTTCGGGATAATGAAAAAGGCCCCCATGTGGTTATTTTTTTTTTTACATCCTTTTCCCCCCGGGGCCCTTAGTGATGATCATGTAGTAACTAACCCAAAGCCCCCACACTTCACGGTAAACAAAAATAACCAAAATTAAAGGGGAGAGACAGAGGGACAGGGGACAGAGAAGGTCTCATAACTGGCCCAATTCACAACTATAAAAGGTAAGCCAAAGTGTAAATAAAAAAAAAATTTAAAAAAAATATTTTGGGGAAAAAAAAAAAAGAAAAAAAAAGGAAAATAATCCTTTTTTTTTTACCAAACAAATGCTGTAACAAAATTCCTCAAAAATTTGAAAAATTTTAAACATCAATTAACAACAAGGAGCTAATAAAGACAAAGGAAAAATAATAAGAAACAAAACTGACCCCCAAAAATCAAGTAGAAGGGGAAAAAAAAACACCCTAAACAAAAAATAACAATTCAAAATAATAATAAAATAAAAAAGAAATGATTTTTTTTAAAAATGTAAAAAAAAAGAAAAAACAAAGGAGGGGCACACTGTAAAAGTAGGGGGGAGGGGGGGGGGGGATTTTAAAAAAAAGAAGTCGGAGAGAGAGAGAGAGAGAGAGGGGAGAGAGGAGAGAGTGAGGATGAGGGGGGGGAGAGAGAGGAGATAGAGGAGAGAGAGGAGAGGTGGGGGGGAGAAAAGGAGATGAGAGGAGGAGAGAGAGAGGGGAGGGGGAGAGAGAGAGAGAGATTTTAGTAAAAGCAGATACTATTGAACGTAATTCTCGATTTTTTTTCCAAAATCCATCTTCGTTAATTAAAAAGTTTAGTCATAAAATTACATCTTAATATTGTAAAAACACCCCCAATTTGACCTCAAAATAATAAAATATCGAAATAAAAAAATTACTTAAAACTTTGGTTTTCAGTCAAACGTTGAGAGGAGAGGGGAGAGAGGGGGGGGAGAGAAATTTTAGAGAGAGAGAGAGAGGGGAGAGGAGAGGGGAGAGAGAGGAGAGAGAATGAATAATCTTTTTTTTTCAAGGGTAACCCATTTTTGAGCTGCGCATACTTTTTTTTCTCGGCCCCCTTTCCTGATTGGGACTATCAAAAAAACAAAGGTTTTAAAAAAAATTTCTAAAAAAGACAAAATAATTTTTAAAAAAAAAATCCCCAACTGACTTGAGCATTAATTTCAAGAGTACATGAATTTTTTTTTATGAAAAGAGATATACGCTAAAAAAAACTATAAATTTTCCCAAAAAAATCAAACATTACATGAAAATGGTAATATGGATAAGTTAAAAAGGGGACAGAAAAAAGGAGAGGAGAGAGAGAGAGAGGAGAGGAACGTGGGGGAGAAGTTTTTGGGGGGGAGGAGAGGAGAGAGAGGAGCATGAAAAGTTTTTTTGTACTTGGTTTTTAACGATTTTTAATCAGAAACTGAATATTTACATAAAAAATTTAAAGCAATAACAAAAAATGCTTATGGCGCTCGAAAACCCTTTATTTTACTCTTTAATTCGGCAGCTAATGAGCTTGGTAAATCAGGTGTGAAGGTAGGTTTTCCGAACACCATTTTAGTCATACATTTGGAAAAAGCTCTCCCCAAGCTGAACCATGTCATACAGAAAGAGGGGGAAAGAAAAAAAAAAAAAAATACAAAATCATCCAAACAAAACCACCACTAACAAACATCAAAAAGCCCCCCCCCCCCCCCCCAATTAAACATTTGGGGGAGAAAAACAAAAATAACTTGGGAAGAATCGATTTTCCATAAATATTCTGCTGCTCTTTCACTATCTATTTAGGAAATTGCACAACTAAATGTAATGTATAATTTACAATCTTAATTACTTCTGTACGATCCGATATGTCATGTCTGTTAGTCAAGTAAATCGCGATAGCTTTTACAGTTGGATAGTAAGATAAAGACCCACCAATACTGAGGTGTGAAGTAGACACAGCCATTAAACAATTGAAGAAGGGGAAGTCCCCTGGAATCGATAACATCCCAGCTGAACTCATAAAAAATGGAGGGAATGCAACAGCAAGGCGATTCACAGAACTTTGTCAGAAGATTCACGACACCAAAGAATGGCCAGAAGAATGGACACAGTCTCTTTTAATACCCCCACCAAAGAAAGGAAACCTCAAGCAATGCCAGAACTACAGAACCATCAGTCTCATAAGCCATCCTAGCAAGATCATGCTGCGGGTAGTCCTAAACAGACTGAAAAACCAAGCGGAAAAACTCCTAGCAGAAGAACAAGCCGGCTTTAGACCAAAACGCAGCACAATGGGACAAATTTTCAATCTGAGAAATCTGATAGAGAAACACCAACAAGACTTGTATCACAATTTCAAGACTTCAAAAAGGCCTTTGACAGGGTATGGCATGACGGCCTCTGGCAAGTACTCAGGCACTTCAACATTGACAACTGCCTCATTGAAGTCATCAAGGCACTGTACGAGAACGCAAGAAGTGCAGTTTTCATGAACAATCACATGGGCGAGTTCTTCAAGACCACGGTTGGGGTCCGTCAGGGCTGCTCTCTCTCACCTGTACTCTTCAACCTCTTCCTCGTAAACATCATGACAGAGACACTGCAAAACCACCACACTTCCATCTCCATTGGTGGAAGACCCCTTTGCAACCTCAGATTGGCAGATGACATTGACCTCATGGGCGGCAGCAAACAAGAACTGCAAAACCTCACAGATAGTCTATCAGATCGAGCGAGCGCATACGGCATGGAGGTCAGTACAGAGAAATCAAAGATCATGATCAACGGCACAAGTAATGACAGCACGGAAAGAAAGATGAATGGAGAAATACTGGAAGAGGTGAGCCAATTCAAATACTTAGGCTCCATCCTAACAAAAGATGGCACATCAAACAATGAAGTGAAAGCTCGCATTGCAACAGCAACATCTGCTCTAGCCAGACTCGAGAGGATCACCAGAAGCAACAACATCAGCTTCTGCACCAAATACCACCTCTACAAATCCCTCGTGATATCTATCCTCCTATATGGTTGTGAATCATGGACTCTGTCAGCAGAGCTAGAGAGAGGAGAATCCAAGCATTGGAGAACAAGTGCCACAGAAGACTCCTCAAAATATCATACAAAGAACACAAGACCAACAATTATGTGAAAGAAGAAATCAAAAAGCGTGTGGGCCCCCAAGAACCTTTGCTGTCCACCTTAAAGAGGAGAAAACTGATGTGGTTTGGTCACACCACAAGACACAACACCTTAGCAAAAACCATCTTGCAGGGAACGGTTGAAGGCAAGAGAAGAAGAGGCCGCCAAAAGAAATCATTGGTTGACAACATCAAGGACTGGACCCCCAACCCCTGCAACACCTTCTACTAGCCACACAGGATCGTCTTCTCTCATGTCCCCCCTACGTCCTTTGGGACATGGGACTGAGTGAGTGAGTGAGTTACTTTAGAAGCCATGTGATCCTGAAATGAATTTGTGAACAGACTGAAATATCAATACGTTTATATCTGTTGGAAAATCACGACTCCCTTTTCAGAGAAAATTAACTTTAATGTAAATTCTAGGAAGCTCAAAAATAGTGTTTTCACGTACTGCGTCATAACGGGCACAGAGTAACACGTAATGTTCTGCTGTTTCGTTTCCATTACCACATGTGCAGTGGGGATCTTCAATTAACTTTCTTTTACACATAATTATCATAATTCAGATAATGATAATAATAATGATAATAATAATACTTATACTAATACTACTACTACTAATAATGTATGGAATTTATATAGCGCTGAATCTTGTAAAGCAACAAATCAAAACGCTCAGATGATTTTTTTTTCGAGGATAATGGAATAAGCACTCATGGTTTTTTTTACATCCAGTCCCCGTGTGTATGCGGTTTTGTAATTCAGATCACTCATTCCAAGGCGCAGGCGACAATGGATTATCTGATCATGTCTGTCCCTAAGGTAGTGATAAGGAGGTATAACAGCGTCATCAGCAGATAACTCATGTGCTTTTTTACATCCAGTCCCTGCCCGTAGGGTGACATATTAATAATGAACCCAATACTCATACTTTCAAACAGTAGAAGCAAAGGGGAAAAGAATTTAAAGAGAAAAGAAAAAAAAAGAAAAAGAAAAAACAAACACACACAAAAATACACCAGACAGACAAAAAAAAACCCCAGAACATCCCCCCCCCCCCCCCCCTCCAAAAAAAAACCCAACAACAAAAACCCCCACCCCAAACAGAGAGAGAGAGAGAGGAGAGAGAGAGAGAGAGGGAGAGGGAGAGAGAGCAAGCATTTTCAGGTTACATCAACATCAAAATAAACCAGATATCAAATTCTATTAAAGCATGCTCACTAAAACCCTTTAAAAATATATATATATACTATCAATAAAGATATCAAGTTAAGTTACAAAATGTCGAAGAGCCTGATATAAAACAGTTTTAACAGTCCCGCCAACAACAGCATCATTACAACAATTCGAAGTTAGGCAAATCAGTTTAAACTAACTCAGTACATTTCCAAGAAGCAGAACAATATTGTATGATTTTTGGACGATGATAAAATAAATCACTATAAAATGTATAAACCAAACATTTATATAAAAATAATACATTTCATATATAAGAGGAATACCAGAGAGAGAGAGAGAGAGAGAGAGAGAGAGAGAGAGAGATGAGAGAGAGAGAGGAGATGAGAGAGAGAGAGAGAGGTACATTTCCAGGTTGTGTGATCATCTAGATAAATGGCATGTAACAAAACACCCACACAAACCTCTCTCACCTACAGCTATCAATAATAAACAAGCCAAAATGTAAGCTACAAAGAACATCGCATACATAAATATGTCTAACAATTAAGACAAAACAATTTTAAAATTCCAATTGAGTAAAATGCATACTTGTATATAGAAAATAAAAATTGCATGATTTAGAACAATTACAGTGAAAAAAATTTCCACATTTCATAACAACAGAATTACTGCATTTGTAGCGGTCTAAGTTTTAAGAAGAATGGAGAGGAGGGAGAGAGAGGAGTGGAGGGGAGAGCGACAGACAGATAGGCAGAGCCAGAGAGTACATTTTTGAATTGTATGATTATCTGGATAATATGTTATATTTGACAACACCTACACAAGCAATCTCATCATAAATATTGCTACCTTAGTATATAGTAAAAATGATATTAATAATACAAAATATAACATACAAGGGACATATATGAATCTATCAAAATAGTCTAACACAGTAGGCGCTTGAGAGAGAGAGAGAGAGAGAGAGAGAGAGAGAGAGAGAGGGAGAGGGAGAGGGAGAGAGAGAGGGAGAGAGGGAGAGAGAGAGAGCTCAGGATTTTAATTGTAAGGCCACCAGCCTGTATACAAGGGGGAATTCATTTTGACAAAAGAAACTTCAAACAAAACAGTACAAACAACATAGACAATGTTGGCATTATCAAGAGTGATTTCCCAAAGAAACATGAACCACTTCCACTTTTTGTACAGAGAGAGAGAGAGAGAGAGAGAGAGAGAGAGAGAGAGATTTCAAATGTTTAATGTGGTTTGGTCATAGGCATACATACACATTGAGGAAGGGTGGAGATGGGGTGGTCCATTAATATATGACAACTGAAATATGACCACATTTTCCCAATCATAATACAAAGTACAACGCATTTATATTTACAATAAGTATTTAGATATTCTTCAATCAGAACTATTGCTGATGTACAGCATTTTATCATCTATCCTTCCTAGCAAAAGAAAAAAAAAGGATATAAACTGAACCAGAAAATCACTGAACGAACCTCAAGTTAACATTCGGAAATTGGTGGGAAGACATGTCAGTGCCCTGATGTTATCTACTTCACAAAAAGCGACATTCCTCAAAGCCTCAATACAGACATGTCAGTCCTCTGATGTCATCTGCTTCACAAAAACTTAAGCTCTAGAAAGCCTCAATTCAAGAAAGCCCCAAATGCAGCAGTCCACTGAGCTTACAGTCATCCAGTGGGTTCCTTCACACTGCAGCATCCATGGTAACGGAGAAGCTGACCTACTAGCGAAGGTAGGCAGTCAAATGCCTTAAGAAGAGCAAGAAGAGACGTATGAAGAAGCAAGGACCATTGTGAAGGAAAAGCAAAAGAGAATATGGCTTCAGCAGCACCTTAATTTCAACAGTAAGGATGACTACTACTACCTCCTGCCCAGAGAAGACCGAGTAACAACTGTGAGGATGAGGACTGGACACTGCAGACTCAGACATCACAGGTTTACCAAGTTCCACATTGGTAATTCTGGGGCGTGCCCCTGTGGAACACTTCCTCCAGATCTGTCCATCCAACACACCAAAACCTGAGAGCCGATATCTGGCCTACTGACCTGCCGATGAGGTCAAGCTTTTTGGACTCCTGGAGAGCCTTCAGCGCACGGTAGCATTTGCCAGGGCCTCAGGAGTTGCTTTCTGAGCATTCGAAGGAGGAGGAGGAGGAGAAGAAGAAGAAGAAGAAGAAGAAGAAGAAGAAGAAAAAGAAGAAGAAGAAAAAAGCCTCAATACAGTCATTTCAGTCTCCCATTGTCATCTATTACAAAAAGTGAAGAACAAGGATGTTTGAATTCATTACAGTAGGCCACCGGGGTCATATCATCCTCATAGGAAGATAAGCTTTCAGGAAGCCCTGATTCAGTCCAGCAAGTCCTCGCCCTCATTTAATCAGAAATGGAACCAAAAGAACCTGTGATGGCAAATGTGTCCAGGGATTCGGCCAGTTGCCTCAGGTAATCCCCAGCCTTCGACCCTGTCTTCTTGTAGAGGCTGATAGAGCCGTCAATGATGTCATACAGACTGATGCCGATCAGGACAGCGTTCAACACAATGGACCCAGCAGCTGCTGCTGTAGCCAAACGTGCCACAGCTGCGGCTTCTGCGCCTGCTACCCTTGCAGCCACCACCCCTGCGCGTACAGCTCCAGCTCCCGCTCCTACAGCTCCTGCTGCAGCTCCGGCTGTTCCTGCGGCTTGGCCGATTTTGGATTTCAACTCGTCCTGCATCCTCCTGAACGCTTCAGGATCCCTCTGTTGCAGCTGTCTAATCATCATCTCATTGAAGTCATCCCATTTTTGAACTAGTGGCTTCAGTTTGAATTTTTCGATGAAGATCTTGGCTACACTGGCGCCTCCCGCGACCACCCCTCCAGCAGCAGCAATGGCAGCTCCTGTGATGCCGGCCACCAGGGCTGACAGGCCCATCGTCACAGGTATCAGAGCAAACCCCACAATGGCAGTGACTGCAAGTCAGAGAAAGTTAAACAGAAAGCAGTGCTCTGTTAGTAACTGATCATGCATTATTGGCGCTATTAAGAGAAATACCATTTTGAATTTCAGTAGCTCTCTTTCGGAAGATATATTCATAGGAAAGTAGTGAAGAGAGCCCTGAAAAAAGAATTACAAAACATTCTGGAAAGGAAAGACGGTTTACAATAAGTAAAAACGCTGGAGGTGAGGTTTATAGTCGGTAACAGAAAAGAGATAATCCACAGAACATTTGAATAAAGAACATGACATGAGGAGACTGTTCCGGGTTCAAAATAAGATTGATTCTATCACTAAATAGAATTGCAAATCGTTTAAAACTCTTCCACGCATACTCTAACTCAGTTATAGGCGCTTTTACAAATCAATCAGACAGCTTTCTTAAGCAGTCTTTTTTACAGGCAATACTACCATCATTAATGAGTGTTAAACTCAATATCAATCCCATGGACTGTCTACATGTATTACCTCTGTTCTGTTTGTTTTATTAAAGTTAATACTATCTATACAGTGTAACACATCACTAGCCGAATATCTGTCTGAAGGGGAAAAAATCATGTGATGGATCCGCTGAGAGATTTGAGGGTCATCTGCGTACTGGTGAAAGTCATAATTTTGATAATTTTCTGGAATAATCTCTGACAGTTGCAGTAAATAGCACTATCCCCAACACTGAACCCTGAGGTACACCATACCTAATCTTAGGGGCAGATTTCATCTGACTGTTTTATCTATATGACAATCAATAAGAATGAGTGTGAACCACACGGAGACTGTGCCTTGAATATCCCACTTAACCTGTAGCCTCTTGATTAAAACAATGTAATCAAGTATATCAAACGCTACTCTGTAATCAAGCAACAGAATAAATACAAGCTTTTTGTTTGGTTTTATTCAAGTAAGCGTTTTTGATATTCAGTGACCTTCCAGTCTCTAACCTAAGGCGCTAACCACAGAGCCAGGGTGGCTGGCAATCAAAGTTTTTATTGTGACTTCGATTGTAACACGTTGTTTATGTATTCATTTATTCCTTTATTTTCACAATGATGGATTAAGCCCTCATGTGCTTTTTTTTAAACATCAAGTCCCCGTATATACGCAGTTTCGTAAATTTTGTCATCCGTTCCCACCGACACACAATGGCCCACTCTTCCGAAAAGCGGAACAGGTTTTAACGTGTGCGCAAGATGATGTCTCATCCGAAGGACTTTTGGGGAGAGTGGAGTTGGCACTGATGTTAACTTCAGAGGAAAAATTATCTTGAACGAGATTCGAACCCGGGTGAGCAGATGACGATTGCATCACTCTAACGACTAGGTTACCCCCCCCCCCCTTTTTTTTGGCAAAGCGTGTGTGTGGGGGTGGTGGGGGGGGGGAGGGGGTGTCTGATAACCTAGTTTACAGACCATGGAATGGGCTCTTGAATCTCCTTCGCAGTCATTTGGATTGTGGGTCTGTTTGCCATGAAAAATAAAATGGAGTATTCTTTGCTCTGAATTCCAATGCTTTCTGAGGGAGTTTCCTACTTGTTTTTGACATCATCTTGTGGTGTCTGGGTGACGGTTTGCGCGCCTTGGCTTCAGCACAATTCCCCATTTCACCCAGCTGTAAATGGGTACCTGCCCTCTTTAGGGACAAGGAAAGTAAAGCAGCGAGGGAGAGGAGATGGGGCGCCGCCCTCCATATGCTGGCCCCTAGAGAAGCTGAGGTTTCTAATGCCTCACTCCCCATCGACCATTATTTTAGGTTAGGGGACACCTCTACCTTTGACCTTGTGCTTTGATTTGTTGCTTTACAAGATTCAGCGCTATATAAATTCCATACATCATCATCATCATCATCATCATCATCATCATCATCACTTGACAATGCGGGACAGCTTTATTCCTGGTTGTTTTGGGATCCTCTGCTTGTGTGCGTCCTTGCAGTTTATGCTTCCCTTATCCATCACTCCCATTTCTGCTGCAGAATGTACATTGTCTCCCCCCTCCCCTCCCCCCCCCCCCCCCCCCCCCCCCAGTTTGTCTGCAACATTCTTGTGTCCTCTGCAGATACACAATCTCTCCCGCAAAAAAGAAATGTAGTTGTTAACTGTAATGGGACAGGATAGAGAAAGTACATGATAAAAAAAAAGAAGCAAACAATTTTTTTCCCGTTTTAAGCTTCAGAAGCAAAGTGGACACGTTTCACTGTTGCACTGTTGTTATTCATGGAACATATTGCTACATGCTTCCTTCTCCATTTCTCCACATTTTAATCTCTCTCTCTCTCTCTCTCTCTCTCTCTCTCTCTCTCTCTCTCTCTCTCTCTCTCTCTCTATATATATATATATATATATATATATTATGAGATGAGAATAATACATGGGTGTGGGTGTGTGTGTGTGTGTTGTGTGTGTGTGTGTGTGCGTGAGTGCGGCGCGTGTGTGCTTGCGAGTGCCTGCATGCACGCGTAAATAACAAGTTTATATGTCTTTTCCAGTGAATAGTTTTTATAACACTGTATACCTACAAGGTGTGTGTGTGCGTGTGTGTGTGAGTTCGTAATATTTTTTTTATTTGAAATTATCTTGGAATGTTTTTTCCAATATGAAATGTAGCTTTTTTGTATCTCTCAAGATTATGATATGTATCAATGTGCCTGTCAGTATTGTAATTGCCCTTCCTGGGATGATGACAGTGTTTTGTTTTAAATAAGGTTTATTCATTAATAACCATGAAACAAGCATACCATAATAAACATAATCAGCATAGCAGCAACACGCAAGTAGCTTATGTTGTACTCAAGTGCAACATCAACATTCCTATGGCGACTGATAAACAATACACTGATCAAAAGAGGTAAAAGGAAAAAAAAACCACCAACAGAATAGTAACAGCATCAATATGTACAGATAATGAAATAACTGAAAATTCCCCAAAAGGCATGTCTATAGCATAAATAGGCAATCGTTAGGAGAAATTCAGAATCCAACACTGTTCAACTCATCCAGATGATTAGCTCATGAAAAAGCAAATGATGAAAAACAGACTAACTACAAGACAGACACAAACAAACAACAAGCTACAGGATGAAAGGAAAGAACAAAACAAACAAACAAAACAAAACAAAACAAACGGAGAAACAGATCAGCCAGCTGACACACGAGCAGTAAAAACATCAAAACAAGCAACAGACAAAAACCAGAGAGATGAGTTGGAGCAGGTAGAGAAATGTTAAGCAATGCAAAGATTAGTCAAACATTGAGTGTATAGACATCAAAATAATAATACTAAATCAATTGTACATGTTGAATTGACTTAAAATTAGAGGCGCTTTGAATAAAAAATAAAACTATGTACAGTTTTAAAGATAGGGGTATTAGTTTCACGTGAAAGGTCAGCGCTGCCTGATAAGAGAATTTGCACACATAGATAGTTGGGAGACAGGGTTAAAACTGTATTTCTACCAGCAAGATTGTAATGTGGACAGTAAAGCAGGTAGTGTTCAGCTGTCTCAAGGGCATTGCCACAATCACATACTGGATCATTTGCTATATGACGGTTTAACTTGTCTGCCTTCAAATCACTAATACCCAGATGCAGGCGACAATGAAATACCTGCTCCCTCCTCTCCCCAAAATAAAAAAGGTGGGCACCACAGCATCTTCATCTGAAAAATGCCGTTTTAACAGGCTTAAAGAGTTACATTTTTAAAAATATAATCAGGTAAAGAATTCCAGTGGTTAGTAGTAGAGGGAATGAAAGATGTACGATATAATTCTGTATTACATTTTGGTACACTGCGCTCTAGGGGTCTCCGTCTGTGATAAGAATTTCTGTCAGAAACCAAACTTGGGACTAGATCAGATAGATAGCCAGGACATAAGTTGTTCAACATGTTGTAAAACTGAATTAGTTTGTGTCTGGCTCTCCTTTCCTTAAGAGAGCAGAAGCTAGACTCATGCTATATTTTTTTCATGGTTTGTACCACGAACAGCTCCAATATATTGTTCTTAGTACTTCGAGATGCAAGGCCTCCAACGACTCAGATAGTGTTACAGTGCAATTATCCCATACGGTGTCAGCATAGTCAAAATGTGGCAAAATAAAAGATTTATAAATTGTTTCAAGGGCTTTTCTATTAAGCTTGTATTTGTGTCTTCAGACAAGAAACCAGCATGGTGACAGTATTTATTATGTTTTTAATGTGGTCGTCCCATTTGCAGTTACCTTGGAGAATAATACCTAAGTGTTTATGCTTGCCATTGCTCTCGAGGGGAGTCAAATCAATTGATAAAGGTAAGAATGTGTCATCATTTCGGTGAAAGTTTAACAATTTCGTTTTTTCAGCATTTAAGTTTACTTTCCAGCGCTTGGCCCAGGTACATATCTTCCTAAGATCAGAATTAAGTATGTCAGCACGGATGTTTGGGTCATTTAGTGCTAGTGTCATCAGCAAATAATTTAATATCGGACTTAATGTCATTAACACTATCATATATATATATATATATATATATATATATATATATATATATATATATATATATATATATATAAAATATATATATATATATATAAGGAATAGAAGTGGGTCTAATACTGATCCCTGTGGTACGCCTGCAAATACTTTTTAAAAATCGGATTTATCACCTTTAATGATAACTGCTTGGATACGATCAGACAGGTAATCAGTAAAGCACTCCAATAGTTTACCACGAATGCCACTTGTATTTAATTTGTATAAAAGGCCATTGTGCCAGACGCGATCAAACGCTTTGGATATATCAAAACAAAAAGCTTGCATTGTGATTCCACGATCCATTGCGAAACAGACATTATTGTAAATACACAGTAGTTGGTTCACAGTGGAATAACCAGGGGTAAAACCTGACTGTGAGGGGGATAGAATGCTATTACTTGAAAGAAATGAATATACTTTTTTATGTACACATCTTTCCAATATTTTACCAACACAACTCAGCAATGAAATTGGTCTGCAGTTGTTGCATACATCTTTGGAAGATTTCTTGTGCAGAAAATTTACAAGGGCTGTTTTCCAGACCTGAGGAAACCTTGATTCCCTGAGGCTTTTATTGAAAAGACTGGTTAAAGGGTTTAAGATAATGGCAAAGATGCAATTAACAGTTTATTATGAATAAGATCTGGCCCTGCTGCTTTATTAGTTTTAAGCTTAAGAATAACATCTTTGACATCAGAACATGTCAGGATTATTTCGTTAAGCTCCATATCAACAAAAGGGATATCAGGCAAACCCTCATCTATATGTTCTAGACTAGACTGAGAAATGAAAAAGTCATTGAAAACATCAGCTTTTTCTTTATTTTTATAGAATAATTTGTCATTAAATAAGATAGGTGGAATGTCATTCCAATCCATACCTTTCTTTTTTAGGAACAGCTTGACAATCTTCCAGCATTCTTTTTGTTCAAAGCTGGACGGGTCACAAACTTTATTTTCCAACTCTGAAAAATATTCATGTTGCTTTCCCTTTCTACTGATGTCACATAATTTCAAAATTGGCGAAAAAAAAAGCCAGTCTTAAGACGTGTTATTACGTTTAGCTATTCTATGGATTCTTTTGCGCTCTTCGATCAATGTTCTATTGTCACCAGTCATCCAAGGTACATTATTGGGATGAACAGTTATGGTTTTTGTTGGCACACTTAATTTTGCATTATTAAATAGAATGTTGGAAAACAATTCAGCACTATCATCTATGGTTTTTACTTTGAATAGCTTCATTCCAGTTAACTTTTTCAAGCAGATCATGAAATTTGCTTGTGTCAAGTTTGTTATAATTGAAAATCATTCTCCTAAATGATTTCTCTTTAGTAACTGCAATTTTTATAATGGCACTTGGAACACTGTGATCTTTACAGATAGCCGGTAGGACCTCAAAGATGTGGACAATGTTAGGGCTTTGGGTTATTATCAGATCTAAACACCTGCTTGTCAAATCAGTTATTCTAGTTGGCTCATTAATAAGCTGCCTAAGCTGATAACAATTTAGAATATCTAACAAATAAGGTGAAGGCGTTTGCAAGAAATCAGTGTTCAAGTCACCAAGAATTACAAATTTCAGTGGAATATTGTTAGCTTTATCCACACTCTCTTCTATTAAGTGCCAATAATTCACAGCTGAGTTAGGTGGACGATAGAATGAACCAATAAACAAGCTCTCTTGATTTAATATATTTTGTTTCAACCCATACTGCTTCTAAATTGTCTACATGTAAGTCTGGTCGAAGTTTGCAGAACAAGTTATTTCTAATGTAGATAGCAACTCCACCTTGAGGATCATTAGGTCTGTCACGTCTAGCTGGGGGATGAACATGTGTTAGTTCAGTCGAGCTATTACTGTCTGATTCAGAGAGCCATGTCTCTGGTACTGTACTGATGTCTACCTTACTGTACTCTGCTGCTCCATCTTGTTC
Source organism: Rapana venosa (assembly GCA_028751875.1). Taxonomy (NCBI): domain Eukaryota; kingdom Metazoa; phylum Mollusca; class Gastropoda; order Neogastropoda; family Muricidae; genus Rapana; species Rapana venosa. Next base: position 31,222,616 of record CM054161.1, on the reverse strand, counting down.
TTAATGCTTCTTATATTTACATGTATGATTTGAAGGTCCGTTTACAGTGTTTTCCACTTGAGTAGACTGGACTCTGCCATCCAAAGGTATTTGCATTGGGAACGGGCACTTACCATCAGCTGTCTCTGCTCGTGAAAAGTAGGCCCTAGAGACGAGCTAAATAGACATTGATGGTAAACTGCATACTTTTTATATAAAACTATGCAACTTTGGCTCGTTTCAGCTTCACCTAATCCCACCAAAGTTGCATAGTTTTATAGGAAAAGTATGCAGTTTACCCTAAATGCCCATTTAGCTTGTCTCTGTCTCTAACAAGAACTTAATAAGAACCTGACAAGAACCTAACAAGAACTTAATAAGAACCTGACAAGAACCTAACAAAAACTTAATAAGAACCTAACAAGAACTAAAACAAGAACCTAACAAAAACTTAATAAGAACCTAACAAGAACTTAAACAAGAACCAAACAAGAACCTGACAAGAACCTAACAAGAACCTAACAAGAACTAAAACAAGAACCAAACAAGAACCAAACAAGAACCTAACAAGAACTTAAACAAGAACGTAACAAGAACCAAACAAGAACCTAACAAGAACCAAACAAGAACCTAACAAGAACCTAATAGGTAAGAACCAAACAAGAACCTCATAGGTAAGAACCAAACAAGAACCTAACAAGAACCTAACAAGAACCAAACAAGAACCTAATAGGTAAGAACCAAACAAGAACCTAACAAAACAAACAAGAACCTAATAGGTAAGAACCAAACAAGAACCTAACAAGAACCAAACAAGAACCTAACAAGAACCTAAGAAGAACTAAAACAAGAACCTAATAACTAAAACAAGAACCTAACAAGAACTAAAACAAGAACCTAACCAACTTAATAAGAACTAAAACAAGAACCTAACAAGAACCTAACAAGAACTACAACAAGAAGTAAAACAAGAACTAAAACAAGAACTAAAACAAGAACCTGACAAGAACTTATTCAATAATTGTTTGACAAAAAACATTGATAAAGATAGACAATATGAATTGCGAGGAGCTTTTTGCACATGACATCTACTAGCTCTTGTCAAGAAGGCATAACTGATGATAAGATTCTGTTGGATAAGAAGGAGAAACTGTATTCTCTTGCTGCTTGTGGTAAAACAAAGCATTGCTTAGGAATACAACTAACGGTTGAACAGGTACAGCAGTTATCATGGCAAGATATTATTAAGTATTATGCTAGGTATGAATCCCTTCTTGGAACAAAAATTGTTGGAAGCTTAGGGCATACAGTTATTGGCCTATACGCTAAAGAAGCAGGTAGGCTCTTTAATGTGGACTCAGAGGCTGACTTAGCCTATGACCTGTCACAAGATCCTGTTTTGTCTACGACGCTGGAGACACTTGCCTGCGACATGTATTATCGTTTGGGATTCTGTTAGCACCGGTGGTTGCTAGTCTAATAACTTTAAATCGTATAAAATGTAAACACACAGAGGAAGATGGAAGCGCAGAACACAGTGACGAACCAACAGGAAGCGCAGGAGAACGTGACGAACCAAACCCTTCCACAAGTTACAACAGTGACCAAGAGTGGTAGGAGTCCCGGGAGAGTTGAAGCTGGCAAGAGGTTGGCGGAATGGAATCCACAGAAAAATTAGTAATCCAGCAAAGCAAAAGATCTTATTCGGAGAAGCATCCGAAAAAACAGACGCCCATAGACCTGCCCCCCCCCCCCCCCCCCCACCAAACAGATATTCAGTCTTACAACTCGCTGTTATTAATCGGAATAACTGTTATTGGCGTTGGTTATACAGCTTATAGAGTATGGAGCAACAAGCCACCAACAAAGCAAGAACCGCTGCAAGAAGCAAAGCCAAAGCCACAGCCACAGCCACAACCATTGCAGAGCAAACAGCATGACAGCAACCCATTCAAAATGTATTAATATAGTTATATAAATATTTAATTTATACACATAGTAGAAATATGAGTACAGAAAAGACAACAGTTAATTTGGTCTACCACGCTGCTGTTATTGGTGGTCTCAGCGTTGGCTATACTATGCTGGGAAAGAACCTTCTGAAAATGAAGCCAGCTGATCTAGGAAAATTAGACTTTGAGGACAGCGCCAAACTAGTTGCCGTTGTAACAGCATCCATCGCCACAAAAGACTTCTTGGTTAAGCAGGGAATCAATAATTCCAGAAAATATTAGCCCATAAGTAGAATCAGGCATGGCTTCCTTAGTGATGATGGTTGGTGGTGCTGGAGTTAATGTCAGCATACATTAAAAAAAAAGTCATCTGAGCGCTTTGATTTGTTGCTTTACAAGATTCAGCGCTATATAAATTCCATACATTATTATTAATGCACTTGCTTTTACAGGAAGTAACTACATGTTTTCTAAATTTCATACAGACGAAGAAAGGAAGATACATGATAAAGTAATAGAACATCTGAACAGAGCACAGGCAGATTACGAAAGACAAAGAATTGCTCAGTTAGACTTCATAACTTTGTGAACAAGGTTATGCTACAAAAACCTTTACTGATGTTGATGCAGCATTTAAGTACTACATTGTCACAGGTAAACAAGTATACCCCACTACTAAACCACAGCTTCACATTATTATCAGCCTACTGAAACCCAGAAGAAGGGTGAGATTGCTTTTATTGTGGTGAACATGACAATTGTATATTTCTTAGCACAGAAGGTGGGCTAACCAGCAGGCAATTTTTTATATTATTTTATTAGAACAATGGATGCCAAGCTCTCTAAGATCTACTAAACATCAAAAGGGTACCAGAAAGGACAGACAGCTATTAACAAACTGAGTATTGCATCGGGACTAAGTTCTGAGGCAGCAAAGAGGTGGCTGTCTAAAGAAGCAATATGGCAGATCTATTTATCTGCTCCATGGCACATTAAGAGACCCTTATTCATTAACTCAAAGTCAAATGATCCTCATTAAATAGACCTTTTATATTTACCCCATGATACGATCAGAGGAAAGAGGTATAAGTATGCTGTGACTGTGGTGGACGTAGCTTCTAGGTATAAAGATGCAGAGCCCCTTACTGAAAAGAGTGCTACGGCAACCACAGTTGCTATGCAGGAGATCTATAGGCGCGGTCCATTAAAGTATCCCAGACTCACCTAATGCGATGATGGAAAAGAGTTTAAAGAAACATTTAATCAGCTGTTACTGAAGCATGGAATAGCAGTAAAAAGAGGCATACCAGGCAACCACAGATCTCAAGCACAGGTTGAAAGCTTTAACAAACTGTTAGCAGAAAGACTGTTTGCATATCAGTACCACCAAGAAATCATGACCCCAGGAACCCGAAACACAGAGTGGGTAAGAAGACTACCTGCAGTTTCATGAACTCTGAGGTAACTAAAGCCACAAGGCTCGAACCCGTGAACACCACCAAACGCAAAACAATACAGCAGCACAACCAAACAACACTCTCTACTTCTAAGCAACCACAAATACCCTTTGGGAAACAACTTAGATATCTGTATGCTCCTGGAGAAGCAGAAGCCGGCAGTAGTCGCAAGCGAGCAACAGATCCCATTTGGAGCATAGACACTTATGAAATAAACACATTTGTGCAGATGGATCCTCCAATTTATTATTTGACACTGCATGCACCACAGCGAGCTTTTGTTAGAGATGAACTGCAGCTAGTGCCACCTAATACTGTTCTGTTTCAGAAAGGCAGGCTGCTATTTCATCAGAAGTAAGTGACTGCATGGTCTCATCTAACTGTTTTTGAATATGACGCCTTGGCACGCTTTTGCAAACAATAAAGCTTTTTGGACACCCTCTCATCATTGCACTAACACCTCTTATAATATTATTTAACACATCTTCATTTGTTCCTTCATCAAGTTTTGTTCCTACTTGCTGACCAAAGTCTGCTATTATGTCAGGGCTGTAAAAGCAGAGAGGAGGACTTGTACCACTGACATAGGTCTTGATAAAGAGTAAACAACACATTGTTAGTCTCAATCTGAATTTTTAACTCGTATATTAATAGGAAAAAAATAATTAGTTACTTTGTTCTCTATTGACCAAGTGCGTATGAGTGCTCTGGTGAAGAATATACTCGTGTTGTGTCCTGTGCAATCAGAGACTTTTTTTCTAACCACAGTCGTGTTGATCTGGTGAAGGGTTGAACAAAGCTTTGGGTTGTCTTATGAAACGCCCTGCCTTCAAACAGAGCCTCTTTGTAGTTATCATGACTGATGCTTGTTTTGACCACCAGTTTGCCAACGCCTTTTGCCTTTTTATGACACCTGTCTGGCTTGCAACGCTGTACATCTTGGCCCTTAGCCCAACATATTCTTTGATAATAGTGCCGTTCATCTCATCCTTCGTCTTGCTGATAACTTTTTTGTTTACTGTTGAATGCAAGGGGCTGTTTTTTAGATAATCACTGGTGTCATACCATGACTCTGATCCCAGCACCACGTCTTCTGCAAGGTCTTTGTAAAAATCTTCTGTGGGTATGTCTAGGATGAAAGAGTCAGTGTCTGTGTACAAGACCCTTACCGCAGGATGTTTAGGTTTAAAGTAATCATACAAGAACTCCAGCATCAACAGCTTTGACAGTTCTAGCACGCTGAACCCAATGAATACTGGTTTGTCTAGTTTAACCTCCAACTTCTTCATCATGATACCATACAGGCTGTCATGGAATTGCCTGAAGTCCTGGTAGCTTGGCTTTGATGTCAGCTTTATGACCTGTTTTCCTTGGTGACTAATCTGACATCTATTCTTTTGTGTGGGTTCTGCATTGTTTTGCCAAAGCAGCTGTTGTTCATGAGCTCGAAGTAATCCTTTTCTGATGCGTCAGTTGTCTTCGTTATCAGATCGTTGTTCTTCATGATGTATGGTTTCATGAATTGCTGTTGATCAAACACAATGATGCGGTGGACAGCAGTAAGAATTAACCCATGCCTTAGGTAGAACTGCAACAGTCTGTAGTGACATACATACTTGCTCTTGTCATTCAGAATCGGTACTAGCTTCCAAGGTTCTTTGGGTGACGTTTCAGTCTTTCTGCAGCCAATGGGTAATCGTTGTGCACATCATGTAGTTCATGGGGATACATCAGATCAACTTCAAAGATTCAACCCTGTGGTTGATCTGGTGCCATGTGTGATAGTATTTTTAGAACCTCATCAACAACAAAGGGACCAGTGTATATCTGAAAGTTTTGCAATGGCAGTGACTGACACATCACCCACCCATACAAGTTGTTTGTGTCCAAGTACATGATGTAGTTTGAAGGTTTTCTAGGATCATAGTTTTCTAAATATTTGCTGTTGGCCTTACAGTAATTGTGTGATGCCATGCTGATGCCGCCACGCAGACCATCCTCAATCATTTGCAGCATGGGTAGGTCAGACAACAAGTCAATCTTCACCCTGGTAAACTTCAAGAAAGCATCCCAAGACATTCCTGGTGCTGTAATATAACGTGATGGATCTAGACCGTAGTGCTTCATGCCAGTCTTTCTGTAGTTCTCAAAGACATCAGCAAGCAAACACGCATCAGCCAGAAGATACCGATCATGGTAATCACCCATTGTCCGACACTGCATGTTTTGCCATGCCCACTGAGCATGCTGATAGTCATGGTCACTGATTCCTTTACCCGTCAGTCTGCTGAAGAAAGCTTCCTTTGGTGGCAGCTCTTCCTCATCAAACCTTTCCCATGAATCCATGTACTCATAAGGATTAACTCCTTTTCATGCGAGCTTTTTGTCAAAGTATTTTTCTGTTATAGGGCAAGTACTCAGTGATGAAGACAAAAACTCTAGAGATCCCATCAGATGTTGTGCAGAATCAAAGAAGGACAGGCTGTTAGGTTCATCGCATAGAACTAAAGCAAAAAAGGTTTCATCCCATTATTGGAGGAAGTTACATTCCCTTGCCCCCTGATGTTGTAGCAAAACGTGCTGTGCTAAACATTCAGAAGAAAGACGATAAGTGTTTTATGTGGTGTGTACTGGCTAGGATGTATCCTGTAACAAAGAATGCAGAGAGAGAGTTTCAAACTACCATGCATACCACAACAAGCTTGACTTCACCAACATCGATTTTCCTGTGGCTGTTAGGAGCATTGACAGGTTTGAGGAGTTAAACCCAACCATCAGTGTGAATGTGTACACCTAGGAAGATGCAGCCCTAAGACCACTACGCATCTCAAGAAAATCTCCCACTGTAGGTAATCCTGATAAGAACCATGTAGACCTCTTGCTAGTGACCAATGAAGAAACAAATCATTATACACTCATTAGAACAATGAGTAGGCCCACTGCTCAAACAACAAAAGGGCACCACAAACAAGAGTTCTGCAGGTGATGCTTGGTTCATTTACCATCATTACAGGCAGCTGACAAACACAGAAAACACTGCCAGAGTGAGACTGAAGCAATCACTGAACTTGTAAGGCTACAGCCAGACAGCAAGGTGTACTTCAAGAATATGAAGAAGCTACAAAAGAGTCCCTATGTAGTGTATGCTGACTTTGAGTCTATCATTGTGCCATACCAAGGACCAGCACCACAAGAAATGCACAGAACAGTCATGCTTAGTAATCATCAAATCTGTTCATTTGCCGATGTTGTCAGATCAGATGGTGCACACACAGAGCCATTCTTGTATGTAGGACCAGATGTTGCAAAGCTTTTCCTTGAACACATGAAAGGAAAAGATGATGTCATTGTGCTGGGCACAACTAGGCTTGCTTTTCAGATTGATCTAGAGTCTGCTGATGATCCAAACAGGATTGTGGTTGCAAACCCAAGGAGGGCTATCATAGAAAAGATAAGTGTCAAGCTGGAAGGTAGAGAAGTGCTGTCACTAAACAACGCAGACATATTCTTGATCTATACTGATTTGTGGATGACAACTAACAAAAGAGATGACATTGTTTATCAAGGCATACAGGATGATGCAAGACTAAAACATAGAGTAGATTCTGCTGATAAGGGAAGCAGGAAAAAAGATGCAACCATAGCAAGAGCGTATGGTAACAGGTTCTGTACTCCCCTAGACTTTGAACTGCTCAGCTCTCACATGCCTTACTACCAGGGTGCACTGAAAGACAGACTGTCGTATGAGCTGACCTTTAATGTCAGTGCCCGTGTTATTATATCTATTGACAGTGAAGCGAGGTACTAAATACCTGGTATATCTTTAGAGTATGATGCTGTTAATCACCCAGAGCTTGCACATCTAATTTCTCAACAACATCAGTCAAAGCTTGCTATCTACTATGAGAGAGTGCTCAACCATAGCACACTAATGAAAAGCAAAGCTGATACTGTATGGAACATAAATCTGAACACCCCTGCAAGGTCACTAAAAGGCATATTGATGCTGTATGAAGAACCACACAGCTCCTTTGCCAGATCAAGCGAGAGGTTTACCAATCCCTGTCAAGAGACAGACAGACACAAAGCTGTCTGCAACACAGACAGACACACAAAGCTGTCAACAACAGACAGACAGACACAAATGTGTCTACAACAAAATAATAATAATAATAATAATAATAATAACAATAATAATAATATTAAAAATAATGTATGGAGTTTATATAGCGCTGAATCTTGTAAAGCAACAAATCAAAGCGCTCAGATGGTATAACACACACACACACACACACACACAACATATATATATATATATATATATATATATATATATATATATATATATATATATATATATATATATATATAAACAGACCATTCATTCTACCTCTCCGTATGACAAAAAAAAACCCAGACGAAACGGAAAATAGGGGGTGGGTGTGGGAGGGGGGGGGGGGGGGGGGGGGGAAATCATGTGACAGGTCATAAACTGAAACTGACACATGATCCTGAGAAATATTGCAGGCTCCAAAAGAGAGAGCAGCTGGTTGTCAGTTTCACAACTGTCGTTACTGAACACCTACAAGCAGTTAGGCGATGTCCTGTTTGCTTTTGTTTTCTTTTGTTTTGTTTTGTTTTGATGCTCAAATGTATTTCGTAATAGCTAGGTTTGTGTTCATGCTGACGTGATTGCTGGAAAATATGGGTTTCATTCCTCGGTCTGAAATTTCTGTAAGGGGAGGGTGGGGTCAATGGTTTGATGTGTTTGGGGTTTTTTTGTACTGTGTTTCTGACCTGTCTTCTATCCTTTCTTCTCTCTTGTTTTGCTTGTTTTACTTGCTTGCTCCTGTTCCTCCTCCTCTTCCGTCTTTTTCTTTTTTTCTTTGTTTTATCACTCTTCATATTTTATCGATTTCTTTTATGTATGTTTGTTTACAATGATATAACGTGAGACTAGGCTTGGTCTAAAGTATTTGTCCTTGCACATAAAAGATCATTCATTTATTAAAAAAAAAATATAACACAATATATATATATATATATATATATATATATATATATATATATATATATACATATATACATATATATATATTCATAATTTCATGAGTTATAGAGTGGATACAAATCTCCACGCCTTAACCAGGTTTTATTGCTGCGTTGGAGGTGAAGATAAGACAGACACAAAGATGTCTACAGCAAACAGACACACAAAGCTGTCTACAACAGACAGACATAAAGCTGTCTACAACAAACAGACAACACACACAAAGCTGTCCACAACAGGCAGACAGACCAAACTGTCTACAACAGACAGACAGACACAAAGCTGTCTACAACCGACAGACAGACCAAGCTGTCTACAACAAACAGAGACACACAGCTGTCTACAACAAACAGACAGACACAAAGCTGTCTACAACAGACAGACCAAGCTGTTTACAACAGACAGACAGACACAAAGCTGTCTACAACAGACAGACAGATCAAGCTTTCTACAAGAAACAGAGACACAAATCTGTCTACAACAGACAGACACAAAGCTGTCTACAACAGGCACAAAGCTGCCTACAACATACACAATTCTGTCTGCAATAGAAACAGGGCTGTCTACAAAAGACACAAAGCTGTCTACAACAGACAGACGGACACAAAGCTGTCTACAACAGACACAAAGCTGTCTGCAACCGACAGACATACACAAAGCTGTCTACAACAGACACAAAGCTGCCAACAACATACACAGATCTGTCTGCAATAGACACAGGGCTGTCCACAAAAGACACAAAGCTGTCTACAACAGACAGACGGACACAAAGCTGTCTGCAACCGACAGACAGACACAAAGCTGTCTATATCACAGACACACGAAGCTGTCTGCAACACAGACAGACAGACACAAAGCTGTCTACAACAGACATAGACACAAAGCTGTCTACAACAGACATAGACACAAAGCTGTCTACAACACAGACACACAATACTGTCTACAACAAACATAGACACAAAGCTGTCTACAACACAGACAGACAGACACAAAGCTGTCTACAACAGACAGACAGATACAAAGGTGTCTACAACAGACAGACAGACACAAAGGTGTCTACAACAGACAGACAGACACAAAGGTGTCTACAACAGACAGACGGACACAAAGTTGGCTACAACAGACATACAGACACAAAGCTGTCTACAACAGACAGAGACACAAATCTGTCTACAACAAACAGACAGACACAAAGCTGTCTACAACAAACAGACACACAAAGCTGTCTACAACAAACAGACAGACACAAAGCTGTCTACAGCAGACATACACAAAGCTGTCTACAACAAACAGAGACACAAAACTGTCTACAACACAGACACACAAAGCTGTCTACAACAGACAGACACAAAGCTGCCTACAACAAATAGAGGTACAAAACTGTCTACAACACAGACACACAAAGCTGTCTACAACAGACATACAGACACAAAGCTGTCTACAACCGACAGACAGACACAAAGCTGTATACAGCTGACAGACACACAAAGCTGTCTACAACATAGGCACACAAAGCTGTCTAGTCAAGTCAAGTCAAGTCAAGTCAAAAACACTTTAATCATCCCATGAAGGGCATTTACAATACTGACAGGCAGATTGATACACATCAAATATATCAAAGACACAAAAGCTATATTTCATATTGGTTTTCAAATAAAATGTCACGAACACACACACACCAATACACACGCGCGCATGCGCACACACACACAAACACACGCGCGCACGCACACACATCAATTGTGAACACAATTTTAAACCCATTGACGAGAAGACATAAAAACTTATTTTTACGCACGCATATACGCAGCACGTACACACGCAGTGTGTGTGCGAACACGCCCACGCACACCCACACCATACACCAATATATAAATTCAATGTTTTAAGACCGTTGACTAGAACTAGAGAAGACAGACTTATTTTACACACCCCCCACCCACACACACACACCACCACACACACCACACCACACACCACACATTAATTATGTATTGACTACACTCATAACAATGACAATCAGGCAAGTAATTCAGAGAAATGTAAAACTAGGTAGTCAACATCATTGTGAATTCAGAATTCGAATGCTTACTGGCACAAAAGAATTTCTTTTTCTGTTAGTTTTGCTGATGGGACACTGAAAACGGCGTTCCGAAGGCAACACTTGAAATTCTGGAAACAAAGCATGGGAAGGATCAGCCAAAATGGCTGTGGCTTTGGTACAAGTTGCTGATTGCAGAACGACATGAGATCTCTTTGTTCTTTTCCAATTATTTTTGAGCAGATTCTTACAATTCTCTGCAGGCCATTCTTGTTTTTAACACTAAGGTTATTGTACCAACAAATGAAAGCAAAACTTAAAACACTCTATGTAAGACTTGTAAAACAAGGAAAGAATCTTTTTGTCTACAAAAAAATGAGTTCAGTTTCCTCAGAAAATACAGACGTTGTTGTCCCTTTTTTGACAATAGCGTCAGTGTTAACGTCCCAGTTTAACTTGTGGTCAAAAACAGTTCCCTGATACTTATAGTTCAAAACGTTTTCAACTTCTTGATTATGGATAATAATATTCTTAGGAGTATGCCCTGATCTTCTGAAGTCGATAGGCAGGTCTTTAGTTTTAGAAACATTTAGCTCCAGATAGGCATCGTCACACCAGTGTACGAACTCAGTGAGGGCTGGACCGTGGTCTAAGACTGATCCGGATAAGAGAGATAACAGAGCACTGTCGTCTGCGAACTTTACCAGAAAGGAATTTCCATAGTTGCTTCTGCAATCATCTTTGTATAGAATGTACAGAAGTGGTGAGAGGACGCAACCCTGCGGAGAACCAGTGCAGTCTACACCAACTAGAGACACAAAGCTGTCTATAACACAGACACACAAAGCTATCTACAACACAGACTGACACCAAGCTGTCTACAACCGACAGACAGACAGACACAAAGCTGTCTACAACAGACAGACAGACAAACCTACTCACTTCCCCCGGCCACAGCAAAACTTCCTCCCCCCACTCTAGCAATGTTGACATTTTGCGCGTGTTTATCCAAAAGCATGGCCGCCTGCAGGAATTCATCTACCAGCACAACAGCCAACTTCCTCAAGCCCAGTGGATCCTCATCTTTCCCTCCTCCTTCTCCTCCTCCTGCTTCCCCCCATCCTCCTGTCTGCGGTCTCCTTTGCCTTGGTCTGTATTCTTCTTCTGGTGGTGGTGATGGTG
>CM054161.1:31205955-31208455 GCA_028751875.1 Rapana venosa | reverse complement strand
CACTGCCTTTGAGTCAACGCAAAACAGAATTTGGCAAACATCAACAGCAGTATCAGAAAAAAAAATCAAAGCCATAAGAATTGCAAATAATTCAAAAGTAAAAAAAGAAAAATGCTGTCCTACATGAAAGATTTTTGAACTTTTAAAGTCGGAATCTCATATGCAGCACCACTTTTGCCTGTTTCTAATACAGATCCGTCAGTATACACTTTTAAGTGATTAGAATAATTACTTTCTAAGTGACTTTTTACGTAAACGGTGAGAAGATTGTGATCTTCATTTTTCTTTATTTCCGTGTAGTCGATGTCAAATTTAGCTGAAATATGTTCCCAAGGAGGAAACTGAGGAACAACCTGTAAAATTGGAATTGTTGATATGTTGATGTAATTTTCTTTCATAAATGTGTCTGTATAATTTTTAATTGGCTGCAGAAATGAAATATTGCGTGCCGTTTAGGAAAATCAGTGTCTTGATTCATAAATATTTCCTCTTTTACTGAATTTTGAATAGAGAGACTACGAACCACGTATTTTGATACTGCCAGTTTTCGCTGATCAGAAAGAGATAGTAAGTGAGCTTCTTTATAAGTATTAGCTGTATTTGCATGAGCCGGATCACCAAGAACTATCTTTACTGCTTTACTGTCTAGACTTTGTAATTTTTTACGGAGATAATCTGCAGCACAAAAATAAACTTCTTGTCCATATATTAATTTTGAACGTACCAAGGACAGAGCCAGATGTATCAGAGTTGTAGTGTCTTGACTCCATGCCTGAGAACTCATTATTTTTTAGAAAATTAAGTCTTTTCCTAGCTTCAGTTATCAATTGGTTGATGTGCATCTTCCAGTTAAACTTTCTAGTTAAAAGTGCACCTAAGAATGTGACATCTTGTTTATATTGAAGCACCCTTCCTTCTAATTTCAGGTTTGGTAATTTTAATGGGTTGTCACCGTTATTAAAAAGCACAAACACGTTTTTTCTGCCGACAATTCTAATCTATTTTCTTTTATATAACTAAAGAATTTATCTAATTCTTCCTGATATATTTTTTCAACATAATTGATTACTCTCTTTTTCGTGTTTTTCATAACTGACATATTTATCCAAATAGCAATATCATCTGTATACTGAACAACTTGAGTATTAGTTGACAAAGAGCTAGGGAGGTCATGTACCAGAATAGAAAACAAGATAGGGGCAAGTACTGATCCCTGTGGGATACCCAAGTCGATAGCTTTCAAGGATGAGTATACTGAACCTAATTTAGTGCAAATTGATCTATCCGACAAGAAATTTTGCAGATATTTATATAATATGCCATTGATACCAATGTATTTTAATTTATGTAGTAATTGATCATGACAAACCCTATCGTAGGCTTTCTTCACATAAAAAAATGTGGCTAACACACTTTTTCTTTTGTAAAATTGCTTTTTAATTTGATGTGTTAGTTTAACTAAGTGGTCAGAAGTACATCTTCCCTTTCAAAAGCCAGCCTGATTTGTTGGGATCACATTATTCTTTTCACAAAAATGAAACATACGCTTATGTATAACTTTTTCCATTACTTTACCCACATGAGAAGGAAGAGTGCCATTTATCCAACAGTTTCTGGAAAAATGAAAAGAGTAGCCTTTTCCATTTTAAAGGCATATGTGCCAACATTTGATAAGATATACCATCAGTACCAACAGTCGTCTTGTTATGTGTAAATGAATGTAAAGTTTCACTAAATTCATCATATTGAATGGGGTCATTTAATTAATCAGCATTATATGCTGACAATGTGTTTGATTTATTTGCTTTTTCTAATTCGATATTTGACTGTATTTTTAATGATGAACTGTTATCTGAAAACATTGTAACAAATGCTTCTGCTTTTTCAATTATGCTTGGAAATCTATTATTTTCAAATTTAATTGGATATGTTGGAAGTTGAAATTCATTTTTTATTTCAGTAACTTTCTTCCAAACTTTATGTAAGTCCTTGAGCTTGGATTCTGATACTTCATTTATACAGAATTCTTTCCAATACTTGTTTTTTGCCTGAGCAATTATTCTTTTACATTGAGTTATTTGTATGAAGTATGATATGGGTATTTGAAATATATTCACCACATAAGCATTTAACATCCTTGCTGAATTTTGTTGTGAATGCATTTAATCTTATCCTGAAAAATAATGCCTTGGGTTGTCTTTCTTTGACAGTGTGAGTGTGAGTGTGTGTGTGTGTGTGTGTGTGTGTGTGTGGTGTTGTGTGTGTGTGTGTTTGTGTTGTTTGTGTTGTGTGTGTGTTGTTGTTGCATTGTGTGTGAGTGTGTGTCTGTGTGTGTTGTGTTGTGTGTGTGTGTGAGTGTGTAGTGTGAGTGTGTTGTGTGTGTGATTGGTTATGTGTGTGTGTGTATGTGTGTATGTGTGTGTATGTGTGTATGAGAGTATGTTTGTGAGTATGTGTGTGTATGTGTGAGTATGTGTGTGAGTTGTGTGTGTGAGTATGT
>CM054161.1:31155955-31200955 GCA_028751875.1 Rapana venosa | reverse complement strand
GAAAGGACGTGAAACTTTTTAAAAATATATTTCTCTCTCTGTCTGTTCTGCCTGTCCTCTCTCTCTCTCTCTCTCTCTCTCTCTCTCCCTTCGCAAAAAGCTACTTACGACAGCTTTAAATCCAGCCTCAAAACATACCTATTTCAAACCTAAGATTTTTCCCTATTGTTTCATCTCATATCTGTCCCTGCCTTTAAAAGCCAAAATTCCATCACCCTGCTGAAATGTACAACCTGTGTGTGTGTTTGTGCGTGCGCGTGTGTATGTACATTTGAATTTGTTAGAATATTGTTAATCATTGTTGGTTGCTTGTGTAGGAGCTGATTGAATGGAAGCGCTCTGATTTGTAATTGCAAGATATAGCGCTCTATTAATTCCATTTTATTATTATTATTATTATTATTATTATTATTATTATTATTATTATTATTATTATTATTATCTCTCTCTCTCTCTCTCTCTCTCTCTCTCTCTCTCTCTCTCTCTCTCTCTCTCTCTTTTCTTTCTGTGTGTGTGTGTGTGTGTGGTGTGTTGTGTGGTGTGGTGGTGTGTGTGTGTGTTGTGTGTGTGTGTGTGTGTGTGTGTGTTGTGTGTGTGTGTTGGTGTGTGTGTGTTGTGTTGTGTGGTGTGTGTGTGTTTGTGTGTGTGTTGTGTGTGTGTTGTGTGGTGTGTGTGTGTTGTGTGGTGTGGTGTGTTGTGTGTGTGTTGTGTTGTGTTGTGTGTGTGTGTGTGTGTGTGTGTGTGTGTTGTGTGTGTTGTGTGTGTGTGTTTGTGTGTTGTTGTGGTGTGGATGTGTGTGTGTGTGGTGTGTGTTTGTGTGGTGTGTTTGTGTGTGTGTGTGTGTTGTGTGTGTGTGTGTGTGTGTGTGTGTGTGTGTGTTTTGTGTGTTGTGTGTGTTGTGTGTGTGTGTGTGTGTGTGTTGTCTGTCTGTCTGTCTGTCTGTCTGTCTGTGTGCCTGTCTTGGTTTTTTTCTGTTCGTTTTATGTTTGGTTTTGTGTGTGTGTGTGTGTGTGTGTGTTTCCAATTCATTTAACGTCTTTTCACAGTTGGGATATTAGACGGTGTGTCTGTGTGTGTGTGTGTGTGTGTGTGTGTGTGTGTGTGTGTGTGAGAGAGAGAGAGAGAGAGAGGAGAGAGAGAGAGAGAGAGAGAGAGAGAGAGAGAGAGAGATCTTTTATTCTTTTTTTAAAATTCAAATTTCGACGATAATGTATGTGTGTGTGTGTGTGTGTTGTGTGTTCTGTGTGTCTGTGTGTGTCCGCGCTTTGTATGTATGCATTCACACGTGTCTGCGTGTATGCATGCCTGCGGGTAGGTGCATGCATGCCCTCTTTGAGTATGTGCAGATGAATGGGTGTATGTTTGATGAATTTGAATAAATTTCTTGTGAGCGAAGAACGCTGGGCTGAAAGAAGAACGGCATTTGGAAATATGTCAACATGTTTAAGCAGCTGTATTATGTAAATAGAAATGTCAATGTGTGTTTTACGTCATGTAGTGCATTTTTTTTTTTTTAATTCTTTTATATCGAGGATAATGGAATAAAACACTCGTGTGCTTTTTTTTTTTATATACATTCAGTCCCTGTGTGTGTAAAGTTTTGTAGATTTTGTCATCTGTTCCCACCTGCACAAATTAACCTACTCTTACGGAAAAGCGGCACAGGATTTAACATGTGCGCAAGATGTTCTGCTGCGTGCGTTTGCACACGGGACCTCGGTTTATAGTCTCATCCGAAGGACTTTTGGGGAGAGTGGAGTCTGCACTGATGTTAACTCCAGGGGAAAATATCCCCTTGAACGGGAATCGAACCCGGGTCGTCAGATTGCGAGTGCAATCGAGAGGGGAGGGGATAGCTCAGTGGTCAGAGCACTCGCTTTCCCCTAAGCTAAGGTTAAGCAGCATCGAGCGTGGTTACCAAGTGGATGAGGGACCGTTTTGCGCGCCTTGGCTTCAGTACAGTCCCCCAGCTGTAATGGGTACCTAGTACTGCCCTCTTTAGGGTCAGGGAAGGTAAAGCAGCGAGGGAGAGAGGAGATGGGCGCCGCCCTCTATATGCTGGGGCATGGAGAAGCTGAGGTCTCTGACGTCTCGCTTCCCTACGACCACAGTTATAGGGACACCTTTACCTGTTAGTGCAGTCGAGAGAGATTTTTTCATTTGCAAGTGGACAATACAAGTTGTGTGTGTATGTGTGTGAGTGTGTGTGTGTGTGTGTGTGTGTGTGTGTGTGTGTGTGTGTTTATCATGATATTATCCCTGTAAAGGGCGAGGACTGGATGTAAAAAAAGGACCTGGGGGCTTATTCATTATCCTCGAAATAATAGAACTTCATTTTATTTAGTTTATATATATAATATATATGTATATGTGTATGTATGTATGTATGCATGTATTATGTATGCATGTTTTATGTATGCATGTATATGTATGCATGTGTGTATGTATGTACGTATGTATGTATGCATGTGTGTATGTATGTATGTATACGTGTGTGTAGTATGTATGTATGTATGTATGTATGTATGTATGTATGTATGTGTGTATGTATGTATGTATGTATGTATGTATGTTATAGTTATGTTGTATTGTATGTATATATATATGTCTCTCTGTCTGTATGTCTATATGTATGTGTGTGTAAGTTGCATTGTGTATTGTATGTATGTATGTATGTATTATTGTATGTATGTATGTATGTATGTATGTATGTATGTATGTATGTTTTGTATGTGTTGTAATGTATGTATGTATGTATGTATGTATGTATGTATGTGTGTGTGTGTGTGTTGTGGTATGTATGTATGTATGTATGTATGTATGTATGTATGTATGCATGTATGTATGTATGTATGTATGTGTGTGTATGTATGTTTGTATGTGTGTATATATGTATGTCATGTATGTATGTTGTGTATGTATTTATCGTGTGTAAGCTTGCCTTGTGTATGTATGTATGTATTGTTATGTATGTATGAAATGTAATGTATTATTATGTATGTATGTAATGTATGAAATGTATGTTGTGTGTATGTATTATTGTGCGTGTAAGCTTGCGCATTGTGTATGTATGTATGTATGTATGTATGTATGTATGTATGTATGTATGTATGTATGTATGTATGTATGTATGTATGTATGTATGTATGTATGTATGTATGTATGTATGTATGATATATATGTATGTATGTATGTATGTATGTATGTATTGTGTGTATGTATGTGTATGTATGTATGTATGTGTGTGTATGTATGTATGTTTGTATATATATATATATGTCTATATGTATGTTGTAAGCTTGCATTTGTGTATGTATGTATGTATGTAGTATGTATGTATGAAATTAAACGTACGTACGTATGTATGTGTATGTAATGTACGTACGTATTGTATGTAGTATGTATTATGTCTATATGTATGTGTGTGTAAGCTGCATTTGAGTATTGTATGTGTGTGTATGCATGTATGTATGTATGCATGTATGCATGAAAGTATGTATGTGTGATTGGTCTGTGACTGTGAGTGTGTGTGTGTGTGTGTGTGTGTGTGTGTGTGTGTGTGTGTGTGTGTATGCGCGCCTTCGTGTTTCGCTATTTCCCTCTCTGTCTCTCTGTCTGTCTCTCTGTAGGTGAGTGAACATCACTTTCAAAACGATCCGCATTAAAACTTTACACAAACCTGTATACATAACCACGTGAAGAATACACGTGTCCCATACCTTTCATAATGACAATACTGATTGTTTGATAGTATTGACAAAATATAAGCTTACAATTGACATTATACAATTGACATTGATATATCAATACATGCGCACATACCTTTCATACTACTACTACTGCTGCTACTACTACTGCTACTACTACTACTGGCTGCTGCTGCCGCTACTACTACTACTACTACTACTACTACTACTACTACTACTACTACTACTACACTACTACTACTACTACTACTACTACTACCACCACCACACTACTACTACTACTGATAACAATAAAAGATAATAACCATAACTACTCTACTACTACTACTACTACTACTACTACTACTACTACTACTACTACTACTACTACTACTACTACTACTACTACTACTACTTACTACAACTGATGACGATATGATAATAATCATACTACTACTTCTACTACTACTACTACTACTACTAGGTGTCTACTACTACTACTACTACTAACTACTACTACTACTTACTACTACACTACTAGCTACTGCTACTACTACTACTACTACTACTACTACTGATAACAATGATAATGATAATAATCATACTACTACTACTACTGATAACAATGAAAATGAAATAATCATACTGCTACTGCTGCTGCTGCTACTGCTGCTACACTAACTACTACACTACTACTACTACTATTACTACTACTTCACTACTACTACTACTGATAACATATGATAATGATAATAATCATACTGCTACTGCTACTACTACTACTACTACCACACCACCACCACCACCAACCACCACCACCACCACTACCACTACTACTACTACTACTATACTACTACTACTACTACTGATAACAATGATAATGATAATAACCATACTCCTCCTCCTCCTCCTCCTCCGCCTCCTCCTCCTCCTCCTCCTCCTACTACTACTACTACTACTGATAACAATGATAATGATAATAACAATACTCCTCCCTCCTCCTCCTCCTTCCTCTACTACTACTGATAACAATGATAATGAAATAACAATACTCCTCCTCCTCCTCCTCCTCGTCCTTTTCCTCCTCCTCCTCCTCCTTTTCCTCCTCCTCCTCTTCCTCCTCCTCCTACTACTACCCATCGCATCGTATACCTAGCTACATTCATTCATTAGTGTCAAGCTACAAGCTGTGGAAGCAGTCAAGCGACAAGTAGTCATATCCACCACAGGCACGTGTGCTGCTGCTATGTTGCGCTGCGCAGGGCCTAACTTCTCAGGTGCTGAACGGCAGCGCAACGCGTTATGGCCTATATAAAATATATATTATATTACGACAGACAAGAATAGTTGCTGTGTGAGTGTTCCACGACAACGACGAAGTTTTCCGCGGTCATGTGCAAGTGTGTGTACCCTGGTGGTACAAGTCAAAGTGTTGAAGGCTGAGAGATGAATATAGAAGAGAGTGGGAGGAAAGGACGTGAAACTTTTTAAAAATATATTCTCCTCTCTGTCTGTTCTGCCTGTCCTCTCTCTCTCTCTCTCTCTCTCTCTCTCTCTCCCTTCGCAAAAAGCTACTTACGACAGCTTTAAATCCAGCCTCAAACATACCTATTTCAAACCTAAGATTTTTCCCTATTGTTTCATCTCATATCTGTCCCTGCCTTTAAAAGCCAAAATTCCATCACCCTGCTGAAATGTACAACCTGTGTGTGTGTTTGTGCGTGCGCGTGTGTATGTACATTTGAATTTGTTAGAATATTGTTAATCATTGTTGGTTGCTTGTGTAGGAGCTGATTGAATGGAAGCGCTCTGATTTGTAATTGCAAGATATAGCGCTCTATAAATTCCATTTATATTATTATTATTATTATTATTATTATTATTATTATTATTATTATTATTATTATTATTATCTCTCTCTCTCTCTCTCTCTCTCTCTCTTCTCTCTCTCTCTCTCTCTCTCTCTCTCTCTTCTTTCTGTGTGTGTGTGTGTGTGTGTGTGTGTGTGTGTGGTGTGTGGTTGTTGTTGTGTGTGTGTGTGTGTGTGTGTGTGTGTGTGTGTGTGTGTGTGTGTGTGTGTGTGTTTGTGATGTGTGTTTGTTGTGTTGTGTGTGGGTGTGGTGTGTTTGTGATGTGTGTTGTGTTGTGTTGTGGTGTGTGTGTGTTTGTGGTGTGTGTTGTGTTGTGTTGTGTTGTGGTGTGTGTGTGTGTGTGTGTGTGTGTGTGTGTGTGTGGTGTGTGTTGTGTGTTGTTGTGAGTGTAGGATGGTGTGTGTGTGGTGTGTGTTGTGGTGTGTGTTTGTGTGTGTGTGTTTGTGTGTGTGTGTGTGTGTGTGTGTGTGTGTTTTGTGTGTTGTGTGTGTTGTGTGGTGTGGGGTGTGTGTGTGTCTGTCTGTCTGTCTGTCTGTCTGCTGTCTGTGTGCCTGTCTTGGTTTTTTTCTGTTCGTTTTATGTTTGGTTTTTGTGTGTGTGTGTGGGGTGTGTGTGTTCCAATTCATTTAACGTCTTTTCACAGTTGGGATATTAGACGGTGTGTCTGTGTGTGTGTGTGTGTGTGTGTGTGTGTGTGTGTGTGTGAGAGAGAAGAGAGAGAGAGAGAGAAGAGAGAGAGAGAGAGAGAGAGAGAGAGAGAGAGAGAATCTTTTATTCTTTTTTTTAAAATTCAAATTTCGACGATAATGTATGTGTGTGTGTGTGTGTGTGTGTGTTCTGTGTGTCTGTGTGTGTCCGCGCTTTGTATGTATGCATTCACACGTGTCTGCGTGTAGCATGCCTGCGGGTAGGTGCATGCATGCCCTCTTTGAGTATGTCAGATGAATGGGTGTATGTTTGATGAATTTGAATAAATTTCTTGTGAGCGAAGAACGCTGGGCTGAAAGAAGAACGGCATTTGGAAATATGTCAACATGTTTAAGCAGCTGTATTATGTAAATAGAAAATGTCAATGTGTGTTTTACGTCATGTAGTGCATTTTTTTTTTTTTAATTCTTTTATATCGAGGATAATGGAATAAAACACTCGTGTGCTTTTTTTTTTTTATATACATTCAGTCCCTGTGTGTGTAAAGTTTTGTAGATTTTGTCATCTGTTCCCACCTGCACAAATTAACCTACTCTTACGGAAAAGCGGCACAGGATTTAACATGTGCGCAAGATGTTCTGCTGCGTGCGTTTGCACACGGGACCTCGGTTTATAGTCTCATCCGAAGGACTTTTGGGGAGAGTGAGTCTGCACTGATGTTAACTCCAGGGGAAAATATCCCCTTGAACGGGAATCGAACCCGGGTCGTCAGATTGCGAGTGCAATCGAGAGGGGAGGGGATAGCTCAGTGGTCAGAGCACTCGCTTTCCCCTAAGCTAAGGTTAAGCAGCATCGAGCGTGGTTACCAAGTGGATGAGGGACCGTTTTGCGCGCCTTGGCTTCAGTACAGTCCCCCAGCTGTAATGGGTACCTAGTACTGCCCTCTTTAGGGTCAGGGAAGGTAAAGCAGCGAGGGAGAGAGGAGATGGGCGCCGCCCTCTATATGCTGGGGCATGGAGAAGCTGAGGTCTCTGACGTCTCGCTTCCCTACGACCACAGTTATAGGGACACCTTTACCTGTTAGTGCAGTCGAGAGAGATTTTTTCATTTGCAAGTGGACAATACAAGTTGTGTGTGTATGTGTGTGAGTGTGTGTGTGTGTGTGTGTGTGTGTGTGTGTGTGTGTGTGTTTATCATGATATTATCCTGTAAAGGGCGAGGACTGGATGTAAAAAAAAGGACCTGGGGCTTATTCATTATCCTCGAAATAATAGAACTTCATTTTTTTTAGTTTTATATATATATATATATATATATATATATATATTTTATATATATATATATATATATATATATATATACACATTATCATTTTCATCATATGCAATAAGTCTGTATTAACTTTTTAATGTTTGGATCTTACTACAATGGTTTCAGTTATCATATGTTTGTATACCTCTTCATAAGGAACCTTGGCATATAAATGAATAAATCATCCGACTCTCTCTCTCACTCTGTGTGTGTGTGTGTGGTGTGTGTGTGTGTGACTCTGTGTGTGTGTGTGTGACTCTGTGTGTGTGTGTGTATGTCTGTCTGTCTGTCTGTCTCTGTCTGTCGCGCGCGCTCTCTCTCTCTCTCTCTCCACACGTGTGCGTGAGTGTGAGTGTATCTCTCTCTCTCTCTCTCTCATCTCTCTCTCATCTCTCTCTCTCTCTGTCTGTCTGTCTCCACGTGTGTGTGTGTGGTGTGTGTGTGTGTGTGTGTGAACAGCACAGAACATCGTTTATTGCCATGGAAACCTAGATGGTTTATAGACACAAGTAAACAAATCGGTAAGGAAAAAAATTCCCGATAATTCATGCAATCCATAATATACTTCATACAATTAATGGTCTTTGAAGTTCGTCAAACTGTACAAAATCCCCTGGAACTAAATTATCAAAACACATTTGTTGGATTGGTCTGATTAATAAATGGCTGGATTGTTGTATCTCTTTAAGTAGATTACTTCGTAGACCCTGAAACAACAAACAAGCATTCCCCCCCAAAAAAAACCCAAACAAACAATGAAATTCATCTTCTAGAACTCCACACATGCTACATATCTCTCTGCTCTTGGGGTGCCTGAAAATCGACACCCACTCGATATTTAAATCATGTGCCCCGACTCTGGGTCTGCAAAGGGCTTGTTTGTGGAAGGGGTCGATATCTGCAGCCAGATAATGTTCTAGATGATAACCATTCTTTTTTATTTTGTTGTAAAATTCCAATCTGCTTGTTTTAGTTCATTGTGCTTTACAAAACTTGACACATTTCTGTTGTAACTGTTGGCGCAAGGCAAATTCAAGTCTGTGTTTACTAAGTGTTGACTGATTGTTTCAAACGTGCGCAAGCGCCTTAAGGTGTGATGACCATTTTTGACAAGCATTATCCAAGGAGATTAAATCAGCTTTGTCCTCTGGGGTTAGCGTAGCATGACACAATCTGTGCGTTCGTTCTTTACATTTTACGTCTTTTCACTATCAGTGATATTAGACAGTACACAATCTCTGTGTGTGTCAAAGTCAAAGTCAAAGTCAAACTTTTATTTTCAGATGGTACGTTGAATAAGCAGTGCATTTGCTTTTTTTCATCAAGCCATCTATCTAAAGAAAAAAAAGGCGAGAAAAAAAGATAATGTATATTAAGACAGAATAAAAAACCTAATCTATGGTAAACTATACAAATCAAACAAGAAAATACAATAACATATGCATATATGGAATTAAAAACAAAAACAAAAAAAACAGAAAAATATTAAACCATACAATTCAAATATTTAAAAAATCTTCAAAAAATATCCATCATAATACAAACAAACAAGCAACAACAACAAAACCAAACCAAAACAAACAAAGAAGACAAACCAAAAAAAAGACACACCAACTGCTTCCCCCCCCCCTCACACACACATACACACATAATGTGTGTGTGTGTGTGTGTGTGTGTGTGTGTGTAAATCAGTCTCACGGACGCGAACCCCGACATAACAATACTTACAAGGTTAATAATAAACCCACCATCAGTTTCACATCTGAACACTTACAGAATTATATTCGTACTTGAGTTGTTGATCATCATCATTAACCATTACACCCAGTGGTGTGTAGGGCAGCAACAAAGCGCTTCCACTCCTGTCTATCCTGGGCCAACCTAGTCACTGATTCCCAAGAGTGCTGCATGGCCTTCATCTCACTTTCTACAGTCCCCCTCCACGTTGCTTTTGGTCTTCCTTTCTTTCTCCTTCCTTCTGGGGTCCAGTGCAATGTTGTTCTTGTGATTGACTGTGGGTCTCTTCGGAGGATGTGCCCAATCCACTTCCATCGTCGTCTGGTGATGATGGTTCCCATGTCTTCTTGCCTGTATCTCCGTAGTAGGTCTTCATTGGAGATCTTCTCTGGCCAAAAGGTCCGAAGAATTCTTCGGAGGCATATGGTGTGAAAGGATCGAAGTTTGGTAAGATCCGCTTCCGTCATCCTCCAGCACTCAGAACCGTACAGGAGCGTAGATACAACATAGCTCTGGTATAGCTTCAGCTTGGTGTTGGTGCTGTACTGAGTTGATCTCCAGATATTGTTCATCTCTCTAAACACACCCCTGACTTTGCCCAGTCTGTTGTGGATGTCTTCTTTTGTGCCGCCCTCTGGTTTGATGCTGCTGCCAAGGTATGTGAACTTGTCTGTCTGGCGCAGGTCAGTTCCATTCACTTTCACAGGGGCTGGTGTGTTTACATTGAGCGACATTGTCTCTGTTTTCTTGGTGCTAATACGAAGCCTCACTTGCTGTCCGAATGTTTGGAGTCTGCTGGTCTTCTCCTGGATATGTTGGTGTGTGTGTGTGTGACAGCAGCGCCAGGTCATCCGCAAAGTCAAGGTCGTCTAGTGTTGAGAACAGGCTCCAGCGAATCCCTCTTGGGGTGTCTTCTGTCGTCTTCCTCAACACCCAATCAATGGCCAGATTGAAGAGAACTGTCGACATCACACATCCTTGTCTTACTCCAGTCTTGACTTCAAAGACAGTGTTGCTATGGCCCACAGAGCATCTGAAGTTGTCGTAGAAGCTCTTGATAAGGTGTACCAGTTTCGATGAGATGCCATAGTGTCGAAGGATACTCCAAAGGCTGTCTCTGTGTATGCTGTCAAATGCCTTTTCGAAGTCCACAAAATTCATATACAGTTGTCTTTGCCACTCTGTGCACTGTTCGATGATGTTTCTGAGCGTGAATATCTGGTCTATACATCCTCGTTGCTTCCTGAAACCTGTTTGTTCCTTCCTCAGTGCATCGTCCACAGCGTCTGATATTCTACTGATGATGACCTTGGCCAGTATCTTGCTCGGCACAGACAAAAGAGTGATTCCCCTCCAGTTGTTGCAGTCGCTCAGGGTTCCTTTCTTGGGGATTTTGACTATCACTCCCTTGGTCCAATCGTCAGGTACTTTCTCGTTCTTCCATGCAGCTGTGAACAGTGGTTGCAGTATGTCAGCTGCTAGTTCAGAATCTGCCTTGAACAGTTCGGCACCAAGGTTGTCCTGGCCTGGTGACTTGCCGTTCTGAGAGTCTTGATGGCAGCCACTATCTCTTCCTTTGTTGGGGGGTTGACATCAATGTCTAAGTCTTTTGTAGCTTCTGGGATGTCGGCTGTCTTGTCAGGTGGTGGTCGGTTGAGAACTTCCTGGAAGTGTTCAGCCCATCTTTCTTCTTGCTCTTTCTCTGTTGTCAACAGTTTCCCTTGTCTGCCCCTGATTGGTCACCCAGTGCTCCTCTTAAATTTTCTGCATACTTTCTTGGTGATCTTGTAGACTCTCCTTTGCTCTTCTTGGTTTTAATGGTGTGATAGATAAGATCTATGCGGACTTTAGTTAACTGCTAGAGTTACCCTTATTGGTCTTCAAGAGTTAACTCCCTCGGGTTTACCATGCAATGGATAAGCAGACTTTGGACAGAACACTCAGCCTCGAATATGTTGATAATTATAATTATCTAAGTACAACTCCTCATGTTTCTATTCATGATTCAACAAGTGTGTGTGTGTGTGTGTGTGTGTGTGTGTGTGTGTGTGTGTGTGTGTGTGTGTGTGTGTGCGTGCGTGCGCCTTCCTATCTCATTAATATGTTAGATGTATACATATGTGAACCTGTATTAGCAGTCTAACAATATTATCGATATACATCTTACCAAGTCGTTTTCACTTTTCGGATGTTTGAAAATGCCGTGTGACTAAAATGCAAACTTATGGAACACATAATTAAATATTAGTACGTACAAGCAAGGCTTGTTTTTGAATTTGCTAACGATCACAATGTCAAAAACCTGCGTGGCAACCGATATGTCCTTCGGATGAAACTATAAACCAAGGCCCCGTGTTTGAACGCATGCAAAACATCTTGCGCACACGTTAAATCCTGTTCTGCTTTACGGAAGAATAGGCCATTGTGTGCCGGTGGGAGCAGATGACAAAATTTACAAAACCGCATACACACGGGGGCTAGATGTAAAAAAAGTACATGAGTGCTTATTCCGTTATCCTTGATATAAAAGAAAAAATAAATATTAAAAAAATCTTGCTGTCAGAACAACAACAACACTTCTCCATGATGCTCAAAGATAACAACAGCAATGACTACCACAGCAATACTGAATAACAAAACAGCAGCCGCAGCAGCAGCAGTAGTAGCAGCAGCAATAGCAGCAACAGTAGCAGCAGCAGAAAAAGCAGCAGCAGCAGAAATAGCAGCAGCAGCAGCAGCAATAGCAGCAGCAGCAGCAGCAATAGCAGCAGCAGCAACAGCAGCAACAGCAGCAGCAGCAGTAACAGCAGCAGCAATAGTAGCAGCAGCAGCAATAGCAGCAGCAGCAACAGCAGCAACAGCAGCAGCAGCAACAGCAGCACTAGCAGCAGCAGCAGTAGCAGCAGCAGCAATAGCAGCAGTAGCAGTAGCAGCAGCAGCAGCAGCAATAGCAGCAGCAGCAGCAACAGTAGCAGCAATAGCAGCAGCAGCAATAGCAGCAGCAGCAGCAGCAGCAGCAATAGCAGCAGCAATAGTAGCAGCAGTAGCAGCAGCAGCAATGCAGCAGCAGCAGCAGCAGCAGCAATAGCAGCAGCAGCAGCAGTAGCAGCAGCAGTAGCAGCAGCAGCAATAGCAGCAGCAGCAGCAGCAGCAATAGCAGCAGCAGCAGCAGTAGCAGCAGCAGCAATAGCAGCAGCAGCAGCAGCAGCAGCAAGCAGCAGCAGCAGCAACAGTAGTATCAATATCAGCAACTCGATGATTTTGCATTACTTTTTCTTCTGTCTTTTTTGTGTGGTGGTAACTCTTGACGTGGCAGTGCTGAAATTGTTGATTTGTTGTTGTTGTTGTTGCTGAAAAATTCAGTTTTAAGAGTACAAGTTTCATATCTTTTGGAAGAGTCCATTGTTACCTGGGTCGAGTAGGATACTATTTTAACCCCCCCCCCCACACACACACACAGACACACCCCCTCCCCCCACCCAAAAAAATGGCCACTATAGCCTTGTCATTGCTCATGTTTAGTAAGTAAAGTAAGTCTTCAATTTTAACGTCTTTCCACTTAAAGTGATACCAGACGATCCTTAAATAGGAGACTGAATATGTGAGGTAAGAGAGAGAGAGAGAGAGAGAGAGAGAGAGAGAGAGAGAGAGGAGAGAGAGAGAGATCTACTCTTTGTGTGTGAGTGTGCGTGGGCGTCCCTACATGCATGCGCGCTCGTGTGTGTAATAAATAGTAATAACAAAGGAAATAGTATTCTTAACATGAACAAATCAAGAACAGAAATTTAAAAAAAAAATGAAATTAAAAAAATGACTACAATAACTACAATAAATGCTCTATAGGACTTAACAATAAACCCTTAGCAATATCAATTGTTAACTTAACATTGTTCAAAATTTCTTCAATGGAATTCTCAGAAAAGGCAGGGAGATGAGGTTTTAGCTTCTCACATTCAAGTATGATATGAGTATTTGAAATATATTCACCACATAAGCATTTAACATCCTTGCTAAATTTTGTTGTAAATGCATTTAATCTTATCCTAAAAAATAAGGCCTTGAGTTGTCTTTCTTTTACAGCATTTGTATGAATCTCTAAGTCTTCAATGTATTCAACTACACTATTCACACTCAGAGTTTACTTTTATGAAACATGTGCTGGTGTTGTTTATTTGATAGATTTAATTTAGATGTTAAAATTCACATTTGGCATAGTTTTTGTTGTTGTTTGTTTTTTGTTGTTGTTTTTTTGTGTTTTTTGTGTGTGGTCAAAGTGTGTGTGTGTGTGTGTGTGTGTGTGTGTGTCTGTGTGTCTGTGTGTGTGCACGTGCACGTGTGCGTGTGTGCGCGTGCGTGTGTGTGTGGTTGTGTGTGTTTGTGCGTGCGTGCGTGTGTGTATGCACATGCGCGCGCGCATGCATTAACACGCACATCCCTGTTTTTGTCTGCGAACTAAATGAACGCACGTATATTATGCTTCAATACAAACATACACACTATCTAGTATCACAGAGCGTGAACAGACGTAAAACAAAAAGCCACACCAAAACAAAAACAACAACAACACCCACATAAGCATTGTTACTTGTACTCATTTCACATATTATTGATGCTGCGTAGTTACGGAACTCACGACGTTTTGTTAAAAAAAAACAACCACCGCCACCAACACTTAAATGTCGTTGCTTTTCCATTTTAGTCTGTTCCCTCAAAAAGAGAAAGGGAACGGGGTACGGGATAGCTCAGTGGTCGGAGCACTCGCTTTCCCCCAGCCAAGTTAAGCAGCGTCGAGCGTGGTTACCACTTGGATGGGTGACCGTTTGCGCGCCTTGGCTTCAGTACAGTTCCCCCAGTTCACCCAGCTGTAAATGGGTACCTGCCCTCTTTAGGGTCAGGGAAGGTAAAGCAGCGAGGGAGAGGAGATGGGCGCCGCCCTCAATATGCTGGCCCTAGAGAAGTGAGGTCTCTGACGCCTCGCTCCCCTACAACCTTATAGGTTATGGGACTCCTTTACCTCCTTCTTTTACCCTCAAAAAGACACCAACATAAACACACACACACACACAGTACGTGTATACACTGCACCAGTTCTTGAAGTCAGCCAGCGAAAAAACAACAACAATCTTCAGAGGCATCCTTTTAAGCAGCGACGTTCGGCAGCAGCCAAGCTGGTCTCCGCAGTACAGTGACCCCGCGGCTTCTTGGTGTAGAGAGAGTGTGGGGAAACCAAGGAGCTGCTGGATCAATGCACTGCAGAGCCACAACACACCGCTTCCTCCACTTCCGCCCTGCGCAGTCAGTGTCCACAGGGTCTGCATCACTTCCCCTCCCCCTCCCCTCTCTCTCTCTCTCTCTCTCTCCAGTCACCATCCACTCCCTGTGTGTTTCTGTTTGTTGATTTGTCTGTTTATTCCGCGGCTAGGGCTCCCAGGGTTTGTTCACCAACAGTGAGATTGTTTGCGCATATGACCGGTTTTTTTACCCCCATTTATCTCTTTTTTATTTTATTTATTTATTCTTTTATATCGAGGATAGTGGAATCAGCGCTCATATGCTTTTTTTTTACATCCAGTTCTCGTGTGTATGCGGTTTTGTAAATTTTGTCATCTGTTTCTACCGGCACACAATGGCCTACTCTTTCGAAAAGCGGAACAGGATTTAACGTGTGGGCAAGATGTTCTGCATGCGTTCGCACACGGGGCCTCGGTTTACAGTCTCATCCGAAGGACTTTGACATTCAGTTCGATTTTTTTGTCAAACTGGGAAGAAAGGGCGAGGCTGGGAATCGAACCCACAACCTCACAGTTTACTTGTTAGCAGGCGAACGTCTTAACCATCTTGCCACCCTCCTTCCTAAATAAATAATGAATACAGTCGGGTGTGCTTTTTGCGCGATCTGGAAGATCTGGCATTGTTTGTGGTAACAAATACAGCTTTAAAAGTGCCACATCTACTTTGCTCCTTTTCTTGTTCTTGCTAAAAATGTCAACTTTAAAAAAAATGTAACCCAACAACGACAGAAAAGAAAGATCTGAGCCTTTTAAAGTGAGGAGATGAATTCAATGACAAATTTCAATGACTAGTTCAGGTCTTACTTTTGTTTGCACAGAGCTGGTGGCTCTGTTACTCATTTTGAATCGACACAAACAGGTATTGGGAAAAAAACACAACTTTCTGAATGTGTGTGTGTTGTGTGTGTGTGTGGGTGAGCGCGCGCGCGCGTACATGAACGGTGTGTGTGTGTGTGTGTGTGTGCGCGCGCGTGCGCGGGTGTGTGTGCGTGCGTGCGTGCCCTGAAGAGCCCGTTTGTGTACACTTTTTTCTGTTTCATTCTACTCCTTTCCATTGTTTTGCATGTTGTGTACATTTGGTGGGTAGCATTGTTTAAGCCGTCAGCGCCTGGGCTTTATCACAGTTCTTGATTAACCATTGACGCTGGGGGCAACAGCAAAGTGTGAGGCTATATGACCAGTGGCTTTCCCATTCATGGAATTCCACTTTACAGCTTAGTCTTTAGTGATCGACTATGCTCTCTGACTAGGAGGCTTGACTTGCACAGTCCTTATGTGCTGCAGCCCTGGGGGCTGGTTTGCCTTTGGAGAACATCTCCAACGCTGACTGTCCTTATGCCCACTTGGCCGAGAGAGCGGGGATGTGCTGTGGGCAAGGCATCTCCACTATAATCAAATTTCTGGCCAATTTCCGAAACAGCAGCTGCCTCCTCTGCTGTTTTGGAGGTCATCGTCGAACACGACGGACAAACATACATTGTTTAAGCCAAGTAATGTTTTCCATTCCTTTTCTATATACTGCATAGCATCATAATCATCATCATCATCATCATCATTATTCTTATTTTTATTATTATTCTTATTATTATTGCTATGCGGTTCACTAAGTCTGTTAGTTCTTGCTCGTGACCAGACTTAGTGAACCGCATAGAAGAGCAATCATCAAATTTTGGCATGGAAATCATCGGGGAGAAATCAAAAGTGATGACAAACAGCAACTTCACATCAGAAATCAAAATCAAAGACCAGAAACTTGAAAATGTTCACAGATTCAAATATTTGGGATCTATCGTGACAGACGAGGGATCAAAACCAGAAATACGGTCAAGACTTGCCCAGACCACAGCCGCAATGACCAAGCTCAAACCCATCTGGAGCAACAGAAAAATTGCCATTAGTTCCAAAATCAGACTGATGCGCTCTCTGATCATGTCAATCTTCTTATATGCATGTGAATCATGGACCCTCACAGCGGACTTAAGAGAGAAGAATAAGAGCCGTAGAAATGAGGTGCTTCCGAAGACTCTTAGGCGTCTCGTACAAAGACCACGTCACGAATGAAGAAGTCAAAGAGACGCATCCGCAATGAAATCGGGCCCTATACTGACTGACCTTCAAACACTCGTCAGACAACAAAAACTGAAGTGGTTTGGTCATGTCACACGCTCCTCTGGTCTTGCTAAAACAATCTTACAAGGCAACAGTGAGGGGAGGAAGAAGAAGAGGCAGACAAAAGAAGAGATGGGAGGACAACATTCGAGAGTGGACAGACATGGAGCTGAGAGACGGACACCCTGAGGGCGCTGAGAGACGCGAGGACTGGAGAAAGGTGGTTGACAAAGCTTCGAAGGCGCCCCAAAGGATTCCGAATCTGAGGGATCGGTGACGGTGACGATTATTATTATTGTTGTTATTATTATTATGAACATTATTATTACTATTATTACTTCCATCATTGTGATTCTGGTTGTAGCGTTGTTATACTGGACAAAGAAAGGACAAAGCGCTGACTTTCTTTGCTTAGCATGATAACGCTTTGACCAGTATATCTATATCTCTATCTCTATATCTATCTATCTATCTATCTATCTATCTATATATATATCTATCTATCTATCTATCTATCTATCTATTATCTATATATATATTATATATATATATATATATATATATATATATATATATATATATATATATATATATTGTAGACAGACTTTACGACTTTGCCCTTTTTTGGGGTTTCGAAATTTTGTTTTTCAATGCAGTTCCTCTATTTCGCGGACAATGACTAAGTGACGTTTTTATTATTTTCTTTTTATTCTTTTATATCGAGGATAATGGAATAAGCTCTTATGTGCTTTTTGACATCCAGTCCCCGTGTGTATGCGGTTTGTAAATTTTGTCATCTGTTCCCACCGGCACACAATGGCCTACTCTTACAAAAAGCGGAACAGGATTTAACGTGTGCGCAAGATGTTCTGAGTGTGTTTGCAAACGGGGCCTCGGTTTATAGTCTCATCCGAAGAACTTTTAGGAAGAGTGGAGTCGGCACTGATGTTAACTCCAGGGGAAAATATCCCCTTGAACTGGAATCGAACCCAGAGTCGTCAGATTGTGAGCGCAATGTTCTAACCACTAGGCTATCCCGTCCCCCATCCGTGTTGTGCGTGCGCGCGTGCGTGCGTGCGTGCGTGCGTGCGTGTGTGTGTGTGTGTGTGTATGATTTATTTATTTATTTATTCTTTTATTTATTTATTCTTTTATATCGAGGATAATGGAATAAGCACTCATGTGCTTTTTTACATCCAGTCCGCGTGTGTATGCGGTTTTGTAAATTCTGTCATCTGTTCCCACTGGTACACAATGGCCTACTCTTACGGGAAAGCGGAACAGGATTTAAGGACAGGATGTGTGTGTACGTGCGGTGCGCGCGCGCGCACGCGCGCGCGCGCGCGCGCGGTGTGTGTGTGTGTGCGCGCGTGTGTGTGTGTGTTTTACACTCAGTCCTCTTGTGCATGCCATTTTGTCCATTTTTTCATCCGTTCCTTCTGGTACAAAAAGGGCTTTATACCCTGTTTTATTCTGTATATAGATGCACATTTTTAATTTGAGGTTTAAAAAAAAAAAAGGTCAAGGTGACAGCCCCGGTATGGCCACTGTGGTCGGCGGGGCTATAAACAACAAGACTGGGTTTTAATTGGGTTGGACTGGCGCACAATGGCCTACTCTTGTGAAAGGCGAAAAAAGGGGTTAAACGTTGTGCGCAAGGTGAAGCGTACGTTTTGCGTGCGGAAAGTCGTTTTATAGTTGCAGCCGAAGGACTTACATGATGTGTGTGTGTGTGTGTGTGTGTGTGTGTGTGTGTGTGTGTGTGTGCGTGCTAGCAAATGTGTGTATGTGAGAGAGAGAGAGAGGGAGAGAGAGAGAGAGAGAGTAATATGTATTTTGAAGAAAAGAACAACAATAACATATTTGAACAACCCAAAGACAGAGCAAGAGCAAGCCTAGAATTGATACTGTGCTCGCTCTGTCAGCGAAGCACGTTCTATCAAACATGTCTTTGGCCGATACTTCATTTAAAAAAACCCAACAACAACAAAAACAAACAAAAGGAAAAAAACCAACTCTTGACAACAACGAAAATTAACACGGGGGAAAAAATCGATTCGTTATCAATTAGGGTACTAACTTTTTTTGAAAACGAGGATAATTATTATCGCTGTTACATACTATAGCAGCAAAAGAACACGCGCTGTAAAACAGAAACCTTTTGTTTAATTTATTTCTGAAGCGCAGCACTGTAGTTTGTTGTTAGAGGCAGTGCCCGTATGTATGATGATCATAATGAAGTAAATAATACGTTACATAGAGTGTGTCTGAAAGAATATTGAGTGGTTAAGTAGGCACTGATGTATACACCGCTCCCCCCCTCCCCCCTACCCCGTCCTTGTCTGTCTGTTTGTCTGTCTGTCTGTCTGTCTGTCTGTCTGTCTGTCTCTCTCTCTCTCTCTCTCTCTCTCTCTCTCTCTCTCTCTCTCTCTCTCTCTCTCTCTCTCTCTCTCTCTGTGCCATTGTGTGTCGATGGGAATTGATGAGAAAATTTACAAAACTGCATACACACGGGGACTAGGTGAAAAAAACCCACATGTGTGCTAATTCCATTATCCTCGAAATAAAAGAATAAGATAAAAAAAAAATGAATGAAGTAAAAAATTCTTTCTCTCCCATCTCTCTCTGTGGGTTTGCGTTTCTGCGTGCACATACGCGCTCGCCCGAATACGTGCGTGCATGCGCCTGATCCTACTACATGCACACACGCATACGTACGCGCATAATTATGCACGTGCTTTATGGCCTTCCACTACCCTGGACAAAGCAATCTTTAAAAGAAACATCAACAGGAACATCAAATGAAAGTGTACATAATAGTGACAGGCTTGCTAGTTGATTTATTGGTTGGTTGGTTGGGTTGGTTGGTTGGTTGGTGTGGGTGGTTGGTTGGGTTGGTTGGTTGGTTGGTGTGGGTGGTTGGTTGGTTGGGTGGGTGGTTGGGTGGTGGATTGGGTGGTTGGGTGGGTGATTGGTTGGCTAGTTAGTTGTGTGGGTGGTTGGTCAGTTCGTTGGTTAGCTGATCGGTTGACTGGTTAACTGGCTGGCTGGTTAGTTGGTTGGTTTCGTGGGCGGGTGGTTGGTTGGGTTTTTGGTTGGCTGGTTGGGTGGCTGGCTGGCTGGTTGGTTGGTTGGTTAACTGGCTGGCTCGTTAGCGGCAGGCGACTGATAAAGAAACACAACAGCCAGACGGATGGATGGATGACTTCTTCTTCTTCTTCTCTTCTTCTTCTTCTTCTTCTTCTTCTTCTTCTTCTTCTTCGCAATTCTTCTTCTTCGCAATTCTCTTCTTCTTCTTCTTCTTCTTCTTCTTCTTCTTCTTTCTTCTTTCTTCTTCTTCTTCTTCTTCTTCTTCTTCTTCTTCTTCTTCTTCTTCTTCTTCTTCTTCTTCTTCTTCTTCTTCTTCTTCTTCTTCTTCTTCTTCTTCTTCTTCTTCTTCTTCTTCTTCTTCTCTTCTTCGCAATTCTTCTTCTTCTTCGCAATTCTTCTTCTTCGCAATTCTTCTCTTCTTCTTCTTCTTCTTCTTCTTCTTCTTCTTCTTCTTCTTCTTCTTCTTCTTCTTCTTCTTTGCATTCTTCTTCTTTGCATTCTTCTTCTTCTTCTTTGCATTCTTCTTCTTCTTCTTTGCATTCTTCTTCGAACGCTCAGACAGCAATTATTGTTGTCTGTCATATGAGCAAAAAATGCAGTGTGCTGCCGTTAAGCGCCTGGCAAATCGGGTCTAGCGCGTCCGACTTCGACATGGGCGGGAATGGTTATCTTGTGAGGCTTTCTGGATTAAACACAACAACAAAACAACACAAAACAAAACGAAACAAAGGCAGGAGAATGGACCAAGAAGGCTCGAGAATACACAAGAAAGAAGTAAAAGGAAGAAAAAAGGAACAAGGCAGAAACACAGAGAAGGGATAGAAAAGAGGAAATTCCTAGCACAGAATTTCCACAAGGTGGGGATGATTATTTATACTTACAACCCCGAGGCCGAAATAAACAGAGAGAGAGAGAGAGAGAGAGAGAGAGAGAGAGAGAGAGAGAGAGAGAGAGAGAGAGAGAGAGAGAGAGAGAGAGAGAGAGAGAGAGAGAGAGTGAGAGAGAGAGAGAGAAGAGTGAACTCCTAGCACAGAATTTCCAGAAGGCGGGGATGAGTATTTATATTTACAACACCAAGGCCGAAATAAAATAGAGGGGGATAGAAAAGAGGGAATTGCTAGCACAGAGTTATGTAGGGATGGGTATTTATCCTTACAACCCCAAAGACTGAAACAGAGATAGAGAGAGAGGGATAGAAAAGAGGGAATTCCTAGCACAGAGTTAGGTGGGTATGGGTATTAATACTTACAGTACCCCATCCCCCTTCCCCCCAGTCCCCCCCCCCCCCCCCCCCCTGCATCCCCACTTGGGGGAGTGGAGGGGGAGGGGAGAGGGGGAGGGAGCTGACTAGCTTGAAGGTTTATCTACTGCAAGCAGTGTGACTTTCCCCGTGAACATCCTCAGCCCGTGTGCAAGGTTCAGCTATCACACACACCTTGCACAGACGGCTAAAGTTCCCAGAGACTATCCGCTTTTCTAACGTTATCGTCGTCGTCGTCGTCGTTATCTTCGTCATCGGCGTTTGTCATCATCGTTGTCGTTGTCGTCGTGATTTATCATCATCGTTACCATCGTCGTTTGTCCTCTTTTGTCATCATTGTTATGATTTTTTAGTTGTTTGTCCTTTGTTGTCGTCGTCGTTATTATTGATGATCATCGTCGTCACTTTGTCGTCGGCTGTCTTCGTTATCGTTGTTGTCATCGTCATCGTCACCGTCAACATTATCGTCATCATCATCGTTGTCGTCGTCGTTATCGTCAGCATCTTGAAATGTTCAGAGTTGTCCTCTTGTCGTTGTCGTCCTCCTCCTCTTCTTCTGTCTGTCTGCCTGTCTATCTGTCTGTGTGCTCTGTTTGGTTACGTGTCTTTGTCTGTGTGTATGTCTATCTATCTGTATGTTTGCCGGTCTGCCTGTCTGTCTATCTATCTATCTGTATGTATGCTTGTCTGTCTGTCTGTCTGCCTGCCTGCCTGTCTCTCTTACTTTACCTGAAATTGTTGTTTATAATTATCAATGAAAATCCCTACTTAGGGCAAGGGCCGGATGTAAAACAAAAAGGATGTTCATGCTGAGTCTTATCTGTCATCTTCGGAAATGAAGTTAACAAATCAATCAACATTGCTACACATTCTTCCACATTTCTTCTCTCATTCGAAACAAAACAAAAAAACCCCGTTTCTTTGCTGGTTATGCTGGAGTTTCAGCGGAGTTATTCCGATTTAGGAGGGACTGCAGCAACCCACCACCATAACTCATCGTTTCTCCACTGTAGTTTTGAGAAAATAAGACAGGGTATAAAGTCATCGTCGAACACGACTGACAAACATACATTGTAAGTACCAGCAGAGTTAATCGATTTAGGGACTGTGTCCAAGGAGGAAGAAGAAGAGGCAGACCAAGGAAGAGCTGGGAGGATAACATCAGTGAATGGACAGGCCTAGAACTCAACAAAACCCTGAGAAAAGCAGAACAGAGAGAGGAATGGAGGGAACTGGTTGCTGAGTCTTTGAGGGTGCCCCCACGGTCGTCAGACTACGGGACAGATAGAGAGAGCGTCAACCAAAATCTCCCCTCAAGCAGTTCTCCCAATCGTTATACACACACAAAAGGATCTACAGTTAGACTTGTTGCACACTCAAAAACCTGTAAAGATACATCTTTTTTCCCTTCTCCGATTTGGTGTGCAAGACGTAAACTTGCATACTTACATTTCTGTTTCGCCTCGTTTTTGATAAAGCGAGCGTAACAATAATCTATCAGCTGCATAGATGAGATCTTTTATTATTAAAAATAATGCCAAAATATAAGAACAAGATCCGGACAAAAATATTTGCAGTATCCTTTTTTCCCCTTTTTATTTACTCATTCAATTTTTTTTACCGAACGACACACTTCATACGAATGCGCGACACTTGAATTCTCTCCCTCTGATAGAAGAAAACACTGTTGCCTTCTTTGCGGCTACTAAAATTCATAAAGGCTCGCTTCATCAAGGGAGTTAAGTCTCACGCATGCGCAGAGCATAGAAGTTGTCTCCCATGGTAGGTAAAAACGCTGTTGCCTTCTTTGGGACTACTAAAATTCATAAAGGCTCGCTCAACTAGGGGAGTTAATTTTAGAAACTCGCACGACAACTATTCAGTATTGGCATCTGCCAGCCATAACCTTGCCTAGATGACACCGTTTACATCCTTCAAAATATCATCGATATTCTGGATGCCTCATAACTATTTATTCAGTTATATGAAAAATTCAAATTTAACATTCACATTTAAAATTCACATAAATTATCCCAGCCGACAAGACGGCTGGCTTCGGTTGACAATGGACAACATTTTCGATCTCACACCGAAGTCGGATGTGCTAGGCCTGACTTGTCAGGCGCTTAACGGCAGCGCAACACACTTTCGCTCGTATGACAGGCATCAATAGTTGCTGTCTGAGCGCTCCGCGAAGAAGAAGACTACTTTCAGTCTGTCTGTTGGGAATAATTTTCACTGTGCCTCCTTTTTGTTTTACTCGTAGATTTTAAATGTTGTTGTTGGTTTTGTTTTGTCGTTCTTTTGTTTCGTTTTGTTTTGTTACTTTTGTGTTTTTGTTTCTGTTTTGGGGTTGCTGTTGTTTGGTTTTTATTTTTGGAGATGTAGAGCAGCTCATAATTATTACAACAAATAATTATGTGTTTAAACGTGTAATGACTTAAGTTCTCTCTCTCTCTCTCTCTCTCTCTCTCTCTCTCTCTCTCTCTCTCTCTCTCTCTCTCTCTCTCTCTCTCTCTCTCTCTCTCTCTCCTCTCTCTCTCTCTCTCTCTCTGTGTTTTGTTTGTACTGTACTCGTTATGGCATAAAAAATCAATTGTTTATTTTTGCCAATATTATTTACTTTCCACATATACATCATTAAAACTGGTTTGTTTATCTTTTGAATTTGGATTTTAAATTCCCCTTTTGGCTTAAACAACATTTTATGCATGCAAGATAACAGCAACAGTATAAATTATGCGAATGCAACAAGAAATCGCTTACATTATGTATAATGTGTACAGTTTTTTTGTGCTGGTTTGAGTTTACAAACAATAACGTTCAAGCTCTTTGTGCGTAGCATATCACTTAAACAAGAAACAGAAGAAGAATTGCGAAGAAGAAGACTTGCGAAGAAGAACTGCGAAGAAGAAGAATTGCGAAGAAGAAGAAGAAGAAGAAGAAGAAGAAGAAGAAGAAGAATTGCGAAGAAGAAGAAGAAGAAGAAGAAGAAGAAGAAGAATTGCGAAGAAGAATTGCGAAGAAGAAGAATTGCGAAGAATTGCGACGAATAATTGCGAAGAATTGCGAAGAAGAAGAAGAAGAACAACAACAAGAACAAGAACAAGAACAAGAAGAATTGCGAAGAAGAACAAGAAAAAGAAGAATAACACTTAAGAAAGAAACAAGAGAGAAAGAAATGCACATGGCTTTGCTTCAAGACTACTTACAACAATAATCCTCATTCATTTTAGTTCTTTTAACATAGATGAACACCATCTTTTTAAAAACTTTCAAAAGTCAACTTTCTTTGGGGGGGGGGGGGGGGGGGGGGAGTGGTTGTGATGAGACAGGATGAAAACTAAAGTTGCGTAAACTTAATCTTTTACCCGATATAAAGATCAATTTGACTTCGTCTCACTTGATTTCATAACAGCTAAAAACAAAGAAATATATGTCTTCTTCTTCGTCGAAGGGCTCAGAGAGAAGTTATTACTGTCCTGTCATATGAGCAAAACTGTACCAGTGTAACTTGCTTTGGACTTGCTAACAAAAATGTACTGCACAAAGTCAAAGTAGAAAGACTGTGATCTATCAAGTACAACGACTGTGATCTATTAAGTACATAACGCACCTTTGACATTAAAACTCAAGAGTGACAATTAACGCATCCAAACGCATGCGCGCGTGTGTGAACACACATACACACAAACAGAGGAATACGCGCGCGCGCGCGCGCGTCCACACACACACACACACACACACACACACACACACACACACACACCACACACACACACACACACACACACACACACCACAAATACACACACACACACACACACACACACACACACACACACACACACACACACACACACACACACACACACACACACACACACCACAATTATACACAGACAGAAAGACAGGCACACACACACACACACACACACACACACACACACACACACACACACACACACACACACACACACGCACGCACGCACGCACGCACGCGCGCACGGACATACGCACGCACGCACACATACCCACGCATGTACGGAGACATACACAAACACACACACACACACAACACACTCACATACACATACACACAACACACACACACTTCGCACGCACACGCGCGCTCACACGCTCACACAAACATGCACACATAAACACACATGCACACATAACACGCATGCACACAAACACATGGTGAAAACCATCACAAACACATCTGTACACAAAAATATGTATGTGTGCTTGTGTGTGCGCACGCAGATAACATATTCATGCATGCGTAATAAATATACACGCAAATGTGCGCGCACACACGGATACATATACATGTACATATACATATACATATACATACATACATACATACATACATACATACATACATACATACATACATACATACATACATACATGCATACATACATACGTACATGCATACATACATACATACATACATACATACATACATACATACATACATACATGCGTACATCCATGCATGCATGCATGCATACATATACACGTCCGTGCGTACGTAGTTACGTATGTACGTACGTAAGTACTTATGTATGTTTGTGCACAAAGACGGACGGACATACATACATACATATATAGAGACACACATACATACATACATACATACAGACATACATACATACATACATACATACATACATACATACATACGTACATACATACATGCATGGATGCATGCATGTATGCATACATACATACATACATACATAATACATTCCTGCATATATATATATATATATATATATATATATATATATATATATATATATATATATATAGATAGATAGATAGATAGATAGATAAATAGATAGATAGAGATATATATACACATATGCCCGCTTATGCACAGGTGTATGCCACACTTACACACACACACACACACACACACACACACACACACACACACACACACACACACACACACACACACACACACACATTTATTTATTTATTTATTTATTTATTCTTTTATATCGAGGATAATGGAATAACCACTATGGTGCTTTTTTACACCAGTCCCCGTGTGTATGCGGTTTTGCAAATGTTGTCATCCGTTCCCACCGGCACACAATGGCCTACTATTACGTAGTCACACACAGGTACAACACACAACACACAACAAGAGAGAGAGAGAGAGAGAGAGAGAGAGAGAGAGAGAGAGAGAGAGAGAGAGAGAGAGAGGAGAGAGAGAGAAGAGAGAGAGAGAGAGAGAGAGAGCGAGCCAAAGGCCGTCAGACAAGAGATAGGAATAATATCATCATTAATTAAAGGGATAATGATTTTAGTAAACTGGAAATTAAACATTACGCCATGGCCCCCCACCCCCTCTCTCACTCTCTTTCCGTCTGCCTGTCTCTGGCTCCCCTCTTTTCCTCTCTCTCTCTCTCTTCTCTTTTCTTTTCTTTTTTCTTTTCTCTCTCTCTCTCTGTGTGTATGTGTGTGTGTGTTGTGTGTGTGTGAGTGTGTGTGACTCTGTGTGTGCGTGTTATGCGCGCGCCCCGCGCTCGCGCGCGCGTGTGTGTGTGAGACTGTGTGTGTGTATGCGCGCGTGCGTGCGTGCGTGTGTGTGTTTGTGTGTGTATGTTTGGGGTGTATGTGTGAGAGAGAGAGTGTGTGTGTGTGACTCTGTGTGTGTGTGTTGTGTGAAAGAGAGAGAGTGCGCGTGCGTGCGTGTGTATGTGAGAGAAAGAGAAGGTGTGTGTGTGTGTGTAAAAACGGTGTGTATGCGCGCGTCGTGGTGCGTGTGGTGGTGTGGGGGGTGTGTGTCGTCGCTGCTTTCTTCTCTCTTCTCTCTCTCTCCTTCTTCTCTTCTCTCTCTCTCTTCTTTTTCTCTCTCTCCTCTCTTTTCTGTGTGTGTAAAGCGAGATATCATCACAACTTTTTTTTTTAAACAATAAGGGTAGACTCCATTTTTAAAATTCCAATCATTTTTTGGGGAAAGTGTATCATGTTTATAAAAACGGGCTTTTTGTTTTCCCGCGAGTTGCAGTAAAAAGGAGAGAGAAAACGGGT
Source organism: Rapana venosa (assembly GCA_028751875.1). Lineage (NCBI taxonomy): Eukaryota > Metazoa > Mollusca > Gastropoda > Neogastropoda > Muricidae > Rapana > Rapana venosa. Next base: position 31,173,894 of record CM054161.1, on the reverse strand, counting down.
TTTGGATGCATTGGGGTCGTTGAATCGGTTGAGCATTGGTCAAAGCAGTTTATTGCTGGTTGTTGTTGTTGTTGTTATTTTTTATTTGTTGTTTTGGTTGTTGTTCTTCTTCTCTTTTCTTCTTCTTCTTCTTCTTCTTTTTCTTCTTTTCTTTTCTTCTTTTTTTCTTTTCTTCTTAGCAATTCTTTTTTTTTCTTCTTCTTCTTCTTCTTTTTCGCAATTCTTCTTTTCGAAATTTCCTCTTTTTCGCAATTTTTCGCAATTCTTCTTCTTCTTGCAATTCTTCTTTTTCTTCTTTCTTTTCTTGTTGTTGTTGTTGTTGTTGTTGTTCTTCTTCTTCTTCTTCTTCTTCTTCTTGTTCTTGTTCTTGTTGTTGTTGTTGTTGTTGTTGTTGTTGTTGTTCTTTCTTCTTCTTCTTCTTCTTCTTCTTCTTCTTCTTCTTCTCTTCTTCTTCTTCTTCTTCTTCTTCTTCTTCTTCTTCTTCTTCTTCATCTTCTTGTTGTTGTTGTTGTTGTTGTTGTTGTTGTTCTCTTCTTCTTCTTCTTCTTCTTCTTCTTCTTCTTCTTCTTCTTCTTCTTCTTCTTCTTCTTCTTCTTCTTCTTCTTCTTCTTCTTCTCCTTCTTTCTTTCTTTCTTTCTTTCTTTCTTTCTTTCTTCTTTCTTTCTTTCTTTCTTCTTTCTTTCTTTCTTTCTTCTTTTCTTTTTCTTTTTCTTTTATTTCGCGGATAATGGAATAAGAACTCATGTGGTGTTTTTTTAATCCAGTCCCCGTGTGTATGCAGTTTTGTAAAATTTTGTCATCCGTTCCCACTGGCACACAATGGCCTACTTTTCCAAAAAGTGGAACGGGTTTTAACGTGTGCGCAAGATGTTCTGCGTGCGTTCATACGCGGAATCTCGGTTTATCGTCACTCCAGATATCAAACTTCATGTGGTTGGGGTTTTTTTTTTTCGTTCCTTGGCTAGAGTTCCGAGGTTTACGAAAGGTGAGATTGGTTGCGAATCCGACCGTGTCCCTCCCCTCCCTACCCCCCTTCCCTCCCCCCCCCCAACCCATAAGGTAGCCGCATTCCGACATCGGGGATACAGTTGGGGAAATGAAGCTATCAAATTTTTCAGGACAGTCGGTATTTAATAATAATAATAATAATAATAATAATCACTCACTCACTCACTCATCCCTTTTCGGGACGACCGTTGGGGTACCCGCACGGACGCTGCAAGTGGACCGCCAAATGGTTCTGTCCTGGGCTGCTTTCAGGAGGTTTGGTACAGTGAGGCCGGTCCACTCCTTGATGTTGGATATCCAGCTTTTGCGTGGTCGTCCCTGCCTCCTTGCTCCTTCCACCATTCCCTGCAGGACTGTCTTTGACAGGCTGTTATGCCTTGTTGTGTGGCCAAACCATTTCAGTTTCCCCCGTTTGACTGTATCCAGCAATGGTTCTTGTTTGCCAGCCAGTGCCTCGATCTGCTGCCAGACGTAGTCGTTGGTTTTACGGTCTCTGTAGGTGATGTTCAGGATCCGCCTGAGGCACTTCATCTCAAAGGCTTGAATGCGACGTTCTAAATCGGCAGTAAGTGTCCATGCTTCACAGCTGTACAAGGCAATGCCTTGTAGAGTCTGACCTTAGTGTGGGAATAATAATAATAATAATAAATAAATAATAAAATGGGATTTATATAGCGCTGTATCTTGCACAAACAAATCAAAGCGCTTAAATTTACCTTTCTCGTACTTTCTGATTTTCAACTATCAGGGTTCCCTTGACGCGCGCAAGTCGGTAAGCACACGAGTTTGACTTGGTTTAGAGTCTCCTCCGAAAGACTTTGACGTGCAGTTCGATTTTCCCGTCCAACTGGGAAGAAAGGGCAAGGCTGGGAATCGAACCCAGAACCTCACGGTTTGCTTGTTAGGCAAGTGAAGAAGGTCTTAACCATCCTGCCACTATCCTTCCCGGTGTTTATTCTACGTAATGTGGTGTTATATATTATTTATTTATGTATTTTTCTTTTCTATCGAGGATAATGGAATAAGCACACATGTGCTTTTTTACATCCAGTTCCCGTGTGTATGCAGTTTTTGTCAATTTTGTCATCTGTTTCCACCGACACACAATGGCCTACTCTTCCGAAAAGCGGAACAGGATTTAACGTGTGCGCAAGATGTTCTGCATGCGTTCGAACACGGGGCCTCGGTTTATAGTCTCATCCGAAGGACTTTGACACTCAGTTCGATTTTTTTGTCAAGCTGGGAAGAAAGGGCGAGGCTGGGAATCGAACCCAGAACCTCACGGTTGACTTGTTGGCAGGCGAACGTCTTAACCATCCTGCCACCTTTCTTCCTTCCTATTTCCTTATTTGACTGACGAAGAACGTGAAACTGCCAAACTGAAATTAGACAAAGGTGGTGTGCCGGACACTGACAAAGAAGCAACAACAAAAATTTTGCTGTGAAATCTTGTGGTTATTTCATTTATTTTATCATTACTATTACTATCAGTAGTAGTAGTAGTAGTAGTAGTAGTAGTAGTAGTAGTGGTGGTAGTGGTGGTAGTAGTAGTAGTAGTAGTAGTAGTAGTAGTGGTAGTTGTGGTAGTAGTATGGTAGTAGTAGTGGTAGTAGTAGTAGTAGTAGTAGTAGTAGTAGTAGTGGTAGTTGTGGTAGTAATAGTGGTAGTAGTGGTGATAGTAGTAGTAGTGGTGGTAGTAGTAGTAGGTAGTAGTGGTGGTAGTAGTAGAAGTAGTAGTAGTAGTAGTAGTGGTAGTAGTAGTAGTAGTAGTAGTAGTAGTAGTAGTAGTAGTAGTAGTAGTAGTAGTAGTAGTAGTAGTGGTAGTAGTAGTAGTAGTAGTAGTAGTAGTAGTGGTGGTGGTAGAAGTAGTAGTAGTGGTAGTAGTGGTAGTAGTAGTAGTAGTAGTAGTAGTAGTAGTGGTGGTGGTAGAAGTAGTAGTAGTAGTAGTAGTGGTGGTGGTGGTAGTAGTAGTAGTAGTAGTGGTAGTTGTGGTAGTAATAGTGGTAGTAGTGGTGATAGTAGTAGTAGTGGTAGTAGTAGTAGTAGTGGTAGTAGTGGTGGTAGTAGTAGAAGTAGTAGTAGTAGTAGTAGTGGTAGTAGTAGTAGTAGTAGTAGTGGTGGTGGTAGAAGTAGTAGTAGTAGTAGTAGTGGTGGTGGTGGTAGAGTAGTAGTAGTAGTGGTAGTTGTGGTAGTAATAGTGGTAGTAGTGGTGATAGTAGTAGTAGTGGTGGTAGTAGTAGTAGTGGTAGTAGTGGTGGTTAGTAGTAGAAGTAGTAGTAGTAGTAGTAGTGGTAGTAGTAGTAGTAGTAGTAGTAGTAGTGGTAGTAGTATAGTAGTAGTAGTAGTAGTAGTAGTGGTAGTATAGTAGTAGTAGTAGTAGTAAGTTGTAGTGGTGGTGGTAGAAGTAGTAGTAGTGGTAGTAGTGGTAGTAGTAGTAGTAGTAGTAGTAGTAGTGGTGGTGGTAGAAGTAGTAGTAGTAGTAGTAGTGGTGGTGGTGGTAGTAGTAGTAGTAGTAGTAGTGGTGGTGGTAGTGACAGTAGTAGTCGTCGTCGTAGTAGTAGTAGTGGTAGAAGTAGTAGTAGTAGTGATAGTAGTAGTAGTAGTAGTAGTAGTAGTAGTGGTAGTAGTGGTGGTAGTAGTAGAAGTAGTAGTAGTAGTAGTAGTAGTGGTAGTAGTAGTAATAGTAGTAGTAGTAGTAGTAGTAGTAGTAGTAGTAGTAGTAGTAGTAGTAGTGGTAGTAGTAGTAGTAGTAGTGGTAGTAGTGGTAGTAGTAGTAGTAGTAGTAGTAGTAGTAGTGGTGGTGGTAGAAGTAGTAGTAGTGGTAGTGGTAGTGACAGTAGTAGTCGTCGTCGTCGTAGTAGTAGTGGTAGAAGTAGTAGTAGTAGTGATAGTAGTAGTAGTAGTAGTAGTAGTAGTAGTAGTAGTAGTAGTAGTAGTAGTAGTGGTGGTGGTGGTGGTGGTGGTAGTAGTAGTAGTAGTAGTAGTAGTAGTGGTGGTGGTGGTAGTAGTAGTAGTAGTAGTGGTGGTGGTAGTAGTAGTAGTAGTAGTAGTAGTAAGTAGTAGTGGTGGTGGTGGTAGTAGTAGTAGTAGTAGTAGTAGTAGTAGTAGTAGTAGTGGTAGTACGTGACGGAAAAACCAGTGTAGTTAAACACAATCCACTTCCAGTGCCGACTCCACTTCCTCCAAAAAGACCTTCGGATTAGACTAATCCGAGGTCCTGTGTGCGAACGCAAGCAGAACATCTTGCACACACGTTAAAACCAGTTCCACTTTTCGGAAGAGTAGGCCATTGTGTGCTGGTGGGAACGGGTGACAAAGTTTACAAAAACTGCATACACACAGGGACTGGGTGTACAGAAAAAAGCACATGAGTGCTTATTCCATTATCCTTGAAATAAAAGACAAAAAGAAAGAAAAAGTATTTCCTTATTAGATATTTTTTCTCCATTCAGCAGCTATGTGTCAAGCGCAGAGAGCATGAGAGTACATCTGTTCTGGTTTGGCTGATCATCGAGTTCCACATACAGTTTTAAACTGTCTTTTCTTATTCAAAGGCGAAATATCGATTTTTAAATAGAATGAATTCAAAACAACTTTCCATGGATTCTCGTTCTCGTCTGGACTGTTTCGTTTTCCAGTCAAGAAAATGCCAGTACTCTGTGATCCTAAGAAATTGAGTTTCCTTGAAAACAGTAACATCAAAACTCGATGACATCATGGGGGACATTGGTCTTGTTTTAAGCGGTGCGGACAGGACCTCTGTAAACATTCTTTCCACTCACAGTGACGTTATCGGTGTCCACAATGACTCAGTCCCAGAAGGATGCCTGGAACTGAGATTTCAAGACATGGAGTTTTTACCCTGGAAAAACTCTCAAAACATTGTGAGCGAAAATGTAGAAACCTATGCGCGGAAAGTCAGACTCTGCCTCCTGCAAATCCTGTTTCTGATTGGTGGACCCGCTAACGTCATCAACATGGCGGTGTTTTATAAGCACGGTCTTGGTGATAGAGTGAACCTGCTGTTGTTCTCGCTCTCCCTGGCAGACGAGCTGTTCCTAGTGACAGCCATGCTGAACTACAGCGAGGAGTTCTATCTGCAGATCACCGGGGGAGGAAAGATCGGTCCTATGTTTACCTTCATGATGAACAACCATCTGAACGGGTTCCATGGTTTCTGCTTCGTGTCCTTCATCCTGTCCGCCCTCATTGCCTGTGAGAGATGCTACTGTGTCCTTCTGCCTCTCAAATACCACACTCTGCTTCGTACCCGTACCACGGCTTTCATCATCATCACAGTGTACATCGTCATCCTAGGTCTGTATTTCGTAGCAGCAGTCAAATACCGTGTTGCCTGTGTCTATGATCCTGACACTAGGGTGGTGTCCAGTATGCTGAGTCACAGTGAAGTTTACGGGCGTTACAAGAACGTGATTGATTATATGGATAACATCTTCTTCGGCGCGGGTTTACCCAGCGCTATGAAGATCGTGGTGCTGACAGCCACGATGGTGACCACGTCCAAACTGCAGCAGAGTGCAGCCTGGCGAGCAGAAACCTCCTCGTCTATGTCTCCCAGAGACCTGGCCCTGACCAAGATGCTGATCGGCACTTCTCTTCTGCTCATTGCCTGCATCGCTCCTTCCTGCCTCTTCCGCATCGTGTGTTTGCTCATGCCAGAAATGAACATCGGAGGACGTAATCAGAACTTCTACTTGGCCTGTTTGTGGGTGACAGAAGTGTTCTTGTACATCAATGCCACTTTCAACATCTTCATTTATTACATGATGGGTTCTCGTTTCAGAGAAACGTTCTGGGCGTTGTTTAAGAGGAAATCGGAAAATTCGAGAAAATAAGAAGAACAAACAACACAGTTAGAAAGAAGTATTAGCAAAAACTATGATTTCAGAATATAATACACCATAGCTGCAGAGCATTTTACCATCATAAAAAGTGACATCTGTTTTAGAAAGCTTAGGAAACCCTTTAGCAGCCTTTAAAACGTCCAAATCCACTTGAAGTACTTATATACTTTTTGTGTGCAAATTTCATTTTTTTTCGAGAGCATTTTAACACTGGTTGCTGATTGGGAAGTCTGTTTCAAAAACATTCTTTTCCCGCTTAACTTTCTATGATGCACCAGTGCTGCTACTCACGCGAAGCTTTTCTTAATCTCACTACAATCAGCTAATCCACACTGACCCTGCCAACAGTCTTTCTTCTGGTGTCTTTTCCCCAAATCACCAGATCCTTGCACTGAATTCCAAATTCTCACACTTATTCCATTGTATTACAACATTCAAATATCTTGGCTCCATACTGACCAAAGATGGCCGCTATCTAGCTGCAGTAAAGATCAGACTAGCCCTTGCAAACCGTGACCATGGCAAAGTTGAACAGGATTTGGAAAACCAAGATCAACCTCCCATCAAAGCTGAAGTGGTTTGAGCTCTCATCATTTCTATACTGCTGTCTGGGTCTGCAAGCTAGACCTTGACACGTGACTGGAAAAGAAAATTGAAGCCTTTGACATGAAATAAGGCAGACGGCTTCTACACAGGTTTTGGCAGGACCACAGAGCCAGCGAGTTATCAGTGTGGCAAGAGGTGACAGTCATGAAAACTAGAGCCAGCGAGTTATCAGTGTGGCAAGAGGTGACAGTCATGAAAGCCGGGCCACAGTGGCCCCTTCTGGCTGTTGTAAAGAGAGGAGGAAGCTGGCGTGGTTTGGTCATGCCACGTGCCCTAACTCTCTTTCCAAGGGTATCATACAGGGGCACACTGGAGAGAGGCAGATGCGGGGTTGGGCAGATGAAGAGCTGGATGCAGAACATCAAAGATCAGACTGGCTTTAACATGGTGCTGTTGGTGTGACAAGCTGAAGACAGATCAGCCTGGAGTAAAAGGTCAAACCAACTTGTCAATTTGTCAACCATCTTGGTTAACAGACGGTGGGGTTTCTGCATATGGCTTTTCTGTATATTTCACAGCCGTGCTAGCTGCTGTCTGAGCATTCAGCGATGATGAAGAGGTATCTTCATCTCCTTTGCTCTCTTACAAAAGTTCCCTGGATGACAGTTTCAATGAGGCCATTGGATCTTGTTACGTAGCAATACCCATATAGTTTTGTTGTTGTTGACTGTACTGTTGTCGACAGATCTTCGTGTGGTCCAGTGTACTTTATGATGGCTTGGTGCATTGTTTACTGGTGATATGTTTGATGCATATCATTTTCACCGTGTTGCTATAAAATCTCATTAAAGTGACTTGGGTTATTCTTTCGTAGTCTTCTACCAGTGTTCATATCTCACACGCATACATACCGGAAGGTAGACTTTACCAGTGCATGCAGGAGCCTTACTCTGGGTTTCATAGGGATGTTCTTATTCTTCCATACGGGTTTCAGTTTGTGCAGTGCTGTTGTCCTTGCTGTCCTTATAAAGCGTCCCCCTCCTCCTTCTTCTTCGTCTACTGCTCAGACAGCAGCTATTGTTGCCTGTCATAGGAGCGAAAATGCCTTGTGCTGCCGTTAAGTCAGGTCCAGTGCATCCGACCTCAGTGTGGAAGAGAAATGTTATCTTTTCAGTCTTTCTGGAAAAAGGCAGGAGAATGGACCAAGAAGGCAGAAAACAGACACAAGTTGGGTGACAGGAAGAAAAGGAACAAGACAGAAACAAAGAGAGGGATAGAAAAGAGGGAATTCCTAGCACATTATTTCGTGAAGGTAGGGATGCTGTTTAATATGATGACGGTCTCCAGCATCCCCACAGGGAACAATGGCAGTTTGAATCTGGATGTAGAATTCTTCAATCTGGATATTGCAAGTTTGATGTGTGAGTCTACATTTGCACTGTTGGGTCGGGTGGTGAATGAGTTTTTTGGTAGATAATTGTTTTATTGATTACAAATTACAGCATGTTATTTAGATAGTGGATTTTTTAAAATCCTTTTTGTCCAACACAGAAAAATACCTTACATATTGTCACCAATACAGAAGAAAGAATCCATCTCACTCTCTATCATCACTTCAGAGTAACATCTTAATTCTGTCACCACTACAGAAAAAAAAACCTCTTATACTCTGTCATTACTACAGAAAAAATATGCCACACCAAATTGTATTGCTCTTTTATGACATGTTCTAAACAATGCTATTTGTAGTTTCAGAGTACAGTTACCATTGACACCTTTCCTAGCTCTCAGGCACACGCACACCTATCCCCCCCCCCCCCACACACACATGAGGTATATTACACTCACCCATGAAAAACACCACCTATGCATATGGAAGCCTACGAATAAATAAGAGTTGTTTTACCTGATTTTGTATCTCTTGTCTACTTATTTAGCAATACCACCCACAAATTCATCTGTACCAAACCTAGTAAATCCATGTCTTCATGTCGTACAGTCTTACACAGCAACATTATCATCATCAAGCATGCACTTGTATAGTAGCCAGTCTTGAAGGAACACATGGTAGTTCATAGATGTCGAGGCAATATAAAGTTCCGTTTCATAGCATGTTTTTCAATATTTCTTAAACATGGTGAAAAAGGGCGAGCATCTTTAACCTTAGATCTGCAAATGAAAAACTTTGCATATAATACAATTCTGTCAAGCGTTCTATCTGTTTTGACATAGTTATATTGTCCAAAAAGCACAATCTTTTCATTTAAGTTTATGGACGTAGCTTCGCTGCTTGAATCTGCTGCTGCTTGTTGAAACTCCTGCCAAAACGTTTGTGTTACTGGGCAATGCCAGAACAAATGACTGATGCCATCTCTTTCACCTTTGCAGAATGTACTTAAGCTGTCAGTTACTACACTGCATATACTGTATTTGTTTTTAAACTGTTGAAACGTCAGATGTTCGGCTTTGTCATTCATAATATGACCTATCTGAAACACCTCTTTATTTATCCAAGATTTATGAAATATTGGTTTTTTCCAACTTTGATATTGTGATTGCTGAAGATAGGTTCTGAAGGCATCTCACTGGATTCACAGCTTTGTTTTCTCCCAAACTGCCTGTACGCAGATAAGACATCTTTCCAAAACATATTTAGACGTGTTTGATTGAATCCTAGTACATCTCCTACCTTGTCAATTAAAGAGATCTTTGGATATATTGATAGTATTATACTTTTCCACTTATGACTGCTTGTTTTTAGCTTTCTTGTCCAAGTCAGTTTTAGAGCAGCAACATATAGCCTTTTGTCTGGGATACCAAGCTCACCGTTTTCAACACTTTTAAAGGCCGTTTTTCTACCAATTCTGTCTTTTTTTCTATCCCAAACAAACTCAAATATACTTTTATGAATAAGATTAGTGTCTTTGTCTGGAGGATTTGGCAGCAGCATCCACAGGTATATTATTTTTGAAAGAATGAGAGATTTTAGAACAGCTACTCTCTCTAAAGGTGTTATCTGTCTTTTTAATCATATTTTATATTTCCATGAATTCTCTTACATATTGATTTGAAAGCAGTCCTCATGATTAACAGTGAACCATATGCCAAGAATCTTGAATGATGGTGGATTCCAAACCATCTGTAGATGAGGCATACACTTCACTGATGAATTTCTTTTACTACCCAGCCATACAGCAACTGTTTTTCCATTATTCAGTAATAACCCAGAGTCCTTTCCAAAACATTCTACAGTTCTTACAGTTTCTTCAAATGAAGGCTTATTGCCATCTAGAAAAATGTCTTTGTCATCGGCATACTCAGAAATCTTTATTTCTGTTTCGGCTATTTCAATTCCTTTGATCTGTTTATTTTCTTTGATCATGATGCTAAGAATTTAAACACAGAGAATGAACAAGTATGGTGATATTGGATCCCCTTGTCTACATCCACGGCTGATATTAAACCAAGGAGATATCTTTCCATTTACTAATACTGCTGATTTTATACCGGTATAAACGGTGGCGATCCATCTCTGAATTCCACGGCCAAATCCAAAGGCATCAAGAACTTTGAACATCAACTTCCAGTCTACCGAGTCAAAAGCTTTATCAAAGTCAAAGCATAGAAGTAAGGGGGAATAATTATGACTTTTTGTGTAATCGATGAAGTAAAAAATTTGTCGTAGATTATCACCAATAAAGCGACTGGACATAAAGCCAGTTTGGTCCTCGCTGATCACAGAGGGGAGATACCTTTGATTCTATTAGCAATACATGAAGATCCTATTTTATGTACAGTATTGAGAAGGGAAATAGGTCTCCAGTTTTTTATGAAATGTTTTGGTTTGTTTTCTTTAGGTAGACATATGATTATGCCTTCTTTTTGTGTTGATGATAATTCCCTTTTTCTAAACCCTTCGTTTAGTGATCTAATTACCAAAGGACCCAGCTTTAGCCAGAAAACCTTGAAAAACTCTGCCGAAAATCCATCTGTTCCTGGACTCTTGTTATTGTTCATTCTTTTTAAAGCATTACTTGCTTCCTCCAATGAAATAAGTCCTTCGAGGGATTCCAATTCCTGGGTAGATAACTTTGGTATATTTTCTGTATTTACTAAATTGGTTACTTTCTGCTCATCTAATTTTCTCTGCGTATATAACTTTTCCTAAAAAGGGTGTTGAATGTGTTGATGAGGTAGGGATGTGTTGATACTTTTCTCACGCTTTCTTTACTGTCTGAGGAGGCACTGGAGTCCCTTCACTGAAGCCTTCATACAAATTTCGTCTTTTTCGACCGGGGACTGAATGCTTGCTGTTCCCACTGGCACTGAAGCCTTCATACAGATTTCGTCTTTTCCGACCGCGGACTGAATGCTTGCTGTGTCTGTGTCATCCAGTCCCTCAGCCATCACTGGCCTAGGCTACTTTTCAAAGGAAAGATGGATTGGTTTTTTTAGATGTACATTTGATGTTATGTATGCGTTAATATGGTTTAGGGGATGGGATGGCTCAGTGGTCAGAGCACTCGCTTTCCCCCCAGCTATAGTTTAGCAGCATTGAGCGTGGTTACCAAGTGAATGGGGACTGTTTGCCCACCTTGGCTTCAGTACAGTCCCCCAGTAGCTGTAAATGGGTACCTGACGTCTTTAGGGTCAAGGAAGGTAAAGCAGCGAGGGAGAGGAGATGGACGCCGCCATCAATATACTGGCTCCTGGAGAAGTTGAGGTTTCTGACACCTCGCTCTGCAATGACGGCATAGGTTATGGGACGCCTTCACCTTTTACCTTTTGTGGGTTAGTATATAAACGATTACATAGCTATTCACGGTTCAAAATGTATTCATCAACTTTTCATGGCTGAGTGCAGTTTCAAAGAACTAGTTTGTCTTCTTGTTTTTAAAAATAGCTTCTTTGAAAATAAGATTTGCATAAACGCTCCCTGTGGACTTCCGACCCTCAGAACCTGGCAGAACGAATGAGACTATAAACCGAAGTCCCGTGCGTGAACGCACGCAGAACATCTTGTGCACACGTTAAATCCTGTTCCGCTTTTCGTAAGAGTAGGCTATTGTGTTCCAGTGGGAACAGATGACAACATTTACAAACCAGCTTACACACGGGGACTAGATGTAAAAAGCACATAAGTGCTTATTCAATTATCCTCGATATAAAAGAATAAAATAAAATAAAAATAAAAAAATAAATCTGGGTGTGGCTGTAGTGGAGAGATTGGAATGAGCGGCGTGGGAACAGCAGGACAGGGACGTCACTGAAGATGAGGCAGCAAAGATTTTAAAAAAAGGAAAAGATTTCCATCAATTTGTCTTTTATTGTTTTTTTTAAGTTTCTTTGAGAAAAAAAAAGAAGTTTTGTATCACCTTTCTTTTGACTCGTGCGTTTTCTCTTCAAATGTCTTTCCAAATAGAGTAGAGTAGTTAGTACTGTGGGTGAACGAACGAATAAAAATGAATGTGTATGTACGTACGTACGTACATACGTATGTATGTATGTATGTATGTATGTATGTATGTATGTATGTATGTATGTATGTATGTATGCATGTATGTATGTATGTATGTATGTATGTATGTATGTATTATGTATGTATGCATGCATGTATGTATGTCTGTCTGTCTGTTTTTTTGTTTTTTGTTTTATTTTATTCTTTTATATCGAGGATAATGAAATAAGCACTTATGTGCTTTTTTACATCCAGTCCCCATCCCCGTGTGTATGCGAGTTTGTAAATTCTGTCATATGTTCCCACCGGCGCACAATGGTCTACTCTTACGAAAAGCGAAACAGGATATAACATGTGCGCAAGATGTTCTGCGTGCGTTCGCACACTGGGCCTCGGTTTATAGTCTCATCCGAAAGACTGTATGTATGTATGTATGTATGTATGTATGTATGTATGTATGTATGTATGTATGTATGTATGTATGTATGTATGTATGTATGTATGTATGTATGTATGTAAGTATGTATGTATGTATGTATGTATGTATGTATGTATGTATGTATGTATGTATGGGGGCAACAGCAAAGTGAGAGGCTGTATGACCAGTGGCTTTCCCACTCATGGAATTCCACTTTACAGCTTAGTCTTTAGTGATTGACTATGACTCTCTGACTAGGAGGCTTGACTTGCACAGTCCTTATGTGCTGCAGCCCTGGGGGCTGGTTGGCCTTTGGAGAACATCACCAACGCTGACTGTCCTTATGCCCACTTGGCCGAGAGAGTGGGGATGTACCGAGGGCAAGGCATCTCCACTATAATCAAATTTCTGCCCAGTTTCCAAAACAGCAGCTGCCTCCTCTGCTGTTTTGGAGGTCATCGTCGGACACGACGGACAAACATACATACACGTACGTACGTATGTATGTGTGTATGTATGTATGTGATGTATGTATGTATGTATGTATGTATGTATGTATGTATGTATGTATGTGTGTATGTGTGTATGTGTGTGTATGTATGTATGTATGTATGTATGTATGTATGTATGTATGCATGCATGTATGTATGTATGTGTGTGTATATATGTATGTCTGCGTGTGTGTATGTATGTATATCTGTCTGTCTGTATGTCTGTCTGTCTGTCTATCTGTGTGTATGTGTGAATTTATGTGTAATAGTAGTAATAGTAATAGTAATAGTAGTAGTAGTAGTAGTAGTAGTAGTAGTAGTAGTAGTTGTTGTTGTAATAGTAGTAATAATAGTTAAGTTTGTACAGAACTCTGATTCTGTGTTCTCCAGACAGAAATGGAATGAACCGTGGGTTTTTCCAAAGAAAAGAAGCAACGTTACCCTAGCAATGATCTAAGCCATCATAGAAGACGCCCCCTACAGGGTGAGTGATGGCCCTTTAGCTTCCTACACTTCAGGGGGATAGGTCCTCTCTGATGACGAGGATGATGATGACGACGACGACGATGATGATGGTGGTGGTGGTGGTGGTGGTGGCGGTAATGATGATGATGATGATCATCATCATCATGATGAAATTGATAGTGATGATGTTGAGCATGATAATGGTGGTGGTGATGAAGATAATGGTGTTGATGATGGTGTTGATGATGATGTGGTGGTGATGATTATAATGGTGATGTTGATAATGGTAGTGATGATGATACTGGTGATGCTGATGCTGATGATGAAAATGGTGATGATGATGTTAATGATGATGATAATGGTGATGATGATGTAGATTATGACAATAGCGATGATGATGTTGATGAAAATGGTGATTATGATGTTAATGATGATGATAATGGTGATGGTGATGTTGATGATGATAATTGCGATGATTATGTTGATAATGATGAGGAGGACTTTATTTTCATTTTATTTTAATTTTATACCACTTTAAGTCACCGCAGATTTCTCTGTGTAAAATTCGGGCTGCTTTCCCCGGGAAGAGCGCGTCGCCACAAGAGCAGCGCCACCCATTATATTATTTTCTTTTTCCTGTCTTCAACTGTACTTGTTTCCCTATCAGAGTGGCTTTTTTCTACAGAATTTTAGCAGGGAAAACTCGGTTCTTTTACGTGCGCTAAATAATTATTTGTAACACACGGGACCTCGGTTTATCGTTTCCTCTGAAAGACTAGCACCCAGACCACCACTCTCGGTCTAGTGGAAGGGGAGGAGGTGGGGGGGGGGGGGAGGGGGAAGTTTCGGGTACAAGCGGGGGATCGAACCACCACACACTTGAAACCCGGACTTTTCGCTTTCTAGGCAGGTGAGTTATATCTTATGATGATGTTGTATGTTGTTGTTGTTAATATAATAATAATAACAACAACAACAACAAAAACAACAACAACAACAATAATAATAATAATAATATCAAAAAAATATGGATTTTATATAGCGCTGAATCTTGTAAAGCAACAAATCAAAGCGCTCAGATTTTTTTTTTTTTTTTTTTACTCATGTGCTCTCTTACATCCAGTCCCCGTATGTATACGGTTTTGTAAATTTTGTCATCTGTTCCCACCGGCACACAATGGCCTACTCTTACGAAAAGCGGAACAGGATTTAACGTGTGCGCAAGATGTTTTGCACGCATTCGCACACGGGGCCTCGGTTTATAGTCTCATCCGAAGGACTTTATTACTGTTGTTGTTGCTGTTGTAATTTTTGTTGAGCGTTTTCCCAGCTTTAAACGTGATGGAAGTCTCTCAAAATACGCACACTGTCTTCCCCATTACACTTCTTGCAAGATCACTGTGACCAGACACTTAGAAGGAAGGTGGCAGGATGGTTAAGACGTTCGCCTGCCAACAAGTAAACCGTGAGGTTCTGGGTTCGATTCCCAGCCTCGCCCTTTCTTCCCAGTTTGACCAAAAAATCGAGCTGAATGTCAAAGTCCTTCGGATGAGACTATAAACCGAGGCCCCGTGTGCGAACGCATGCAGAACATCTTGCGCATACGTTAAATCCTGTTCCGATTTTCGAAAGAGTAGGCCATTGTGTGCCGGTGGGAACAGATGACAAAATTTACAAAACCGCATACACACGGGGACTGGATGTAAAAAGCACATAAGTGCTTATTCCATTGTCCTCGATATATAAATAAAAAGGTCATCTGAGCGCTTTGATTTGTTGCTTTACAAGATTTAGCGCTATATAAATTCCATACATTATTATTATTATTATTATTATTATTATTATTATTATTAAAATGAGACCTTTGCGTGCAGGACCTTTTCCAATACCTCACCAAGTAGGCAGCCGAACTCTGACTTCATAGAAAGTCACAGTTTAATCATGACCGTCTGGAAGACCCTATACTGCTGTCCTTCCCCTCCTTTCATCCCCCCCCCTCCCGTCCTGCAAGTGCCTAGATTTAAACCCTCACACCCCTTAGAAAATGTGAAGGCAGACGTGAATAGAAAGATTTCTTTCCGTTTCTTAATGAAATGTCACTCCTTATTTCATTTTTCGCAGAGAAGTGATCAACACCCGAATCAGATTTCTCTGGGAAAATAGGCTAGAGGGTTAGTTCTAAGTGAAGGGTCTGTACTTGAGAGGGGAAAAGGGATGACAAAATTTACAAAACTGTATACACACGGGGACTGGATTAAAGAAAAAACCCACCCACACGAATTCTTATTCCATTATCCTCGAAATAAATAAATAAATATTTGTGTTGAAATGTCTGCCATCATTCACTTCAGTTCTGCCAAGGGGATGCGGGGTGGGGGTGGGGGTGGGGTGGGGAGGGGGGGGATTGAGGCTGTCAGTATAAAACATCCACACCTGGAAATTCTCTGTTAGGAATTCCCTCTTTTCTGTCTCTCTCTCTTTGTTTCTGACTTGGTTTCCATTTCTTCCTGTCATCTCCTTTTTTTGTCTATGTTCTGCCCTCTTGGCCCGTTTTCATGCCTTTTTTCCCCTCAGAAAGACTTAGAATAGAACGATTCTCTCCCATGCCGAAGTCGGATGCGCTAGGCCTGACTTGTCAGGCGCTTAACGGCAGCGCAACTTGAAGTTTCGCTCGTATGACAGACAACAATAGTTGCTGTCTTGAGTGTTCGAAGAAGAAGAAGAAGTTGATAAAAATAAAATCATGTAATCAGAAAGGGATGATCTTTCATATTCGCATGTTTTGATTGATTAAAGAAGAACACAACGACAAGCATTCACGAAATTTGAACTTTTAAAAATTCGTTTTGTAAATCTTCATCGGGAATGTGACTGGTTGCTCTGAGAAAGTGATCTGAGCAAAGTTACTCATAAGCTGTGATATGAGCTAGGTTGCTCATAAGCTGTGATATGAGCTAGGTTACTCACAAACTGAGATCTGAGCAAGGTTACTCATAAACTGTGATCTGAGCTAGGTTACTCATAAACTGAGATATGAGCTAGGTTACTCATAAACTGAGATATGAGCTAGGTTACTCATAAACTGAGATATGAGCTAGGTTACTCATAAACTGAGATCTGAGCAAGGTTACTCATAAACTGTGATCTGAGCTAGGTTACTCATAAACTGAGATATGAGCTAGGTTACTCATAAACTGAGATATGAGCTAGGTTACTCATAAACTGAGATATGAGCTAGGTTGCCCATAAACTGAGATATGAGCTAGGTTGCCCTAACCTGAGATCTGAGTAAGCCTACCCATAAACTGAGATAGCAGCAAGGCTACCAATAAACTAAGATCTGAGTTATCTCACACACACACACACATACACACACACACATGGGCTCAGAGAGAGAGAGAGAGAGAGAGAGAGAGAGAGAGAGAGAGAGAGAGGAGAGAGAGAGAGAGAGAGAGAGAGAGAGAGAGAGAGAGAGAGAGACAATGACAAATTCTTTTATTTCGAGGATAATGCATAAGCACTCATGTGCTTTTTTACATCCTGTCCCCGCCCGTAGGGATACATCTTAATAATAACCCAACACTTGTACACTCTCACATTCGAAACAAGGGGAAATACCCTTTTCAAAACAGCCCCCCCCCCCCCCCCCCCCCACCCACCACCACCACCAAAAAAAAAAAGAGAGAGAGAGAGAGAGAGAAAGAGAGAGAGAGAGAGAGAGAGAGAGAGAGAGAGAGAGAGAGAGAGAGAGAGAGAGAGAGAGAGAGAGAGAGAGAGAGAGAGACAAACAGACAGAGAAAGGGGGGAGAGCTGGCAGGCAGCAGAAAGACAGACATATTACGCAAAAAATCAAAGTCGAAACTAACATTTTCATAACATTGCTTTTAAGTTGGATATCAATATCAAAACGAATATGACTGGCATTATACTAACCCTGTCAACAACAACTAAAAAGCCAAAGCGTTTCATAAAATATGGTTCTTTGGGCGCGAGACTTCAGAGACCTCAGCCTTTTTTAAGGGGCTAGCATTTTGAGGGTGGCACCCATCTCCTCTCTCTCTCTCTCTCTCTCTCTCTCTCTCCTCTCTCTCTCTCTCTCTCTCTCTCTCTCTCTCTCCATCGCTGCCTCACCTTCCCTGCCCGTCCAGAGTGCAGGTACTAAATAATAACAATAATAATAATGTATGGAATTTATATAGCGCTGAATCTTGTAAAGCAACAAATCAAAGCGCTCACGTACAAAGAAGAGAAGCAGCAGCAGCAGCAGCAGCAAAATGCTCTGAGAAATGAATGCACCCATGCTTACGTTACATGATCCCTGATTATTTTACTGTAGAAAGATCCTATGGAAGTCCAAGTAAGGCGGCGAAAGTGGCGTTGGGTTGGCCACACCCTACGGAAGGAGCCTTGCAACATCACCAGACAAGCGCTTGAGTGGAACCCGCAGGGAAAAAGGAAGAGAGGACGCCCCAAACAGACCTGGAGGAGAAGAAGCCTGCACAGTGAGCTGAGAGACTCCAGCCTGACATGGGAAGAGGCCAAGACCCTTGCCAGAGACAGGAGAAGGTGGAGGGACGCTGTTGAGGCCCTATGCTCCGCTAGGAGCTATAATAATAATAATAATAATAATAATGTATGGAATTTATATAGCGCTGAATCTTGTAAAGCAACAAATCAAAGCGCTCAGA